>CM031862.1:18318039-18387416 GCA_018697195.1 Certhia americana
TTGCTGTTGTCAACAGCTTCTGCAATTTCTACAAGAGTTCTCCCAGCAAACCATTTCCAGGACACATGAGATCAAAAAACAAGTGGACGGATTGATTAGTGAAACAAAAGCTACAGACTGTCGCCTTCATAATGTCTTCAATGACTTTCTTATGTTGTCCAACACGCAGTTCATAGAGAATGTGAGTGTGTTTTAGTACAACATCAAACTTGTACTTCAAACATTGTCATTATCACTTTATGTAGTGTGAAGTAATTTAGCTTTCTGGTAAGTCTGATTTAGGGATGAAGTGACTTAATTGTGTTCTGTTAAAGGATGTCCTAAATCTCTTGTGAGTGATGAACTATCCAATATTGGCAGGTTCCCTGTGCCTTTTCAGTGATGCCTTCCTTCATTGCTAATACATGACCCGGAGATCAGAGTTTTGGTTTTAGAACTAGGAATGAGTTGAGAATTCTGGGATGTCTTGGTTTATCTTCACAAGTTGCATGAATGTAGCATTTGTCTGCACTTACCTGTCTAAATATGAGGAATGTAATATAATGCCATAAATTTGCTTAATGGTGTTATTTTACTCTAAAAGCATTTGTTATTAAAGGTGTTGGCCTGCAGGCAATTGTCCCCTTCATGTCCCCTTCATGATGTATTTTCTGGTTAATGATGCCACTTTATTTATATATCTCTATTTTGAAAGATAAAGTTAGACTTGTAAGTCTGTTGCAACATTGTATCACTAGAAGTATGTATCTAGTTAAAGATGGAGAGATAGTATTTCAGATTTTTGGAGGGGTTTTAGCACTGTGAATTTTATCAGCTGTTTTGTTTTGATCAGCATTATTTCAGGCTATGCATGTATCATCATGGCATTATTATTGGAAAGATGGTGGCAGAGGAAAAGATGGAAAACTGGATTAATATTCTGGGGGATGGTGGTGGTAGTGGGTTTTTTCAGAGCTGCAGTGTCTTTTCTGACCTAGCTTGGCTGTTCAGCATAATGATTCTGCTGAGAATAGTTTGTACCAAATGTTGTAAGTCTCATGTGCTTACAGCTGTTTGTTCCCAAATTAAGGTGCACACAGAAGTAGGTCTTCATTTCTGATTCTCATTTTAGTCAGTGAGATATCTGTCTCTTCACGGGGGATAACTGCACCTGTGCTTGAGATTTGGATTTAGGTTTCCAGGTTCCATGGAGATTTTTTATTCCCCTTTGTCTCCTTGTAGCTGGTGCTACAAAAGAGTGCTAAAAGAGCTGGATGTGAGGAATAATCAGAACAAACTGAAGCTTGAGGGATATTGTGAACCCTCTCTGTGAGTATGGAAAGAAAACTACTAAATGACAGAAAACTAAAGGAGACAGCCTCTAAGTAAACTATAGGTTTCACTCTGAAGGTGTCTAGAACAGCTTTATGTTGGGAAGGTTAAAACAGTGTATTTTTTATCATGCTCAGGTTAGTCTGGTAGCAGACTTGAATTACCTCAGTTGCATTGAAAGGCTGCTGATGGTACCTTCAGTACCAATGCATGAAGGGACTAGACATCATCCATGGCTTCCTTTTTTTAATGTGTTATGAATTAATGTGTAATTAATTATATATTAACAGTGTATTTTGTGGTGGTACCCATGGTTTAGCCCCTGTAGTACTACATTGTTCTTACATGAATTAATTTTGCTTGACTTTTCAGAGAGTATATGATGAAGAAGTGGAAGAGCCTATTCCCAAAGCTGATGTTGGAGACAAAACAGAGCAGGTAGTTAACTTCAGCTGTCTTGAGTGCTGTCAGTTTGTTTGCAGCCATTGTCTGCCTTCTCATTTTCAAACTTGCTTCACTTACACTTACAGCTTACAAATCAAACTCCTTCTTCTCTCCTTGAAGTCTCTCTGCTGAATAGTGTAGTCACTCAGACATAAAGTTGACAGTGATATTGGAGGCTACTACAGTGTGTGATCATCTGTTAGGGCCTCCCCAAGCTCAGTACTATATCCAGCAGACAAGACTTATGCATTGATTTTTCAAGTGGTTAGGCATGTTTTTTTCAGCAAGAGGATTAAGGCCTTGGGCAACCTTACCTGAGTCACAGGCAGAATTGGGGAAGCAGAATCTGACTGGAATAATTCCTAGGATTAAGTACTCAGAGATCTTTATATGTGTGTGTGTGTGTGTGTGTGTATATATTACAGTCTAGGTGTACTATACCATTCATGTCCCCATATTAGTTTAGAAGCACAAATAAAACAATACTGTGCTGGTGTGGATGTTTGGAAAATCCCTTTTTCAGGAGTGATGAAAATTAATTAAGTCAAACAAACAAAAAAAAAAAATTCTGATTGTCCTTCTAGTGCACATAGTGAAAAAGCTTTCATTGTGCTAATTTGAAGTTAACATTTTTTGGGTGTGTGTTGTGGTAAGATTGAGTCTTAAGTAAAATGCAATGAGCATATGTTTTTTCTGTTACTAAAGGAAAAGACGCGGGAACAGAAAGAAGCTGATCTAATCCCTAAAATTCAAGAAGCAGTGAATTATGGGTTGCAGGTTCTGGACAGTGCATTTGAACAGCTAGACATCAAAGCAGGGAACTCTGACTCAGAAGAGGAAGAAAGTAATGAAAGAGTGGAACTGATACTTGAGCCAAAGGTACCTGTTCTTGCTGGGTTTGTTTTGCTTTTTGGACTTGCTCTTTGCTTCTATCAGCTGTATTACTGCCTTAGTGTAAAATTGATGTTACCTAAACCGTTGCCTATAAAGAGGATTTGATGACTGCATCTGAAGAAGTGTTCTCTGCTGAGTTACTCCTTGTGTAACCTTGTCTTGCAGTTAGGTTAGCATTAAGGTATGGCACCCTAAAGGAAGTTAGTTTAATGGTGTGAACTTCGAAGGGGAAGCCTCAGTTCTTTGTGGAAGTGGGACATACAAATTTCATGCTTTTTAGGTACAAACCATATCTTTATGGGTGGTTTTTACTGTCCCAGTAATTAAAAATCCAAGGTCCAGATTTTGGAATAAGATTCATGCCTATAGGTCTTTGTAAGGATATTCTTCTGTTAGATGGCATGTAGAAAACAAGTTGGGACTACACAAATAGAAGTAGCCACCTTTTTTTGACACTGTTGAGAGGAATAAACCTCAGCTAGCCCACCCAGTTGTATGTTGACTTGAAACATGCGTTGGGTGGGACTCTAAGCAAGCTTGTATCTTCCTTGAGTTAAAACAGGGGCTGTAAGGCTTCTGTCTTTGTCAGCCATGTAGGGATGTTTAGAGATGTCAGAAAGACCTGATGTTGTCTCTTTCCAGGATCTCTATATTGACAGACCTTTACCTTACTTGATTGGCTCTCAGCAGTTTATGGAACAGGATGATGTTGGACTTGGAGATCTCTCTAGTGAAGGTATGTGCTGGCATGACCTTTTATTTCTATGCAAGTAATTAGTTCCTAATCCAAGATTTTTGACCGTTTTAATCACTGCTTTGGTTATCCTGTGTACTGTTCTTGCATCTTTAAATGTAGGGTGTAATTAGCTGGGGGAAAAAATGTTCATCATGCTGTAACAACCACTTATCCCGTATATGAAACAGTAACTTCTCAGTTACTTGTGCTTTGTCTATTAGAAATACAAAGTGTTTAAATTTCATCAGCTTTCAAAGCTCTTTCAAACTACTCTCTACCCACATGAATTTTAGTTTTCTTCACAGAGTCTTTAGGTTGCTTAAATGGTGACTGCATTGTTCTGTGTCTGTCTGATCTTAACTTTTTTGTTTCCATTTAAATTAGAAGGATCAGTAGATAGCGATCGTGGAAGTGTAATTGACAGCGAAGAGAAGGATGAGGAGGTAAGTGGCAAGTACCAGCTGCTTTGCACAAGCATTCCTTGCATGTGAGGCCATTAACTACCTTGTTTTTTGATGTTGGCTCTCAAGATACTACTGCACAATGTTTGTTCCCTGTGTTGGTTGTGATAAATATACTTTCTGTTATTGTTTTTATGCAGTGGTTTCCTCTGCAGCTTTCCAGAGGAACAGTTATGGGTTATTGACTCTAGCTGTTATTAAAGCAGAATACTTCAAACTGAAGTGTTTTATTCCACTCTGATTTAATTCTGTGAAGCAAATCAGATTCTTATCAAGAATTGCATTTATGGAGAGCAAATCTGTTGTAAATTACATTTACAAGGAGTGGGATGGAGACTGACAGGAACCTAAATCTTTAAGTAATGCACCTCCAGGCTTTGCCTCATAGATCTGCTGCATTGGAATCAGTTTCTGATATGTTTTTCCGGCTTTGGCTGGGATGTCACTACTTTGTAACTGTGCTATGGAATCAATCCCTTTTTTCTGAGGTGTTTCACTTAAAGTGAAATCTCTTTTGAGTTACTTGGATGTAGTCACAATGGAGCCTTCTGTCCTTGATGAATTAATGACTTTCTAGTGAGCTCCTTTTGTAATGATGATCAGCAGTGGGGGAACAATTTCGTGGTCAAATCATGGTGAGGAGATCTGAATGTCCAAACTTCAGCAAGTTCAGAGTTTCTGAGCCCTCTCAATGTGTGATACTTGTCTCTGGATCGCTTGTGTTACAGGAATCAGATGATGAATTTGGAAACCCTAGTGAAGATGACCAAAAGACGGTATGGTTAAACACTCTGGTACAGACTTTACACTTGTGGCACAGTGAACATGCATGAAAGAGGAGATGAGAGCTCTAGACAGTTGACTTTATGAGGCCTGATTTTTATGACTTTTTATGAGAAGGTTCTGGCCAGATGGCACCATGTTCTGAAAATGAACCTGGGTTAGGCTTAAAGACATGCTTGCAAGCTGTCATTAGATACAGAGCCTGTGTGGGATGGCATTGCCTGATATGTGTTTTCCTCAGGAATGACCAGGAGACATGAGAGATCAAAGAATCTGTATAAGGAAAACTAGGCTTCTGTGGGTTTATTTGGTTTATAATTAGAATTCTCATCTTGCTGTGAGGCAAGGAACCGTACAGTTTGGGAATGATGTGAAGTCAAAGATGCGAACAGTATTAGATATTTGAACAGTATATCCATTTGGATAATGAATGAGAAAGGAAATGTTGAGATGGAAAAATTCAAACCTGACTTCAGAAATTGGTTTTAGAAGGAGGAATCTTATCCATATTTAGATATGCCACTGCAAAAGACTTATGTGGGGATCCTCAATCTGGCATGATTTAATGTCAAGAGAGCAATGTTGCAACCCTTATTTTATCTACTTATTAATAAAAGAGTATTGCAAAAGCACTCTGATATTACTTTAAGCTGCCCTTCATAGGGTAGGCGACCTTTGTACGCCTGATGTATTTTAAGATGAGCGAGTATCTTTGGGTTGTTGGTGATTTAGTTCAATTCTGGGCCCTTGCTTGTGCCAACCCCCAGCTCTCATCCAGTTCACTTAATCTTTTTGTCGTGACTGAAATCAGGATATGAGCATGTAGTGTCTGTCATTCTGCTGTCCACCCTAAGGACAGTGAAAGATGATACAATTTTTTACTAGTTGATCACAGTGGTCCTGTGTTAAGACTAAGTACCAGGTCTTTAGTTTGTCTATGGTAGTGGTGAGGAGAGCCTTTGTGTCTTCAGTTCATAGCATTCAGTTACACAGCACAGGGCTGAGGTGTGCTAGAGAATGCAGCAACTTGCTTGGACCTTCCTTACCTTTCAAAAGCTGTGAAGCAAGCCAAATTGGCTGTAAGTTCCCATCCTTTCTGTAAGTTTGGTTAAGTTCTGTAAGTATCTAAGAATATGTAGTTTTGTGCTTGTTTTGTATATGAACAGGATATTGTTTTACAGAGGATAGCCCAGATGAGTGATGAAGAAGATGATGATGGCTGTGATCTCTTTGACTCTGAAAAAGAGGAGGATGAGGATGGAGACTTAGATGAAAGCACAAAGCCTGTGAGTAATTGTTGCCTTCTGGAGTGGGAGAGTTGATTTCCTGTATGAAAAATCTGTCCTTAGGGGGATTGTAATGGTAGTTCTCAAGTACCTGGAATGGAATCCTGTAGGAAGTGCCTCCAGAAATCCTGAGTAGTCCTTTAACATGATTGTTCAGGTGTTACTCCTTTAAACTCAGGGATTCTTGCACCTTAAGCAAGTATCAAAGCTGTCTTTCAAGAACATTAAGAAATGGATTGTTGCATTATGTGAGGTAAAGACATTAAAAATTGTGTTCATCAGAACTAGAAATTCTGAGGGTGTTTTTTATTCTTGAAGCACACCTAATCTCTGCTTTCTTAACAGAAAGCTGTATTGCTTCTTCTGAGGGTTTCAGGCAAAGTGCAGACAAGATATTGCACAAATGAAGCTATTGAATACAGTATTTATAATTGCAATTGCATCAAGTTGCTAACTGGATCTTACATAAGAAATATGCTGGTTTTTGTCCCTGCTGCTCAGAAAAAGAAGAGGCCAACATCATTTGCAGATGAGCTGGCAGCCCGAATCAAAGGAGAAGTGCCAGTCAGACAGGACGAAGAGCGTTCATGTGAGTTACCTCCCAAGTTTTGAAAAGTGCTTTGAAAAGGGCTCGTGAAAGTGTGGGACAGGAGATTGTGGGTAACAATACATGAAGTTACCCAGATCTGTTATTTAAACACGTATTAGGTATAAGCATCACAAGAGGAATTGCAGACACTATTTTGTGCTTTGAGAAACTCTTCAGCCATAACTTAGAGGACTGAACTAGAATTCACTGAGAGTTACAGTGGGAAACACATCGCTTTCAGGCGAGACAGGTCACTCTCAAAACACACATCATTGGAAAGGTTCTCTCTCTCCAGTCTGATTCTCCCTCTGCATGTTTGACCACATGTGCTTTTTCCTATTTCAAGTAAGTATGTGGATGCCACTGGTCACTATGTTCTTTCTGTTAGCTCTACAGTGGAAAACACCTCAAGCCGTAGATTGGTGTTTTCATGTGGTATGGATTGTTTGTTTTCTTTGTGGCTTAAATTTACTGTTCTGAGGAAGTTTTCCTTGCTGCTGTTACTCATGGTATTTTAGACTAAATAATGCATTTACTTTTGTGTTGCTTTCAAAGGGAGAGACCTCTCAAGTATTTAGTCTTGCGGCAAAGTAGCAGTTGAAAGTATCTGGCTGAAGTTGAGTTGGCAAGTGCTTATGAGGCTGCTGTTGACCTGTAATATTGAGAAAATGAACAGACAAGAGCTGTGCATGTGTATTCTTGCACAGTTCAAACAATCCAACTAGGTCGGCTGATACCAAGAGTGAAAATCTTACCAACTTATCCTGTTCAGTTACAGGGAAATCTTCCAGGCATTGAAGTTAACCTTGTAAGGCCAGAGGAGATAAAACTCTGGGCTTTGCTTTTGGTAACTGAATGAAGACAATAATAAATCTGGAACCATTTGAGATTCTCAGAGGTTCTGCAAAGGTGTGGAACCTGTACTGTCTGGAATGCTGTGTTGCTTTCTAACATCTCAGGTGACACTTGTCTGCATGTGGACAGCAACTGTGTTGAACCCCTAGTACCTGACAGAATGATTCTGTTACAGTTTTAGGTACTGTTTTAGAAACTGTATTTCATAGAATTGCTTCATCAGGCTGATTCATATGAAAGTGCAGAGGTCAGCTTGGTTTGCTATTTTAGGTTCTTTTTGCCATAGATTGACCTCAGACTGTAAGTAAAGTTGGACTAGTTTTTCATTGAAACTTTCTTCTTACAGCCCTGTCATCAGAGACCAAAACAAGGAAAACCCCAAAAGAGAAGAAGGAAGTTAGAGTTCCGTCAGATGGTAGGTTATCCTCCTCTCTTGTTTTTTTAATTTTGGGCTGGATTGTAAGATACCACTTAAGAAATCATATCCTCTGCTATACAAGCTGTGTGGGATATCAGTGAGTACCCTTCAAGGTGAATGTGTGAACAAATCCAGGTTGTGATGTGTATGTAAACAAGGCTGGAAACACAGTGAGAGTTCTTCCTTTAATGTGGCCTTCTGGAGCAACTGCACAAGCCAGTCTGTCTTCAGCAGCTTCTCTCTATGTGTCATGTTTATGAGAGCAGATGAAGCCAAAACAATTTTTATTTTGGTTGTCTCTAATTCCCTTTCCTGAAACTTGATCAGTTTTAGTGAAGCTCATGGCTCTTGTACTTTCTAGATGAAGATGATGACATCTTCAAGCCTCCTAAACTGACTGATGAGGACTTCACACCATTTGGTTCAAGGGGTGGCCTCTTCAGTGGTGGAACAGGCCTCTTTGATGATGAAGAGGTGAGAATGCTGCAGATTGTAGAAAGAAATCCATTCTACAAAGAAATGGATTGTTACCCCTTTTAAAAACAAAACAAAAGATTCTTGAAAATTTCCACCTCTGGAGGACAGAGAGGACAAACAGCATTTTGTTGCTTGATAATATTCAGGTGTTGTAGAATAGTAAAGCTTTCCAGTGGGGAAACAGAACTACACGAGTGACATACTTGTGTTTTCCTTGGTACAATGTCCTCTCTTCTGCAGTACCACTGCTCAAAAATGCAAGTGTGGTTCAAGCTCTATATTAGGTTCTGATTCCAGGAGAGCTTAATTGGCCCCTTACATTTAGCTCTGGTGGTAAACCATATGCCATCCAGTTTGTTTATTTTAAATCAGCAGATTTCTATTAAAATGTTTGTTAAAATACTGAATTTAGTCATTCTCTCTCTGTGGGAGAATTGTAAAGGAAAGAAAAGCCTGAATGATGCCATTCATACTTTCTTTCACATACCTTGTGCAGACAGTGCTGCTGCTGAGTTTCTCTCTTTCTGTGCTGTTAAAAGTTTCATATTGCAATTATGCTGTGTTGTTTCATCTAGTTATTGTACAGTTCCTGGGATGCCTATTTTGGCAAGAGAAGTTCACTTTAAATTTACTCTTGTGCTACCTAGAGCTGACTTGAGGGAAAATGGCATGAAGTGCATTTCTGACCTTATTTTACCACTGTGCCTGTGAAAGGGTGTAGAAACCTGATGTCAGGGCTGGTTAAGTTTTAAGAATACAGCTGTGTAAAGCAGATGATTGCCTCTGATGCAGCTGATACTGGTGACAGTCAAGGTTAGTCCAGAACAGGAGTCAAATCGTTGCCTTTGTGGGATGTGTTCATTGTTGCAACTAGAACAAAAGTCAGGTGTTCCTTAGAGCGAAGAAGGTATTAGACTGAAATTTGGAAGGAGACCTCATGTTTCTCAAGCTTACCAAGCCCAATCTACTAGAATATAGCCAACAAGCACCAAACAGGGACATTGTGTGTATGGAGGAGGATAGTTCTGTGCAATGCTTTCCATTCTAACACAGCCTTTGTTGAAAAAATGTTCTTTCATTTTTTAAGTAGGAGACAGTAGCTTTAAAACAATATTAAGAAAAATAATCTGATAGTGCAAGCCAGCTTTGTGTCAGTGCAAATTTGGATGAAGCCATCGCTGGTTACTTCTTGGTGACTTATTACTGAGACTGCTTTCCTCATTTGTGTAGACACAGGACAGCCAAGCAGAGTCACAAGACTCACTGCCTGTGAGTGTTACCTGCCTGCATACACCTGTTCTTGGTTTTCTGTTATCTAAAGTTAAACATCTCAGAAGGGTGACAACTTCACTTTACTTGTGCATTGCGGGAGGCTGTGCTGTACCAGCAGGCAGACACAGCAAGGCAACAGATAAATAATAACTGACAAAGGAGCAATAGGTCACTGACACCTCTGCCATACCCCTGCGTTCCCATACTCTTTCTGAAGTGCTTTGCCTTTATTCTACAAAGTTTTATACAAAGACCATGTATTTTGTGTCTCCAGGTAGTCAACCTCTAATATCCAATTCACATAAGAGGGAGGCTTTCAAGAAATTAAGTGGTCAGTACTCAAAAACAGTCTGGAGTTGAATTTCCTGGAAATTCAAGCTGTGATTGTTGGAGATTAGTGTGGGGCATTGCAACCTGAATACATGTACAACCGTGGGTGTGTCCTGCAATGCTTTTGAGCTGTAACGTATTTCTCTGCACCATTATGGCATCTTGACATCTCCTTAGTAGCAGTGTAAATCATTTGTTTTATCCGCATGAAGTTTAGGAGTATTTTTATGCTTGTCCTGACCTGAATTTTTCCCTCAAACCTTACTGTATAAACTTCAGTAGAAAAGCTTAGAAGGGTATGATCAGGACCTAACCACCTATAGATTAATTAGCTTAAGTCCTTGAAGATGTGCAAATAAAAGGTCATTCCTTTTCTTCAGCAGACAGACTAGTGATGAGTAAATCAAATTTTAAGAGAGAGCTGCTTTTCTGAATGTATACACTCAAGTTAACACTAGGTTTAAGTCTGTATTTGAAGACATCCTTTTGAGAAGGGAGTGGTGATTACCTCCTCTGTCTTGGCTTAGAGGTGGACATTCAATATGGAAAAATCAGCATCTGTAATTTCCTACAAAAACACGTTCACCTCTTCTCCCCCTTTGCATTTTCATCCATGATCAGAGTGATCTTTTTGCTGAAGCACCAAAAGGAGAAGAATCAAAAGAGAGAGAGGAGCAAGTCCCAGTAAGCGAAGGTAAGAACCAACAGTGGCCTCCTGTAGTCTTGCCTGTGCTGTAATTTATTACTGCTAGCAGCTGGACTGTTTGTTCCCAAACTAGAAAGCCTGGTGTTGCAATTGCAGAGCAAGTCTGTTCTCCTCACCAATCTTAACAGGGAACAGCTGTGTTGAATTTTATATGTGTTTGTTTGCTATGATCTGTTACACACACCTACTCTCCTAGAGCTGAAAGGATGTCCTTACTGCTGTTGGCAGAGCTCTCTGCATGTGCTGGGTTCCTGCTTCTCAAGTGTACTTTGCAGGATCCAGTTGTGGGTTTGAGGGGAGCAGAGATTTCTTCTTGCAGATTAATTCACATGTTTCCCACTTAGGTGCATATCTAGACCCTTAAGGACTCTGAGCACACATTCTGTATTGCAGAGCTGTTACTGAAGCACTGTATTGGATGAATTTTCAGATATGTGTTGGGAGACTAAGCCATTTTGGTTTTAATGTATTGTGTTGAAGTGGTTTTGAAGTGTGCAAATGTGAACTGTTGTAAATAGTGCTGTATGTAAACATGTAATGTGCTTATGAGGTTCAGTGTAGTAGAGCTGTTCTGTGCAGTTTAAATGGAAACACTATAGACTGTTACATAGATTTGCAAAAGCCCAGAAGTTCAAGGTGAATGTGTAAAGAGTTCTGAGCTGTTAAGAAAGAAAAAGCAGCTCAGACAACTTCTTGGATTCCTGTTTCTGAAGGCTTTGAGAGCATAAAATAAGTGCATCCATTTGTATTGTACTTCCTATGATTTCAGCATCCTCTGCAAAGTCCTTAAAGAAAGTTCCTGCAGGTGCAGTATTTCTGTTTCCAGGTATGATTTATTCAATAGCCAATTGCTTCATGCACAAAATGCTCTTTTCTTTAAAACCTAGTGCCAAGGTTTTAAAGCAAAAACTGTCCAAATACAGCAGCACTGCATTGCTTGATCATATGCTTAATGACAAATACAGAGATGCTTCTACCATGCTAAGCCTAAACTGCAGCATGTTTTATGGATAATCAAAGATTCTGGAGGAGCTCTGAAGGTAGGTATCACTGATGGCAGATATTAGCAACTGTCAGCTTCAAGTGTTGTGCTCTGAACTTTTAAGAATGTGTGTCACTTCAGCTAATATTATACAGCTTAATTCTGTTGTGTGTGCAGTCACATGTAGCCTGAGAAGGAAGTGCATTTTGATCTTTCACATTTGATCATATTCCCTTAGGTTAGCAGAAGAACAGTTTAAACATCAAGTTCCTATGTTTAGACCAATCTTGTTTTTCTGGTTTTGATTCAGAGGATCTGCATATATGAGGAAGAACCAGATCTATAACTTAGAGCTAAAAAGTAAAAAATGATTGTACCAAGATGTCTGTTTATGTCAGAATATAAGCTGATCAATGAAAAGGAACATGTCACAGGTCTTTTTGAATTTACTGACAAATATTTTTGTCAATGTGCAGGCTCTTCACTTGTTTGAGATACCTGAAGTTTTGGCCTATTTTAAAACAGGCTTCAGTCAGCATAATTTTTAGATTAGGAAGTACACAAATACAGACTTTTTTACTCCAGGGTCAAAGGTGTATATGTCATCAATGGGATGTCTACATAGTTGTAAAACTCAGTAGCAGTGTTTAAAACTGCAGATTGATGTGTGGGATTTTTTTATCCTTTCTTTGTTCTTGGAGGTACTGTTGTATAAGCAGTGAGTTTAGTCTTCAGTTCTTCCCTCTCTATAACGTGTAGACAGGCTTAAGTTACCAGAGAAAAGCCAGGATTGAGGTTCCTTTGCTATTCCAGTGAACAGTTTGTTTAGGAACTCAATAGTCTTTAATAAATAACAAAATTTTGTGGCTGTATTCCTGTTAATCCTGATGTATTTTATAATTTCATAATACACTTTTTTTAAAATAAGAACCTGCTGCTGATCAAAATTTATGCAGTCTGCTAACTTACCCAAATAGCAGTTGTCTGCTTTCTGCCAAACTTCCGTTTAAGTATCTCCCCACCTCTGTCTCATTTCCAAGCATCTACACATGAGAAGCAAAAAGACAGGCTTAGACCATTAGTAGTGTTTGCAGATGGTCATGTACTTAGCACTGAGGTGCAGAACATTTCCAAGGCAGGTGCAGAAGGAACAGTTGCTATGGCTGGCTCTAATTAATCACTGCTGTTTTCAGCGTGCGCAGGGATCTCGTGGCCAAACCCAGCCTTGTACTGCAGTATGGCTGGTGGGCTTGTATGGCAAGTGTGGCTCCTGGGAAGAGCTCAGGCACCTGCCCTTCCCTCTCCCCAAGCAACTTGCCACTTTTATTGGGCCACAGTGACGTGGTGTACTAGTTAGTAGAGCAGGATTCTGGTTTGGGAAGTCCATAGGGGCAACGATGTGGGACTACTGAATATTCTAGCTTTAGCACAGAGCCTGGCTGCTGTTCTTAGGGAAGATGAGCAGGTTTGAGGAAGAAGTGGCTGCACTGAGAGTGAGGGGCTGTCTGTGACTTGGCTTTATCAGAATGTGTCTAGCTAATGCTTTTGATGTGGCACTGTTGCAGGAGCGCCTTAAAAGTTGCTGAGATGGAAACTATACTGATGTCACCTACTGTGGCATGAGTTCAGCTCTTTGGTAACTCTGGCAATGTTATTTTGATTTTTATTCTGTCCCCATCTGACCTGCAGGAGGAAGTGATGTGTTTAGTTCTACTGTAATTGGGGAAAAAGACAAGAAATCTTCAGCACAGAGCACAGAAAAAGCTCCTAAACAACCTGGGAAAGTTGTTCTATTTGATAATGATGATGATGACGACTTCTTTGTGGAAGCAGCTAAAAAACCTCCAGATCCAGGTACCTCTAAACATTTGTGGTGAAAGATTAAACGCTGAAGGTCATCATAATTCAAACTGTAGGAACCAATGAGTTATAAAATTCAAGCCTTCATCACTGCTACTTCCACTTGGGTCTTGAGGGGTTTTGGTTGGTTTTTTGTGTTCCATTCTAGAAGGTTTTTTTGTCATTTGTATTTCTTTTCATCAGAGTTGTGTCAGGCTGGTTTGTCTCTACATGTTCTCCCCTGACTTTTCTAAGGATGCTCCTTCTACCTCTAGGGCAGTATCTAGACTTGAATCAGGGAATTGGTACAGGCTTTATTCACACAGCCTTGAATCTTTGTGCCCAACATTCCCTGTTAGCAGGGTCTAGGCCTGTGCTAAGCGAATACAAAATATCCTGCCTTTAGAGGTGCCAGCTGACTCAGCTGCTTGGCTGGATATTCTGTCACCAGTGCTTTCAGGTAAGTGGTGTTTCACTTTGAGAGCTTGTCTGGCTTTTTCTCTTGAAGATTCCTAATGTTGCTCATCGTTAAACAGCATGGTATCTTCTGAGACTCTCTTGTTCTGCATTCCTCATTCCTTGTTTGTCTCTTTATGTAGTCAAGTCTACAGCTGACCTGTTTGATGATGATGAAGAAGGTGACTTATTCAAGGAGAAACCTGCCATTCCTTCTGTGGTTGCTGGCACAACTAAAGAAACAGAAAGCCGTAGGGAAGCAATCATGGAAAAAAAGGTAATGGCACAAAAATGGATTGTATGGCTGAGGTTTTAGGAAAAAATTTCTAGTGCAGTTGAAGTAGTCTTTCCATATAAACAGTATGAAAGTGACATATTTATGAAATAGGACTAGGTTCATAGGGTCTTCAATAATTTAGTGCTTAAATGACCCTTAAATGCCTTTTTCCTTTTAAACTTGGGGTTTGTTTGGGGTTTTTATTTGTGTGGGCAGTGATTGAAGGAATCTTATTAAGGCAGGATTGAAGTGAGAGCAGAATGAGAAGCTTCTGATAGTAACAAATGCTTTGGAATTTCATGGGTGAAATGAAACCAGCCTGAGTTACAAACCTTTGGTGTCACAGTTCTGTGCTGCAAAAACTGTCTGCTCTTACACCAGCCACTGACAGCAACTTTACTGGTAACTCTTAGCTTGTGTGTATCGTGAGAGGGAAGGGTGGGTGTCACAGTTCTGCCTAAGCATATACAAAACTTGGAATGTGTAGAAAACTGTTTTTCAGCTGAAAACTCCTGTGAGTTGTAGAAAGCTCTGTGTGGTGCTAAGTACATACGTTGAGAGTTACAAGAACCTCCTAATACCCACTCCACTTTCAGAACAGTGCCTTGAGGAAAGCTGTAATGCTCTTTGTTTCTATAGTAGATACTGGATATACTCATTTTATACTTTCTGTCTGATTAGTATTTGAACATAATTAGCTGCAGTGACTCTTCTCCTCTCTGGACTGAGAATTACAGTGCTGGGGATGTCTAATACAAATTGCTGTAGCACTTTCTCCATATTGTCCTATGAGAAGCACAGGGGCCAAAGCCAGCTTCTATTTCTGCAGCAGTGCAAGAGTGTCCATGGTCAGCACAGCAGGAACAGTGGTGGGAGGGATCTCACAGCACTTGGCTTTCCTGGAGAAGAGGATGAGAACTGATTCAGCAGCACCCCTCCTGCTCAGTCAGGAAGAAATGGCTGTTTTACATTCCAAGCTTTATGACAGTAGTGCCTGGGTCTGGAATTGTTCTAAATTTAATGGCAATATAGCTGGTGGCAGGCTGGGGCTCTGCTGTGATAATGCAGGAAATGATGGCTGGCACAAACTGCCCTTGTCCTTTTTGAAACACAGCTTGTTAAAAGAAATATTTTCCTTTGGCTCACAAGGCCTGGCATGACTTGCTGCATACATTCTTCTGCTGAGAAGGATGGTGTGGCATAGGAAGGCTGTGGTAAGACCTGCAAGTCACTTGTGAATAGCACATGACTTTTGGATTTCATCCCACAGGTGACAATCCCATTCAGCTGCTGGGATTTTGCTATCAGTAAGCCTCTTTGCAGGGATCTGTCATGGTTTAGGAAAGGTACTTCCCATTGAGTGCTCTCCTCACTGCAACCATGCTGTTGCTCACTCCTGCCACCCCTTTCTCCCTGGGGAGGGATAAACAGGGGAATCAGCACAAATGGTAAAGATCAGGGCTTAAGATAAAACAAATTTACTTGAAACAACAATGAGATAAGAAAGCAAACAGCAGCAGTACTAATGACAGAAGGTACAAAAAAGAGTCATATGATTCTGCTGCCTCTGCCACAATGAGCTGACTCAGAGAGTGTGCATCTCCCCAGAAAAGACTCCCTTCCCCCTGTCCCCAGCAATGACATGAGATGGTATAAAATATAAAATAACTTCTGGGTCTATGCCCCCTCCTGGCTACTGCAAAAAAACGTGACATAGATGTGCCAGTCCTTACTGAATCTAAGTGGGTGCTGATGCAGTGTCTTTGTTTGTCCAAAAGAGTCAACCATCTTCGGGTGAGGACTTCAAGCCTTTATCTGAAACGCCTCCAAGAAAACAGAGGGGTCTTTTCTCTGATGAGGAGGATTCTGAAGTGAGTATTTCTTTGAGAAATCCCTACAGAAATACCTACAGAAGTCCTTGGGATCTCAGTCATCCTGACTTCAGTCCATTCACATCTGGGGACTCTATGCATTTTGTAGGACAACCATACATGTACTCCCAGCTTTTCTGAAAGTTCCTTCTTGTCCAAGAGTGAAAGCTCTGTGATGTCTTTCCCTGTCTTCAGGGAGTTAAACATTAGTGGTACACACAGGCATAAATTAAAAGCCTGAAGACAGGAAGGAGAAGCAAATGAAAAGTAAGAATCATTAAAGACTGCATATGTTTCATTTTGGCTTTCAGCTAGCAATTAACCTGCAAAGATCAGGAAAATCCCTGTGCAGTTGCAAGTGATTGATATATCACATAAGGCATCCACTACTCCACTGGCATTCTAAACATCTTTTTTCATAAGGAAATACATGAATGTCCTCTTTAGAGTTCTTAAACATATAACCTAGGTTTGTAAAGTGACATCTCTTTGGTTTGCACAGGATTTGTTTTCATCAAGTAAACCTATGAAGTCCAAAGCTACATCTCTTCCCAGCAGCAAGTCCATGACAAAAGCTCCACTTTCCTTGTTTGATGATGATGAAGAGGTAAGTACCACTTCCTGATGCTGCCTGTGTGTGGGAACCCACCTGCACAGACTGTTGCAAATGCAGCAGGAAATACTCAGAAATTTACAACACTGAGCTTGCAAATAGAGCACAAAATTGATCTTGCATTGTGCAGCATTTCTAAGCATGTGGACAGCACTGTGGAGGAGAGTACAAGTGGGGAGTCTTGCAGGTTTTTGAGGTCTTTTAAGTAGTTTGCAGTCAGTGCATTTCACCTCTGGACATGAAGGATGTTATCCCTCTGATTGATAGGACTAGAGGACACTGAGCAGCATGACAAATACAAGCTTCAAGAACCTGTTTTGTCCTAAACCTATGGTTCCTGTCACATGGATGACTTCTTGTTTCTCTTCTCATGGCTGTTGAATTTCTTTTTTCTCACTCTTTAGTAAGAATTGTGACTGCTAGTATGGAAATAGAGGCCAGAGCACAAGTTTGTGCAAGAGACCTTAAAAATTTAAATTAGTGTGTGCCTTTTTTAATCTTTTTACCCAACAGTAGTTGTTCAGTTAATGCCTGTCCTCAGAATAGGATTCATTTTGCCTTTCATTATATGGGTTAGAAACAGTGCCCCATTGTGTTTGCTGCAGTGCTACAGAATTGCTGAGTGGTGGGTTTTGGCTGCTGGTTACATCTTGTGGTGGAAAATCTGTTGGCCAGAACCAGGCTATGTGCTTATAGGCTTCTGGTCTATCAAATGCTGTATGTGTAGAATTTCTTGTACCAGAATATGGTGTTAAAACTTGAAATTGTCTTCAAAAAACACCATTTCTGTATCCTACTTATAAGAGAAGTGTATGGCAACAGTATCTTACATACTGATGATTTTTCAATGACCTTTTCATTGAGGCTTTGGCTTTTGGGTTTTTTCTAATAATATATTTTATTTTATTTTAAGGATCTCTTTGGTGTGGGACCTGCCAAGAAGCACCAGGAAAAGCCCCCAGAAGAGAGAGCAAAACAGTCAGGGCCTCTCAAGAAAGCTTCCAGCTTATTGTTCAGCAGTGATGAGGAGGTACTGAGGAATGAGATTTGGATGAAAGTAGTTACTGGGCTTTATGCTGAGAAAAACATAAAACTTTTGAGAAGGGAACCACTCGCCAACTCTGCTGTGTCCACATGCCATGCCTACCCCAATCCTTTGACTTGTTTGTAGCTAGGATCTTTGATCCAAATTTTCACAGAATCTAGATAATAGAAGTCATGGGGAAGAGAAAATCAGTATTTTCAATGTAATTTATAGAAATTTTAATAGCAAATGGAGACTGCTGCCAACAAATCTGACTTAAAAACACTAAAAGGGAAAATTAAACTTACTGCTTTAAATTCTGTAAGGAAAGTTTAGCAGTTCTAGATAGTTGTGTTGAGGTTTTCTTTGTTTTGAGGTGGGTTTCTTTTGTATGAGGTTTTGTTTATTGGAATTTTTGTTTGCTTAAGTTTTGGTGGTTTTTTTCTTTGCTGTTTTGGTTTTTTTAAATCTAGGGATGGGAAAATGTACATAAATAATAGTGCTTTCCATAGAGTAGCCCTCTTCTGGGGATGGGCTAGACATTGTTCTTCATCTTAAATGAAAGCCAGAGACACTAAAGTAAATTAAAAACTTGAAAATTAAAAACTTGTCTGGAAATCTCTTGAGTTAGCTCATATGAATAGGATCCAGACTCTTCTTAGTCCTCCTACCTCTCAAAATTACTCTGTTGCATAGACTTTTATTACTTGTCCTGTAATTGCTTGTTTACTAGACAAGAGTAATATCTTTGGATGCATTTTTATCTTAATGTAGAAAAAACCAAGTTCAAACTTTGTCATGCCTGTAGTCCCTTTCACAAAGAGGATGAAAAAAGGTGGGAAACTGGGGAAAACCACTTGAAATGCTGGGAATAGCAAAACAAACAAGGGAGAAGTATCTTGTTTAGTGTTTAGGCTTGAATAAATGGTAGCTGTGGGAGGAGGTGGATGCCCAGGGGAGAAGTATTGTGAAGGAAGTGCAGCCTTGAGCACCCTAGTAATGAGGTGTCTTGGGTGTATGTGTAGTGAGTTTTTTCTTTCTCTTGTTTTATCCCATACATCAAACTTGTTAACTATTTAAGTGGCTCCAATCAGGTTCTACTGAGTGACCCTACTCTTGTGACAGTGCAGTTGACACTGACCTCAGGTGTCAAGAGCAGTCATAACAAAGTGTGTGTACTGTATTTTGCTGGATTTGTACTGTGTCCCAAAAGGTGACCAGGCCCTCTGCAAAGCCTGAGCAATGTCAGATTACAGTGGATAAAATGCAGGCAGTTAAGTAAACTGACAGAGAGATGAAAGGACTGCCAAGATGATGAAGTGTTCCTTATAGAGAAGATTGCAAAGTGGTTTTGATCAAGACAAAAGAAAACTTCTTCCTTCTTTTTAAGGAACATTGGAATGTCTCCAAGCCAGCTAAACTTCCTTCTGAAGATGGCCGAAAAGAAGACCCTGCAAAACCAGCTAGCACTTTCAGTCAGGCTAAAGATGTGAAGACGACAAACCTCTTTGAGGAAGAGGATGAGGAGGATTTATTTGCAATCACTAAAGAGAGGTGACAGTCCTGGGAGGGGAGTGGGGGAGGCATTTATTCAGAACAGCCCAGCAACTCTTTCAAAACCAGATGGACCCAGGCATATTGCAGGTGTTGATTCCTGGTACTGTTGCTGAGGAGGAAGTAGGGGTGTGTGAGTAGGAAGGAGCAGTGCTGGGTTCTTTTGTATCTGTGGTGGGTTTACTTGTCATTCTCCTTGCCACCACTGAACTGGCCTTTCCATTTCTGTGCCATTGATACAAAATCCTCTTGACCTTTTTTTATCTCCACTTCTGCAGAAAGCTCTGCAGACAAGAAAGAGGGTGTTAGAATTGTTGGGACAGTGAGGAAGCCAAGTGCTGTATCTGGGAATATTTGCTGCATATGGTGGTCCTAAGTGGTGCTTTTAAACAGATGCAGTGCATGGCCACTGAATCTTCCACTTTCTTCTCTCTCACTGCAGCCAAAGAAAGCCACAGAAGCCATCACTGTTATTTGAAGATGATGATATTAATGGAGACTCATTCTTCAGCTCCCAATCAATGCTACTTCCTTCAGCTGCTAAGGCTGCTGTGGTAACTCCCTATTCTTTTAAAACTAACACAGAATACTGAGTCTTTTTACAGTCTATCTTCATTGTTAGATACTAAATATAAGTCTAACTCATTTTATACAATGGTAACTCCAGCAAATTGGGAATGGGAACAGGGAAGACTGAATTCTTACATGTACACTCTTACTACTATTAGCCTAATAGAGACTTCAAAATTTTCTTGACCACTTACCCTAACTTTGTTTGGTTTATGCTAAAAGCCCTTCCTAAGGATGTTTTGAAAGCTCTCAACCATTAAATAACACTAAAAGGAACAAAGAGCTTACTGCTGACTCAGTAGCCAGGGTTAACCTTTCATGTTACCCTACCCAAGATTATTCAGATGTGTAAACAGGCTTCTTACTGGCCTTCCCTATTGTGTGCTCATGCCATCCTCTGTCTTTCAAGCTTAGCTCATGATGTACTGCCTGTCTGGTTGTGCTTTGGAATTGAGAGTGGGAGATGCAAAAGGGTTTAATAGAGCTGTATCTGTGGTGGGGAATTCCTGTACGTGTGCTTCCTCTCACTCTTCAACCAGATTCAAAAACTCATAATACTAGAAATTAAAAGTCACAAACTAGAATGTCCCATGGGAGTGTGTTGCCAGTGTCCTAGACCTCTGCAGTAGGCAAACTGAGACTCTGCTATCCCACAGCAGCATACACACTTTTTATATATAACCACCAATTCTGTGTCGTCAACATTCTCCTAATTTTGCAGGAGAAAGTAAAACCAGCACAAGCACCACCTACCTTTAATGAAGAAGAAAAAGAGGAAAAGGAAGATCTGCCAGATAGAACAGTGAAATCTAACCAGGTAGAAGATACATTGTGGTGTTCTGAAGACCCTGGAGCAGCTCCTGTGCCTCGAGGAACAGATGTTGCAGGGCAGCAAACAAAGGAAAAAGTGAGAGATTTTCTTACATTAATCTGAAGTTTGGTAAAGATTCAGTGAAAAAAATGGACAAACAGTGCTGCTCTGGCACAGAAATATTTTTCTGGATTGGAGGAAAGAGTAATTCTGCCTCCATTTAGCAAAATCACTTGTCAGTCAAACAGCAACTTGATCAAATGGCATTTAAAAGTTGTTTCCTAACTGATGCCTTTGAGAGGGATTGGGGGTTTTTTGGGGGAAGGAGGTAGGCAGAATATGTTTTGGTTTCCCCTCTAGAGTGGGTTGGGTAATCTTCATTTACATGAAGAGAGCCTTCCCTTAAAACATAGCCTGTGTTAATATATAGATTTTTCTTCAAGCTCAGTAACTTTGTTTCACCATAATGTGTGATGATTTATAAAGTGATGTTATTATAGCCTTCAGGATTGTAAATTTCTGCTGGACAATACTGTTACAGAACAGTATTGATGAGTATTGAGTGTATTATTACAGAAGCTTCAGCAGAACTGATCTTGAGCATAGTCTTACTCAGTGATTGTTGAGAAATTACCAGCTGATGGATTTCCATTGTAGTTTTTACTCTTAACACTTTTCCTGGGCACATTTAAGGTTCTGGTAGTGCTGTTCACTCTAAAGTATCCCAAGTGGTATGAGCTAGGTAACTTAGAGATGGTGGCAAAGCTGATTAGTGCAGCCTTGTGGTGTGCATGCAACCTGACACAGAGATGAGGAGAAAACCTTATGCAGGAAGCTTCTTATCAATAGTGCTTATCACTAGGTAGGGTACAGGAGGAAATTGGTCTTCCTTTCAGAGCTGAAATTTGTGTTCTTTATCAACTATCTCTTGCTAACCTGCATATTGATATTCTGTCTGCTTGGGAAAAATTAGTTGAATGCTGTTGCCTGCTTGGTAGTGATTGCCAAACTCTGACCACTGCTGGTATTTAACCAAGAAAGCTTAGCAGGGTTTGGGGGCAAATCTGAAATAAATAACAGGCTGATGGTTACTTTTTTTTTTTCTTCTTTGGTGGAGCCTTTTGCAGTAATATCTTCAGAGACAGCTGGCAGTTCAGATCTGTTTGCATCACCACCAGCTCTGGAGAAAGATGTGAAGAGCCAAGCTAAGAAAGTGTTAAGCTTATTTGAGGAGGAAGAAGAGGAGAGACTGGAAGAAGATAATGGCATAAAAAATGCACAGAAAGGAGTTGGTGTGGTGAGTGTAAGGAAGTTCTTGAACACTGGGAAATGGTCTTTCTATCTCTGCTTTTCTAGTCAAGGTTTTGGTTTTTACCTTTCCCTCTCTTGATGTCATGCAGGCTGATGTTTCTCAGATTCTTGGGTGAGAAATTATTCCTGCTCTTCCTTTTTGTGAATTTGATTTTGGAAATCTTCCTGTCCCACTAACTTCAAAGTATTTTTGCTGCATGTTATATGTACAGATGTTTTGGTGCAGCTACTTGATTTTTGCTTTACAGAACTGACTCTTCAGTTAGTCCTCAAAGTCAAAGATACTATGAAGTAAAAGGATGTGGAGTTTTAAGCCTTGTAGTTTATCCCTTTTTTTTTTTTACATTGTTACTGTTTGCTTGCTGGATATGTGCCTTCAGACTTAGATTCATCAATAGTTATCTTAATCCTATGTTTACTTGTGTTTTTCAAGTATGGGCATTCATTTTTTTAAAAAAGCTTCCTGCTTTTAGCCTGGCTTTTCTGATATAATGTAGACCATCAAGAGGTGGACTTGGAATTTTCAGCAGCAATATCCTTGAATCTATGGCAATGTTCTTGTTTCTACTTGATGCAAATGTACTGAAATCTTTTCTCTAAGTTTGAAGTAGTGTCAAAAGGTACATACAATACCATGTACCATGAGGTTGTGTCACCTTAGTGTGACTGTGTAAAGTAAGCTGCCAATCCTAAAGTCTATGTACGCTTTATTCAGAAGCCGTTGGAACTGAATGAAATAGATGACTGTTGGAGAAAAATCACTGCTTAGAGCAGCTTCTGAGTTAAAATGGATTGTTAGCGTGGGCCCTTCTTTACTACTTGTGAATGAATACTGTGTTTGGTTTTTCGTGGGGAGCACACTGGGAGATGATTGAAAGAAGCCACATCTGTCCCATGAATTTGGAGAAATGGAGATCAGTTAAAATCTTTCCTTCAAAGCTCTCATCTGTCAGCATATACTAGTCACAAAGTGATTATGGTGCTGAAATGCTAAAATCAGAATGACAGTTTCTGAACTTAATATTTTTGATAGGCAAATCTGAAAGGTGCTCCTACTTTTCTTGCTTATTTCAACTTAATGTGTTTTGTGTGTTGATAATTCTAGATGTGCATTAGGTTTTCACATATCTGGGCATAAACAGCAATTGTAGTGCTCTAAAAACGTGACCTGGCTTTTGATATGAAATTAAAGCTGGTGCATGTAGAGGCTGAGATTGTAAGAAATAAATCACAGTAATAAAAATCATTGGAGAGGGTATATGGATGAAAAATGGTATACTGGAAATTAAATTTAGGCAGCCCTTAGGGCTTCCTGAAGACTTGAATAGGAATGGGGAGAATCAGGCTTTATTCTTATAATGGCCACTCTAGCTGCCTGGATTTTGTGTCTGTTGTCATGGTAGTGGACATCCAGTCATACCCTGAAGAGGCATCCTTTAATTTGAGTTGTTTTAATAAAGACAGATGAGTGTTAAAACATAGATATGGGCATTTACCTGGACATTGAGTGGTGCCTTTGCCTTTACAAGCCAGACCTGGGTGCCTGCAATGACCACAATCATACAAAGGCATTGTTTTTGGGGTTTGAGGAGCTGATACTCATGACTTTTCCAGGTAATGGAGGGCTTATAGGGTGGTACAAGCAACTTCAATCTTCCCCACAGCAGCAAATTTGAAAGTACAAGTTCTTACCAAAGGCAGTATGTTCTGTTCTTCCTTGTGGATGTTTGCTTGCTTTCACAGGAGAAGAACAGAGAGTCTAGCAACAATAATAGCTTTATGGGCCTTTTGTTAAAAAAGAATATTATTCTATATTTTTATTCTTCTTTGAAATTGTCGCTTAGGAAGATAATGAAGATATTCTCTTCCTTTCGCTACTATGTCCTGCATTCTTAGCTGAAATTTTTGAGGTATAAAAGTCTTACTGAAATATAAACCTTACTGTACAGTCATGAAAACATACTGAATTTATTTTTTTTGCCTTTGAAGGAAGCTTCACAGGTAAATAGTATCATCTGGATCTTAGATCAGCAGATACAGATATTGTGGTGAATGTCTTCTCATTAAATTGAACTGTAAATACAAATATTTACATTGTAAGTTTTGCAAATTCGGTCAAAATAAAACAACCAGC
Source organism: Certhia americana (assembly GCA_018697195.1). Taxonomy (NCBI): domain Eukaryota; kingdom Metazoa; phylum Chordata; class Aves; order Passeriformes; family Certhiidae; genus Certhia; species Certhia americana. Next base: position 18,342,044 of record CM031862.1, read on the forward strand.
AGTTAAAGTTGGATTTTTGTTACCACTACAGAGCTTTAGTGTAGCCTGAGGGGAATTATAACTTGCCTTATCAGGAGGCAAATAACCTCCTCACAGAGGGAGTTTCTCACCGTGTAGACCTTTCTCCTCTCCTTCCAGGCTTCTGAGAAAAGTACTCGTCCCAAAAGCACTGGGGTCTTTCAGGACGAAGAGCTTCTCTTCAGTCACAGACTTCAGAAGGACAACGACCCAGATGTTGACCTCTTTGCCAGCCCCAAGAAGTCAATGGTGAGTTCAAAGCCCTCCTGTGAACCTCCTATTTAAAACCAGTCATGGAAGTGTTCAGTGTACTGGTGTTCCTTGTTTGGACACAGCTTTGAAGTCACTGATTTCCAGGGAGGGCCAGATGCTAATGTCAGTTATATTCTGGCATCATGGGCTGAAAGGTACGTGCTTTGGATCTGTGACATCTTTCCTTTATCTTTGTTTCTTTAGTCTGCAAACCGTATCCTGAAGCCATCACCTGGAGGAGGGCTTTTTGGGGATGATGATGAGGATGATCTCTTCAGTACTGCTAAAACAAACATTCCGGTACCTGTTTCGCTACTGTAAATGGATTTTATAAAAGAGATTGGAAAGAAGTGTATAGAAGGGATTTTCTCCATTTGTATACCCACAAGAAATTAAGTGACTTTTCAAATCTTTTTGAGAGGACAGGAATGGTCATTGTGACCCTGAAGACATAGGGAACAAACAGATGCATTGGATCTCCCAACACTGGGATGAGAGAATTGGATTTTATGTATTTTTGTGTACCACTGGGACGGGCTTAGGTGTAAGAGAACAATACCTGAGCAGAAATCAGAGTAGTAGAGTTTGTTTTGTTTAATTGCATAACTTGCTAATATTACTTCCCTGTGCTTTATGCATGACTGATGAGCTGTGCTCTCTGGATTATGTAATTCAAGTTTCTGCAGGTTTGTTTGATCTCAGGTAATGATGCAGTATTAAAATCCTCATGGTCACCCGATTGCTTTTAAAGAGCGAGTAGCTGCAGTAATGAACTAGACTGTGTTACAGGTGGTCTGAGGTTAAAGTCCTAACATACATTCTAAACTGCTATTTTTAAATATAGTTATCTTAATTAAATTGAAACTAACTTTTACTTTAGTCTGTATTCATGTCTATAGCTGGAAGTTAGGCTAGAAAACCTGCAAAATTTGAGGACTCTGGACAGGGTGGTCTTAAGTTATTAGTGCTTGGGATATATGGAGCCTGGATGCTTGAAAATATAAAAAGCATATAAGCACTGTTGCTTAGCTAGCATTGTGCTTTTATTTTCTCTGCTGTTTTGTTGATGAGGAAATATGTATGCATTTGAAAGTTTATTGAAACTTTCATTATTAATTGTTATCACAGACAGCAAAGGTTGAGATAGACTAAAGGAATGGAGCAATGGAAAGCTGTTGCTTTGCAGATAGAGATACTAATTGAATTTATTTCTAGCAAAATCAGAGTGGAATAATAAGAAGTAAAATAAGACCTTAAAAATACCTTCCCCCCATCCGTCTCTCCTTCCCTGCTCCACCTCCTCCCCCCAGTGGTGCAGGGAGATGGGAAACGAAGTTAAGGTCAGTTCATCGCACCTTATTTCTGCCACTGCTCAGAGAGGGGAGTCCTTCCCCTGTTCCAGCATGGAGTCCTTCCCACGGGAGACAGTTCTCCATGAACTTCTCCAGCCTAAGGCCATCCCATGGGCAATGGTTCTCCAGAAACTGCTGCATTATGGGTCACTATTCCACGGGGTGCAGTCCTTTGGGCATAGCCTGTGCTGACCTGGTCCCTCACAGGGTCACAAGTCCTACCAGGAAACCTGCTCCAGTGTGGGCTCCTCTCCCACAGTTCTGCAGGTCCCTGCCAGGACAAGGAGTCCCATGGGTTCACAGCCTCCTCTCAGGTATCCACCTACTCTGGCCAGGGTCTCCTCCACAGGCCGTGTGTGAATCTCTGCACCCCTGTGGATCTCTATGGGCTATGAGGACACAGATGCCTCAGCAGGGTCTGCACCACAGGTGCCTGGAGCACCTCCTCTCCCTCCTGCACTGACCTTGGTGTCTGCAGGGCTGTTCCTCTCCCATGTTCTCACCCCACTTTTCTCTGGCTGCAATTACATCTGTGCAATATTTTTTTTTTCTTAAAAATTCTTAAAATATGTTATAACAGAGGGGTTACCACTGTTCCTGATTGGCTCAGCCTTGGCCATCAGCACATCCATCTTTGGAGCCACCAAGGATTGGTACTGCTAAACATGGAGAAAGCTTCTACCAGTTTCTCACAAAAGAACCTGTAGCCCCTTCTACCAGTTTTTCACCCCTGTAGCCCACCACCACTACTACTGAAACCTGGCCATGCAAACCAAATACAGCTATGCACAGCAGGATCAAAAGATGTAGCTGGTTTTTTGTTCAGTTAAAAGCAAGATTTTAAAACTTTTTCCTTGAGTTCTTTTGAGGGTTTGTTTGGTTGGTTGGTTGGTTTTTGGGGTTTTTTTTGGTTTTTTTGTGGGGTTTTTTTGTTTTTTTTTTTTTGGTTTTTTTTGGATCTGTACACCATGCTTTTTACTCCACTCATGTTGACTTGAGCCCATAATTCTTTCAGGAAATGGCCGAGAAGAAAACTCTACAGACCAGTGTTGGCCCTTCCTCAGTGGCCAGTAACCTAGAAAATGCTTTAAGTGCCAAGCAAGATGAGACTCTGAAGGCAGCAACTACAGAGGCAAGTACTTAAATTTTGTGCCTTGAACAGCATGCAAAGAAAAAGATGTATCATCTTGTTTTAAGTGTTTTAGAAAGATGAAAACTAATGCCTGGATTCACTGGCTGCCAGGTGGCAAAATGTGGCCAAACTTCTCTGCTTATCAGCAGGTGCACTGTTACTAGCAAGAGGTTTAAATGTTATTGATGTTCTATTCATTGTATGCATACTTTAAAAAGTTAAGCGCTACACCCTAGGTCCAGTTGTACTGAAAATGAGTCATTTCTTCTTCTCTGAAGTGCCAGAGTCTGTTGGGGTGAATGTGATCTTTAAAGGTAGACTCTTATCTTGGAGTCTTTATGGTGAGTAAGCAAGACTCCTGTCCTTAATCTTGCAGAAGCAAGAGTCTCTGAGAGAGGTGATCTGGACCAGAGTTCTGGCCTTACCAGAACTTCTTGATGTATTTTCATGTGTAGGAGATGAGCTTTTTGTTGTAGGGAGTGGGAGTTGATTTTTCTCCCCTGGGCTGAGAACACAGAGCATGCCTGTAGGGCTGGTAATTAGCATGTCTTTTCTTTTTGTGAAGTGCTCCTTGAAGTGTAGAACCAGGCTCATCTTCCCGGTTTTTGTAAAGTGGAGCACCACATGCAGTTAAGTAGAGAATAATCTCCAGATACTAGGATTCCTCTGTCATGCTATCAAGCCCTTCAAACTAGTGTCCTAACCCTTGCAAACCCTCAGGTTACTTCAGCCTAGCTAAAGGAGCACTGACTGCTCAATCATACCAACAGCAGTATTACCTAGCTCATAGAACCATGCAGACTACAAACTTCTGCAGAGCAAGCCCTGGGAAGTGCACCTTAGCTAATTTGATTCATTCCTTGAATCCTAGAATTGACCCAAGTCTTCAGACCAAACAGACGCTCTTGCTCTTTTAGCCTAGTCATCTTTCTAGCACTACTGACCTGGTTTTTCTAGAGGAACACTCACTTCTCTGAAGCCGTTTTCCTTGAACTCAGAGTGGAACAATTTTGAAGGCTCTTGGCTTCCATGTGGGCTTCATTGAAGTCTTACAATTACAGCCAGTCACAAAGAGAAAAGTTATTTCATTGCCTGGCAATATGGCTTCAGAGCATTTTAGGGGACAGAATAAGCAAGGAGAGAGAAGATAGCTGACCTGGTTTGATCTGACTAGTGGTGGCAGTGACCTGGAGAAGATAGATGTTATTCAGTTACCATGGCAACATGTAATACTGGGTAGAAGGATGGGTGAATGAAATGTGATAATGAAGATGGGGCCGTGGCATGTGGGAAACTGAAACTGAAAACTTACTGACTATAGGTCTAGACGTAGAATGTGATGATAACAAGGTATCATCAGAAGAAATTGATAAGCAATTAGCTGCTTTCTGTACATGCATTAAAATGAAAACTATGGTCTGGTTGATAACAACTTGTCAACTTGTTAACATGTTTAATCCAATGTAATTTTGTGCAGAAATCTACAGGTCCTGTTCCCATTAAAACCAAAGAGCCTTCATCTCGGATTGGAAAGCTACAAGTAATTAATTTTACTGGCACTTTTAACTTTCAAAAAAAAAAAAAAAATCTTCCTTGCCTCACTGATGGCTTTCCCTGAACAAAATTCTTATTGCTTCCTTACCTTATTCTTGCAACATTATTTTTTTTTCAGATGGCATATTTTTGATTGCTTTTTCTGTATTGCATGTTTAATATAATTTCCTCCTTCTGTTTCAGTCCTGACTCTAAGCAGCACTATTTACTCATGTTGGGGGGCAGAGGGTGGGCTCCTCTTTGAACTGCTATTGTTCTTAGGACTATTAAGTATGTTTAGAGATTCTTGGGAGAGACTATGGTTATGTCTCTCTTCGACACAAAGCAACTAATAACTGTCTATATCACAGTACCATTCAAAGTCAGAACCATTGTCTCCTCAGACAGAGTGTTGAGCTACATAGGTGTTTGTTCTGGCATAACTTGACCCTGTTCCTGAAACTCTTGCGCAGAATAATAGTGTTGACCACTCCACAGTTTTAGTGAGAGAGCTTGTGGGAGACATGTAGGTCAGAGAAAAGCCAGGCACTTTAGAACTTGAATGCACTAGTACTTGCTGCTTCTCTGGAGCCATGCTTGCTCTGGAGCAGTAGTAATGTGATCTCCTTTTGTGTGTATGTTTTTGTTATCTCTGTTTTGTAGGCTAACTTAGCTATTAACCCTTCAGCCTTATTGCCTGGTGCAATGCCTAAGATCTCCAGTGTCAAGTCCCCGTTGCCAGTGCTGGACACTCCATTACATGAGCCCAAGGAGGCACAGAACAGTGAAGCCTTCTCTGCTGCAGGAAGCAATGAAGAGCTCGGCGTAAGCTTTGATCAGCCCATGCAAGCAGACACCTTGCACAACGCCAATAAGGTAACCTTGGTATTTAGGGTACGAGGAGGAGGGATTATAAACACAGTCTGTCCTCGTGCAGGAGTTTGTTTTGGTATGCAAGTTCTGCTAACAGTGTGGTTTATCTGAATCTAAAGGGGAGTGTGAAAATCTAATCCCCTCTCACTTCCGTGGATCACTGAAGAGAAAGTCTAGCTTAGCACCTATACTTAGCTCAGTAAGGGGCTTATGCATATACCTGATGCCTTTTAAAGTACATGTGAACCTTTTCCAAATACTGGATTTCCCTATTGGTTGAAGGTATGTTAGCATAACATCTTGTCCTATTCCAGGAGACATCAGCCTAAAAAAATATTAAAAAAACATCTTGCTAGGCCAACTATAAAACAGGCCTGTAACAAATAGTTACAGTAAGCTGCTTTGAGAAGCTATCCAGAACACATCACTGCTGTAGGTTGACCTTTACCTCCTCTGTGGATAAAAATGTCATGCTGTCCTGAACTGTAACTCTCAATTCTTTTTCAAAGATAACTTTTGTTTTCACACAAAGGAAAATAAAAAGAAGTGTTACAGCTTTTGATGTGGCAAATCTCTGCCTCCTGAATCACTTGTTTTTCACTCATACTTTCTACTTTATGGACTGCAAAAGGCATATTCCAATTAAAGCTTTAGTGGTTCCTTAAAAAAATGGAAGTGTCAGCCATGTAGTTAAGATTTCATCGATATGCCTATGTTTTTATAAGTCTGTGGGTTTCCTGAGAGCAGCAATTTGAGTAGGAGAACTTAAAATCTTAACTTTAATTCTTTCTTCCTTTAATGCTGATAAGGCTGTTCATTACTAGATGAGCAGCAGAGATGACGTGGCAAGATGTAGCAGCCATCACCACAACAGCTGACATGACCTCTTAGTGACAAATGGGTTTGATGCTTGTACATCAGCCTGGTGCATTCCTGCGTTGGCATAGTTGTTTCCAATAGCAGCATGTTCCAACAGACAAAGCTCTCTATTGTGATACTTTTAAATAGATAGGCTTGCAAAGAATCTCTGCTGAGAAGAAGCATCTTGCTAATTATACATTGAATGCTTTTTGTCGCTCAGGTTAGATGATGTAATTTTGGCATATCATTGCTTCTTCAGCCTTTCAAGTTTGAATAAATTTATTCAGTCAAACACACTTTTTTCCAACGGCTGGAACAAAGCAACCTGCCCAGCATTCTACCTGTCCTTTCAAAGAACAGTGCATGAAGCAATTAACAAAAGGAACAAAGAGGTTGTAGTAATCCATTTCCTACCCATGTAAATACGCCTGTCCATGTGGGATAGGGGAGAGGCTGTAATGGAAACTTGCAGGGAGCATCCTTAAAAGCAGCAATTAACCGCAATAGGCTATGCATGAAATGAAATGGCATGGAAAATACAATTAGTCATGGCTTGAACTGCACTGTAAAAGCCCCTAGATTAGCAAGATAACAGGCTGACTAAGGTATTACCTAAAGCCAAGGGGCTAGAATGGCTTGCTGACCTGTTGTGACTCTATTTGTGAGTGCTGTTGCTTTTGTACACCAGTTCCACCACTGTGAAATGACTAAGGGCAGCAAATCCTGGGTTATATTTCTGAATCATTCTTCAAACTACTCCAAGCTCAAATGTCCTGTGGGGCTTTTTCCTTATGTATGATCCTGCTTTGCTTCTCCTCCTTCCTCCCAGACCAGGATCAGGGTTCCAGGGAAGCGCAGACCCCCTAGCAGAATGGCGCGCCGTCTGGCTGCCCAAGAGGCTGAAGCGAGTGAGGAGGTGAACACTACAAAAGAGTCACAATTCTCTCTACCAAAACAGACGTCAGCAGTGGAGAACATAAAGGAGCCTCTTGCTGCTGAAGCAGAGTCCAAGGAAAATGGCTTTCTCTCTAGCTTGTCACTACCAGCTCAAAGCAGTGTTTTGTCTGCTGGGACAAACAAACTCCTTCCTTCAGAATCCACAGAAAAAGGGGATGATCTCTTTGAATCTGAAGACCTTTTTGCAAGCAGCTCAACATCCAGACCAGCTGCACAATCAAAGTTGAAGGAGGGAATGCCAGAGAGTATGGCTAACAAACCCATCAAGGGCAGGGAGAAAAAGCCCGATCTGGGTGATCAGGACAGCAATGATCTCTTCCAGCCTGTACAACAAAAATCTTCAACAAAAAGCAGTCCTATACCTTTTTTAGAGGAAGAGGAAGATTCTCTCTTCACCTCTCAGAAAACTGGAAAAAAGGAGTTAAAATCTGCTGTCCACCAAGCAGCTGACCTTACTACCCAAGATATCTTTGAGGTAATGGCTAAAACTGCCATGTTGTTTTTTGTTCCCCAGGGCCATATACAGACCCCTGTAATTTAGGCTTAATGGAGGCTGCTGAATAGGATGGGGTGTGCTGAATAAGGGAGTGAAGTAAACTCTCAATCCTGCTCCACTGCTGGGATACAGAAACTTTGATTGTTTAGCCCCTAACTAGCAGCAGTGGTTTAAAAGCTTAACACAGAGCAGGCATGCACTGAATGTGCTGTAACATACCTTTTTCGGAATACTAAGGTATTTGGTTCTTATTTGTTACCTGTCTGTTAACAATTCCCAGCAGCTAAATAACATCTTTAAAAAAGGAGTAAAATTTGTGGGCAGGGCATTTGATACAGGCCTCTGTGTGCAGTACTTGACCTGTGTACAATCCACTACTAAGGCACTTCTGCCAAGTCCCCCATGAGGAAAAGGATCTCAAACTTCTTGCTAATTGGGTTGGCAAAGACCTCTCAGATTGTTGAGTTCAACCTTTGTCGAATAAGCCCAGGAAACCCAAGTCTTCCGAACATCTCAGATGCTGTGTACAGATAATTTGACTATTCTCTTGAAGAAGTGTGGTGTGGATTGATGAGATCTTTCTATGTTTTTCTCCAAGGATGATATATTTGCTACTGAGGCAATTAAGCCAATGACCAAAATTAAAGAGAAAGTGCCAGAGACTAACCTGTTTGATGATAACATTGATATTTTTGCGGATCTAACTGCAAAACCAAAAGAAAAGAAGACCAAGAAGAAGGTGGAACAAAAATCCATATTTGATGATGATATGGGTAAGTGTATGTATAAGTAAAAATCTTGCTACTAGTCTTGTAAAATTTTCCTGAGTTGCATTCATCAAAGATGTTTTAAAACCCTCTGCTTTCTTTTACTTTTCATCTGCTCTGAAATCTCTGGTCATCTTGGATTTTAATCTTGGATGAGAAGTTTCTAGATTTGTAAAACTAGCATGACATTTAAGAAGTTTAGGAGAGAGTATAAAATTGGTTCTGAGAAAAAGTTTCATTCCTGTAGGGAGTTGCTCCAGACAAGTTTCTAAGAGAGTCACCTCACGTTGTTATGGCTCTTAGACAGATTCTCTATTTCCATTTGCACAGCTTTTTGTAGTGTACTTTCAGATGAATCACTGATATGAACAAATATGCATCTCTGCCCCTCCCACCTTCACTATTGTGTTAACTACATTGGAGTCCATAAGCTTTTGTTTACATGCATGTACCCAGGACAATTTACAGATACTACGCCTGAAAGCAAAGGTTTGCTATGTATAATTTGTTGAAAAAACAGCAAGCAGTAATGTGAAATGATGTGCAAAGCATGCTCCTTTCTTCTCCATCAGCAGAGATACTGAAAGTAATGTGATTCTCAGCTGTGTCTGTTCTCAGGCTCTTCATGTTCATAGCTCTTCTTTGAGATTGCATGTATTTATTTTCTAAGACAAAATTTCTTCTCTAGCTTTGGTTCTTGTCAAGTCCTCATTCACTCTAACTTTCTCAAATTGAACCTGACTTACTGCTGTTTTACTTGGACAGCTGTTAAGCACTCTAGCCTGGTGGCTGAAGTCTGTAAATATGCTAGAAAACTTGCTGGAGAATGAGCATCATGACATTTCAAAATCTTCTTGATTGATATAAAAAATAAGACTTAAAGGTTTGTTAGGAAGGTATTTGAAATACATATTGGATGATTTTTAAATAAATCTTGTTTTAGTAATTTACATTTTTTCATGTAGTCTATAGTAGTGAAAGAATTTGCCAAGCAGTTACCCCTCCCAAATATTCAGCACAGAAATCTAAACTGAATGTTGAAACAAACAGTTGTAGAGTGCCACTTGAAAATTAGCCACAAGAGAACCTGTTGTTTGTGCTTCTACTTTTGACATCAACTCTGGTGCTAAAGCTTTGTGTTTGATGTCACAGCTGATCTTGATGCTTATTGCACCTAAAGCATCCACTTCTGATGGACTTCATCTTCCTGTAGAGTGGTGACTGTTCAGTGGTACAGCCATAGGTATGCAGTCCTCAGGGCCCATGGAGCTCCAGAACACCAGCAGGAGTGCAGGGAGATGCCTGAAGATTAGGATGTGCCACTGGCACAACAAGTAGAGTTGTGGAACTGGCACTTGCCTATGTTTCACATGGAGGGCTGCCTTAAGTTATCGTGATAGCACTTTTACAGAGCTGTATAATGTTGTCTTAGGAGAACCTTTCTGCTGCAAATGAAACAGTAAATTTCAGCTGCAGTTTGAGGGGTGTGAAGGCTGCAGGCTGTTTCCTTTCATCCTACCACACTTTCTAGTCACTAGAGTCCTCAATCATCTTATAGCTGATGTCACCTCTGCCTATCTTCAAAATGCTGACAGAGCTGTCTTGCGCTCTGACAAATACTGTTTTCCCTGGGAAAATTATTTCTATTCTTTAAGCCTCTTTATAAAGAAATGGGAGCGATACCTCTTCTGCTTATACACTCTATGTACTTTCTCTCTGCTGTAAAGCTAATCCATGTGATAGCTTCTTGCTTTGGACTGGTGCCAGTAGGGGATTACTCTGTTTTGCTGCCTTTCTAAACTGCTCTTGTGCTGAAATGTGGTCCTGGATTATTCCTGTGTAATCCCTATGATCAGCACAGTAGCAGACACATACTGAATTGGAGGCAGTGAGAAGAGACAGGGCAATACACTGTGATAGACCATGTTGTGCTTGGCCTCTGCTCAAGGTTAGGCTATGTGCTGAAGATCAGCATACTAGTTTTAATACTCTGGACTAGTAATTCACAGAATATTCGGAGCTGAAAGGAACCTACAAGGATCATCCAGTCCAACTCTTATGTGAATGGCCCATAAGGGGATCAAACTGACAACCTTGGTGTTCTTAGAACCATGCTCTGACCAGCTAGACTCAGTGGCTACATTAACCTCTATATAGCACCCATGTTTTCTTAATATGGCTTCAAGACCAGTTATGTGCTATTTATACTGGCCTTGTGAATCACTAGTAATCCTCATATATAAGTCTCGTAATTTTTTGGTATTGTTCTGCAACTGCATAATCTGACTATCTAAATTTCTAGTTTAGAGTATGAGATGCACTGTTGTGTACACTCAGGAAACCTCATAGCAACCCCTCAGGACATGTATGGTAGCAGCTGCATCTCTTTCATGAGCACAGTCCTGAACACAAGCAATTCTAGCCACAGCAAGAGCTGCAGAACTGTGAACTGCAGCTGACACAGGCTATCTGGGTTGGATGATTTAATTTCTATAAAGTCCTCTGCCTTAATGACAGTGTGGTATTTTTTTCCACTTTGTGGTCCTAGTTGTTCACAACAGATATGCTTGTATTGAAGAAGGTCATGGGAGATCTTGATTCAAGACTGTAGACAGGCTTTTTGAATATTCATCAGGATGGTGGCTATAGGTGTTTGCCTCTTTGCATCTTAGCAATGGTCTGTTCTCAGGGGATTTGTATTATGTTCTTACTGTGCTGTAGATTAGACTCATGGTTAGGGAATATCACCACAGCAGTTGCTAGCAACTACCATCTTTTTCTCTTCCTGTTTTCTTTAGCAGCAACCTCACAGCTCTTGGATCTCTCAGGTTCCTCAGACACTAATGTTCTAGATAAAAGACATGTTATCTGGCATTTGCATGATAGAATTTATTGTGGAGCTTTAATTTATTAGTACTTTACAAATGCTTATGAGAGCCTGAATGTGTTAGAAAATACAAATATTATGCTGTCCACTGAGAAGAAAAAAAAAATAATCTTAACAGCTAACAGCTCCCACGTTATGTCCTTACAAATGCATCAAGAATTGCAAGTAGCAGGAAAGCATTTGTTTATCACAGAATGTCCTTGGCAGTCATTGCTGTGTGATGGAGTCTCTTGTGTACAATGTTGCTTCTGTTTAGTAGTCACTTCTCATTAAAATATTTTTGTTCCCCTCTTCAGATGATATCTTCTCTAGCAGCCAAGTCAAGATACCTACTCCTAAAACCAGATCTTCCCAAGCAGCCTCAGAAGCAAAATCTGAAAGCAAGATCCTGAGCACATTTGATGACCCTCTTAATGCCTTTGGAGGCCAGTAGTCAAGGGGATGTGTTGCAGAGAAGCAGCCTTCCTTAGCACCCTCTCCAGTACTAATACTCTGGATTCTCTTATTCAGTAGACCTGGAATGAGATGGACATGGATATTTAAATGAGATTACCCATTTAAAATGGTTAGTATTCTCTTGTGCTAGTCTAATTCTGCTAAATTATGTATTTTTTAAAAAATACAGTAACATCCTGCAATCATGTTTCCGTGGTGCCGAGATGAATACAGCCTGTGCAATACCTGCAATGAAGTAATCTATTATATAAAGTATAGTTTGTTTTATTGAACAGATCTATAGCTAAAATAATTGATAAATAGTAAATGCAGTCTGTTAAACTTATCTGTCTGCATGTCTTACTTTCCTTTTTACCTCTTGCTTAGAATGTCTGCATCATGACTTGAAAGCAATCAAAACCACTACCATGTCTTGTCTGGGTCAGCTGCCACCTACTGAGCTAATGGGAGGGTAAAGCTGGGTTCGGTATCAGGTACAGCTTCTCTTACTGAATGAAGCAGTTAGGAAATCTCAGAGCAGGACTTGACACCAGCTCAAATGAGGTATTTCATATAGCCAGCTAATGTGGCTATAAAAATAGCAACAGCTAATGCTTCTCTGCCAGGAAGAGGGTGTTACAAATGAGCACCGAGTGGTCCATGAAGACAACAGAAACCTAATAGTGTCTTCTCTTCAACTTGTAGGCCACTAAACTAGTTTTTTCACTTGCATGTTGCTGCCAGAGTTGTTGCAAATAGCAGTTTTCACCAAGTACATCTGTACAGAGCACACTTGGCCACTTCCAGGCTAACAAGCCAGGCTAAAGCAAACATTCTTTATGCAAAGACCTTTGTGCCTAAAGGCTTGCTGCCTGCTGTCCCTTCTCATCCATAACACAGTGTAAGCTGTATACTGGAGGTTGCTACTCTGCAATCCCACTAACTGGCAGATGTATTTGGTTTAACTTTGCTTCCTGTATTTTTCTTCTGGAACAGATGCCATTAACCATACTTGATACCCAGTGGTAGATGCTTGCTTTCCTGCATGCATACAAGCAGAGCAAGTGCACAAATGCAGCAGGATCAAATGTTTATTTTATTGTACAAGTGACTGCATGCAATTCTGACTAGATTCACTACTTCTATGGTAGTGACTTTATCTCGGACTTTTAAGACTGTTCTGCTGTGAATTTAAGCATGTGCTCAGAGGACTTCTTTGAGATCAACTCCCACTTGCACTGAAGTCCTCATTCTGGGACATCTGCTTCAGTCTCTTGTTTCTCAAATTGGATTTCCTTTATCAGGCACAGTAAAAACTACAGCTGAAACATCTAGCACTAATGAGGGCAAAGCAGAAGGAAAGGTTGGAAGGGATAAAGGAGAAACATTATGTATTGATTTGCACCATAGGTGGGCCTGGCAGTGATTCATGTTAAGTGAGGGGTAAGCTAGGAGTAGCAGCTTGAAAAGGAATGTGGGGGCTATTTGCAAATGGGTGTCTGCAGTGAAAGCATTTGAACTTTATTTATAGGCATTACATCTGCTGCATATGCCTCATACATGATCTGAACTGCTTCTTTACTCCTTTCTTCTGTGCTTAGAAGGGATTCAAAAATAGGATGGAGAAAAGACGAAAAAGATGGTGAATTCTGCTGTTTCTTTTCTGCATCTTTCTTCTTGGCCCTTCACATTAATAACTTCTATTAGCAGAGAGGGCTGTTCACAAGCTAAGAACCCTGAGGGTCAAAAGCCCTTTAGAGTAGCAAAAAAACCCCTTCTGCCTGAGTGTTTCTCAAACTTTCATGTGAAAGCTCAGCAGAGAAAAGCTCTAGGTTCTATGATGTAGATCAGAACCTTTCTCTGAACTGGCAGATGGAGTGTCTTTGTGCCTTTCCCCATGTTAAAATGTGAGGGCCTCAATTTTAACAGTCAGAGCACTAGGCACTTGACTTCTGGGAGGGCTTGGTCTGAGTGGTGACTTTTTAAACTGGGTTTTGGCTAGAGGATTCGTTTTGGGTTGTGTCAGATTCATGGTGCTTTAGGGGGTTTTTTGTATGTTGGTTTACTTTTCAGGTTTGGGTTTTTGGGATTTTTGCAAATTCGGTAAACCACAGCTGCAGATTTCTGGGAAGGGCAGAGCTGAAGGCTCTGCATTACAGCATCCAGAAGCTCTGACAGCTTCCCATGCCCACTACATGCTTCTCAAAAGCCACAGTTTTAACTGGGCCTGAAACATAACAGCGCATCAGGGTAGGTCCTGAGTATTTGAAAACCTAAATGGAAAGTAAAGTGGTTAATGTAATTAGCACCTGCTAATAGGATAAGCTTATTTTCTCTAGTCTGTGATCACCCAAGGGCCCCGCTGCTTCTTTAGCTTGTCCTGGCCACCTCACGCTGAAACAGGAGCACAGTCGAGTGCTGACCTTCAGTGAAGGTGCGCCAGAGCAGTGCCGGGCTCCGGCCAGGGCCGGGAATGTTCCTGTCCCTGCCGTGAGGGGAATGGCCCCGCCGCTGCCTCCCGGGCCCAGCGCTGCGCTCCGACACACCGACAATGCCGGCCGGGGAGCCTCTGGGCCTGAGCGCAAGATCTCGCTGCTGCCTCCGCGGGTCGGCCTTGAGCAAAGGCCGGCGGTGCTAGGGCCGGAGCCACCTCACCCTTAACCTGCCCTGGCCGCCTGGCCGGCCCCGCCGCACTCCGTGTCCACCGGTAGCGCTGGGGGCGTTGCACAGCCTCACGGAGCGGTTTGGGGCGGAAAGGAGCCGAAAGCCCATCCCCTCCCACCGCCCCGGGCCGCCCGAATGCCCACCCAGCCCGGCCTTCAGCGCTCCCGGGGATGGGGAATGCCCGCCCAGCCCGGCCTCCAGCGCTCCCAGGGATGGGGAATGCCCACCCAGCCCGGCCTTCAGCGCTCCCGGGGATGGGGAACGCCCGCCCAGCCCGGCCTCCAGCGGGGGATGGGGGTTATGCCCCGCCCCAGAACGGCTTCGCGCTCCCGGGGAGGGGAATGCCCCGCCCAGCCAGGGCCTCCAGCGCTCCCGGGGATGGGGAAGCGTATCCGGGCCCTGCCCTGCGCACGCGCCGCCGCCCCGCGTCTTAACGACCACAACAAGCGGCCCGGCGGGCGCCCGCCCCTGAGGCACCGCGAGCCCCGCCCCCTGCGGGCGCTGATTGGTCGAGGTTCGTGAGAGCGGGCACCCCATTGGCCCGCGGGAGGATCTGTCACAGGGCGGGGCGGCGCGGGGGCTGCCGGGCGGCCCCTCCCAGTCCGGCCCCGCGGCGGCTCCGGCTGCGCTCCCGGTCCGTGCGTCCCGCCGGGCCCGGCCGGCTCCGGCAGCTGCGGCCAGCGGGGGGAGAGAACCGCGTCTCCCCCCGAGCGGGCCCGGCGGCGGCAGGTGAGGTGAGACCCCGCCTTCGCTCGGCGCGTTCCGGGCCCTGGGGAGCGCCGCTCCTGCTGGGGACCCTGCGGCGGCGGCGGCAGCTCCGAGGGCGGCGGGGCAGACGGGCCGGGCCCGGGGCGGTTCGAGCACGGCCCCGCCGGCGAGGCGCCTGTCCCGGGAGGAAGCGGGGCCGGGGCAGTGGTGGCGGGGCCATGGGGCAGCCGCTCGCCGTCCTTTGTTGGCGGTCGCTCCGCTCGGCTGGCAGGGCCCGGCCCCGCTGGCAGGAGCACGGCTGAGCTGCCGCCTCCAACTGCCATCCCTGAGCACGGAACAGTCCCCGTTCCTCCGCCTCTCTGGAGTTTAGCTCTGACACTGCGGAGGGCTCAGCTCTCGTCAGGAGGTATGGGGCGTCTGGTTGTCATGTCGCTTGTGGAAACAGAAATAACAAAGGTAGTAGGTTGCGTCTGGAGCCGTAAAACTACAACGTTGGTAATACGATTTGTGGTTCTCTTGCCCTACCTAGGTAATAACCTAATGTTTCTTAACGACCACTTTACGTAAAATATATTTAAAATCTCTCTAGCAGTTACGTTTAGATGTTGTCAGAACTATATTTGTTTGCTTTATAGGTGAAAAATCCTAAAGATGAACAGCAATGCACTACACGTGTCTTCAAAGCTGCCTTGGCTAGAAGTGGAATGTAGTTTCCTGACAGATCTTCTTACAAGGAAGTTGTAAATCCTTTCTAATGGCCAACAAGAAAGAGCCTCCTTTTTTTAATAAAGATAATATGGGACCATTTCACTACAAACTTCCTTTCTATGAAACTATGGAGCTCTTCATTGAAACGCTTACAGGAACCTGCTTTGAACTGCGAGTTTCCCCCTTTGAAACAGTTATTTCTGTGAAAGCTAAAATTCAAAGACTGGAAGGTACTATTCTCTCTTATTTCAGTGTAAACTTTTTCACTTTAGTCCTGTTTTAAAAATTTTAATTGCTTAAATCAAACCAGAAAACTTAAATGCCATGTTTAGCAATATGTGTAAAAACTGAGTGCTTAGGTTATGGCTTAGGTTTAATTGAAGTTGAAGGTTTTTTTGTGATCTTTCCTTTTTCTATAAGTTCATGGCTTAGGCTTCACTGGAATTGGTATGTTTGCTTTTCTGGTGGGTCTTGGGGGCTTTTTCTGTGTACAGTTATTGAGGTTAATCATAAAAAGTCTGTGCATCCTCTGACCCAAGTTGTTTGCTAACTAGTAAGGTTATAAATTCAAGCCATGCAATATGTGTGTATTGTAACTGAGCATGCTTTAAATTTGCTGCTATGTTTCTTGCTGATTAGGTTAGTCAGTTTATGGTTTTTTTATGATACTGCAGTCACACAAGCAACTGCAGTGCAGGCAAATCCCAAAGACAGATTTAAGTTACTGATTTGAATTTTATTTAGGTGAGTGATCTTTTGCTGGTAGACATCTGGCTGAGCAATGCTTGGTCTTAAAGTGATAAACTTGACACATTCTGTAAAGTGAAAATCTTCTGTAAGTTATGAGGCTAGTCCTGATGCTTATGCAAGAAGCATAGGTGTAGGCTAGTCCACTCTTACCTCTTTTCCTCTATGGCAAGGATGACCTTGCATGAAAGAATGTAATTTGAAATATTTATGTATTCATAGTTTAAGCATTGCATCCTCTATCTTCTTTTTCTCTTTGGAGGGGTTAAAGAACTGTACAGCTGTAGAAGCTGAGAGTATCAGAGTTGCTAATTTTAAGGAAAGGGATCCTCTCCTTCCCTGGTATATCTGTATGTGTTTTTCATCCTTCTGTCTGTGTGGAGCATGTCCTCTGGGAGATGTAATCTAATGCTGTAGGCTGGAATCTAAGATACTCTCCTCCTCTTATGGAAATCTGCTCTAGTGGATGGGAAAAAAAAAACAAACCAGACAGCTGACACAAGTCTTAAAACACCCAAGCATTGCAGCAGCAGAGAGGACTATTTACTAGTAAGCTCCACACAGCAGAAACTCCACCGTGCCTATGACTGGTGCTTACATCCGTGTAGGTACAGTAGTGCTGCTGTGTGGGTGGGCTTTTGTTTGCTGTGGATAAGGCCATAATTCATCACAAGTCAGAGAATGTGTCAAGATGCTCCTGGAGGCTAGAGGTGAGACAAGAAGAGGAGAGGGGTTTTCCTGCCTATAATTGAACATAGGTGTAGGAGACATGCGTAGAACGCTGGCTAATAGTGCATTAAAAGGTAGAATAGGCAGTAGAGAGCAGAAGGCAGCAGGCTCTCTGGGCAATATCAATGATGGAGTGAGCTTTAAAGGTAATGCATGAAGAGATCAGTGGGAGATATGAGGAAGAGGGATTTGAATTCCTTGTAGTCCAAATTGTGAGACTGTGAATAGCCATACTCAGTTATGCTTACAGCTTTTTCTAATAAGAAAAAAATTATAATCATTTCTTATTAGAAGAATAGCTCAGTAATGAAATTATAATGATGCTTATCTGGAATTTCGTTTGCATGTTGTAGTTCATAGGATGGTAAGGTATTTATGGAATATAGAATTAATTATAGGTAAATTTCATTAAACACGGAAGATGAGTTCACTGGTGCTTATCAAAGTGTTGATACGGAGTATCAAGTACTCTTTCTTGTAAGGAGTCAGTTGAAATACTTTGATACTTCATAGCAGAGTTAAAATGTTTGTGCTGTTGTGATTAATGATTTGTGGGAGGCAGAGTGAAAACAAATTGATCAGTTACAAGCGGACAAAACAGATACACAATGACAGATTAATTTTATGTTGCATTTGGCGTTGCTATTGCATGTAAAATAATAATTTTTCAGTGACAAAGTTCCTATTATAGTGCAGAAGTTCAATCAGCAAATCACCCAGATAGAGTGAAAATTCAGAAGTATTTTGTTGTGATTTAGCCTGGGAAGGAGAAAGCTTACATCCCTTCCAGTTTCTGCTGCTGGTTTTCACTTTTTATTATTGTATTGTGTCAACTTTCATGGGGTGTGAATCTCTCTTATTTAAGCTGCGCTTCTTGTTGGAGAATGCCTCTTACAGTGCTGGAAGACTACATGAGGTCTCTATGCACATTTTCTTCATTTGAATGTTGGTGATAGTATGTAAGCAAAGAAAAAAAGATGTTTTAAAAGAAGTTGAGACCTTAAAACTCCAAGAAAAAACTCTAGAATTGTGTCAGAAGTTAACAAATTGTTGAAATATTACCAATGCCTCTAATTGTAAGAGGCTGATAATAAAATTAAAACAAGACAAACTGATCTTTGTCAACAGCAGGAAAATCAATAGCTGTAGACTGTCTTAACCATAATAAAAACACGTAATATGGTTGGCATGTTTGGAATTTTGTCTACTTCAGATAGTGTTTGTCATTCTTGATGCCTGCCAGTGATCTCATACGGAAAGGCTTTGTTTAGACAGCTGTACTAGACATTGATACCTTACTAAGAAAGAGCTCCATGTTGCCAGCTATTTGTTTTCAGTGGCTTTAGTCAATAAAGAATATGCATAAAAACTTACAGGTTCTAATGCATCTGAAATTTCAGTGCAAGTCTTCTACTCATAAATTGGAAGTTACAGCATATATGATGTGTGTTTTGATCAGATCCAGGCATTTGTCCTCAAATAATGTTCTATGTGAAGTAAGCAGGAGATTTGTTACTGTGTTGACTTCGGAGCCCCGGGGGTGAATCGCTCCTGGTGTCAGATTCACTGACTGAGCCCTTTAAAATGGTTTCCCTGGGAAGAAACAGCTCCCTTTGTCTCTACTGGTGGTATAAAAGCTGGAAGACACTCAGAGTGCTGCTAGGAGTGCTACCTTCTCAGCTGGTTTTACTTGTTAATCAGTGTGGATGGATATGGATAGGATAGTATCTGAATTTCAAGGTGGCATGAAAAACGGAGCTTTAACATGAGTAGTGCTTAAAAAAATCAGCATTTCATTGAAACAGGAAGCAATGGGTTTTTTTAAACTGAGGTCTCTTTGCTTTCTCCATGGCACAAGTCCTTGTAGCTGCTGAGCTGGGCAGAGTTTAGTATTCATTCAGAAACACCAATTGTGACACTATTTTATAGACAGAGCATTGAGGTAGCATATTCATAGTAGTGGGCAACTGATCTGTTAAAGAACCATAGGTAATACCTGTAAGCATGTTTGTTGGGAAAGATAGGATTGAGTCTCAAGTGAGTAGGTGGGCTTTGGTGGTGCTAGTGGTGGTATTATTGTTGTTTGCTTGCAGGAATTAATTTGAATTCTTCCGTATGGAGTGTTAGGGCATTAATTTACATAGTTAGCTTTAAAATAAAAACCAGCTTGGTCATGATTTCTTGGGTGAGTACCTGCAACTGAATTTTATGATCTGTGTCCGTGGAAACATTGTTCTTTTTAGATGAAAATTTAGATGTTCCCTTGTTCTTGTATTATTGTAAAGGGGAAAAAGAGAACTAGCTTTCAGAGTACATCTTGATTTCAGTGATCAGTAGGTGTTCCCTTGTGTTCAGGAGAGAATGACAGATGCAGCAGTAATTTGGTTGTGTATGTGTGTACTCAGTTCATCATGTGAGTTGCTATTTTTCTTTGGTCTTTTTGCTGTCATTATTTTCCTGCCTGTGTACAGCAGCTTCACGTTAAATAAAAGGAACTAGAAGAATGTCAAGCAGACTTCATATGGATGTTGTAATTTCTTTCAATATTCTGTGAATTCAGAGTATGTCATAATGATATTTATTACTATTTTTATTAGAGAAAATAGCTGTGCTTCTGCCAGGACTGGAGTAAGTGGATTGTGCAAGTGTCATGAATTTTTAGTAGAACCAATCCTGCTTTTTTCTGTTTAATACTTTTCCCCCTACATGTTCTATTTGCTTTATGATTTGCCTGTTTACTGATAGAGAAGTTCATGAAGCATTTTTTAAGCTTGTGCTTTGTCTGAGCTGGGGAAACATTTCTATCAGTGGAAGACTGCTCAGAGCTGATGGCTGCCCAGAGCAGCATCTGGAAGCTGTAAAGTAAGGTCACCTTTGTCAGGAAATCTTGTTGACCTGCATTGTTACTGGTGATTTGCTGTCCTTATTCTGTTCTTAGTCAGTCCCTTGGACAAAGAGCAGATCAGTACTGATTCCATATATGCTGCCATAGTTACTGTCATTCAGGTAAAAGCTGGGGGGGTTTAACAATTAGGAAAATGGTCCTGCCACTGTCAGTTGTGGGCTTTTGCACCTCTAACTAATGTAGCCAGTTTGTGGGGGAAATAAGACTGTCAGCCCAGCTTCTCTGGAAACAGAGGCTCCATCAATTTCAACATTAAAAGATAAGTGCCATTTGAATTTTGAAAAATTTGAAATATATGTGGCATTTTTAAACATCAGAACTTTATACCCACAACATAAAATCAAGGGATTTTTTTCTGAAATCTATTGGGATTTTTTTTTTTTTTTTCCTGTGTCAGACTTGACCAAATCAGTTTCTGTGGTGAGCCTGCTTAGCATGCCAAAAAGAAGAGTAAGGGAGGGAAGCTTAAGGCAGTATGTGATATGCTGATTCAGAGACAGGATGGGGTAGCTGCTTCTCTCTTCTCCTTCTCCCATTTTAGTAGGCCACATTATCAGTGCACCTGCAGCCACTTCAGTATGTAGTCTGCAAACTCTTCTATCCTCCTGGCCAGCTCATTTCCATTTGAGCATTGAGGTGTAGCTTATTGCCCTGCTTACCTCTCAGTACTGATTTGGGGCAGGCCAGTGGTATCATCATGTGCTGCTTAGGGAGAGGGTACAGTGGATGGGGATCTCACAGTTCTCATTATTGTTGGCAGTTGTACATGCTGATCTTGTGTACAAGTGTCTTCTCAAGAAATCCGTACTATAATCCAGAAAAGGGATAGCTGATGAATACTTTGCTGCCTCTGAAGCTATAAAGCACATACTATTCCCTCAGTGTATAAACACAGAATTCTAAGAAAGAAGTATAAAAGGGAATAAGTAATGAAGATGTGTCTGTTTCCAATTACAGCAGAGTATCCTCCTTTCATCTGTTCATATCATCAAAAATACATTGTCATTGTTGAATGAGCAAAACCATGTTTCACTCCAGTACTGCCAGCTGCAAGCCAGCCTTTTTAACAAATACTCTCTCAGTTTATCAAAGTAATTGGAAATTGCTCCTTGGAGGCTGCTGAAACTGTAACAAATGCAGACAGTAATCAGATTGTTTGTAATCAGAAGAGTGCAAAACAACACAAAAAACTTTAATGTAGTCTCGCTGGCTATTGCCAGCTTGTTCTTTTGCTTACACTGCTGACTTGAAACATGACCAATAACCAGCTATTAAATAGCTGGCAGTGTAGTAGCAATTATGTTAGTCTACTGCGTGAACATATTATTCTTATAAATGTCCTGTGGACTTCAGAGGATGTAACATTGCTGTTAAATGCAGTCAAGTGGAGTAAAGTTGTGTTAGTTGTTCAGAACAGGGAAGATCTGGATATGAACTGTGGTGAGAAGAGGAAGTTGTCATCTTCTGTAAAGCTTAAAGAAAAGCAATGACACTTCCTCCAGAGTGCACTCCCCCTCTTGCCTATTTAATGTTCTTGGACTTTGATCCCCTCTTCTTCCTTGCCAGTGATGGGTATTGGGAGCTTTCTACCCTTCCTCTACCTAGCAAGGGGCTACTTTGCTGATCCCTTCCACAGCTTGCTAAACATTCTTCAAAAGCTTAGATGTTTTTGGGAAGTATTTGAAAGACTCTTATCTTTGTGTTCCCCTCCTGCTAGATGTATTTATGGAAGTCTTACTGTGTAGCACTGCCATTTGCATTTCCTTTTAAGTATCTGAACATGCAATGAATAAAAATCTAGGATGAGTTTATTTTAATGTAACCTTTAGGAAAATACATTTATAGATTTTGTTTCTTAGTATGAAAAGCAGTCTTTAGAACTTTTTGAAAAAGTAGTTCTTGATCTCTATAGATATACATTTTAATTTACATTTGTCGTGAATGCACAGTGAGATCTTAATTACCTGGGTTTCTCTAGACAAATTGAACAACTTCCTTTTGATGCTGGAGGGAAGATTTTTTTTTTTTTTGGTGGTCTAAGATGTCTCATCCTTTCATAACTGTCTTCATTTGTGTTCTACCCAAAATTCAGAAGGTGGTAGCATTCCAGTAAAAATTTGTAAAAACCTCACAAACTAGTATTAGCAATAGCATTCTGATGGCTTGAAAAAACACCCAGAACAAAATGAAAATGTTTGTAGGATGAAGTTTAGTTAACTGCTATGGTACTAAACTGTACATGCCAACTTTGAGGTCCCAAACCAAGGAGGGGTAAGAACACATTTGCACTTCTCATCACTGTAATAGAGCTGCCACCAGTCACCTTAATGTGACTGTGCCTGTACGTGAGTCATACAAAATACCAGTGTGTGATTAATTATTCAGCAGTTTTGTAGGTAGAAGTTTTATCCTGTTTTTCCTGTCAGTAAACATAAAGTTCTGAAGTTCAGATAACAGGAAAAAGCCTCTCTTATCTGATGACTGGAAAAAGCAAGTATTCAATCAGCCTGAAGCAGTTGAATGCTTCTACACACTCTCTGCTGAGCCAAAAGATTGAACTTTGTGTGCGAGCTAAAGCCTTCTGAAAATCTTTGGGTTTAATTACTATTTAGAGGTTGGATGTCATGGCTGAAGACTGCTAAAGAGCCTGTCCTTGTCCTGCTTCTTCTCTTCTTTCTCCTGTGATCCACTTTCAATCCATCAGCCTCACACTTTCCAAAAATTAAAACTCCCCAGAAGCCCTCTTGCCAAGCTCCAGTTTTTAGTCATTTGTTTCTTTTGTTTAGGTATTCCTGTCTCACAGCAGCACTTAATTTGGAATAATATGGAACTGAAGGATGACTATTGTTTGGATGATTATAAGTAAGTATAGAATAAAATTATGTTTCTAATTAATTTCTAAATAATAAATAACAGAAAATGCTATAAAAATGTATTTATTGTTATTTACAGCATTTCAGAAGGCTGCACTCTGAAGTTGGTTCTGGCTATGCGAGGTGGACCTGTTAACACCAGAAGAGGTAGGTGTTAAGGAAGCTAAAGATAATGGTTTTCATGCAAAATCTTATAACTGTAAAGAGCTTCTCTTAGGTAAGCATTTTAGACAATCAGACTTCAGTTCCAAATTAATTGGAAAAATACTTAACAAAAATGGGGGGATACTTTCCCCATCTTCTCCTAGTATATCAAGTGCACTTTGTTTACTCTTAAATTAAGTACATTTGTGTGTACAGAATCATCAAGTCATAAAATCAGCAATTCTTCACTTTTAGAAATAAAAAACTTATCCTGGAATGTAATTATTTTTAATAATATGGGTTTTATGGTTTTATTATTTTTAAAATATGGTTGATAAGAATCAGGCCTTACCACAGTCAGATGATAAATTTGATTATGTAGATCATTTGTATAGGCATGAAAATGAAGACATTTCCTTGATAATTTTCACTTGGAAAAAAACCTCAGCATATCTTCTAGGTTGGGAATTCCTGTTCTAAACTGAGCTGAGCTCTGAGAGGTGATCAAAACAGCAATAATAATAATTTGGTTTTAATTTGGTTTTTTTTCTCTTTTCAGTTCCCGTGAAAGATCCTATCAGGGAAATGGCTGAGTACATGGATCCTGCCAGGGACAAGATCTGGGAGAAAGGGCCATCCAACAAACAAGTTACCTTCTTAGTGTATAGAGAAGGAGATCGGTTGAATTTCTTCCGTGTGGTTGACCGGGGCGATGGCACTTTAACACCACTATCTGAATCTTTGAGGTAAAGTTGGTTTTAATCTTTATATTATTCTTCAAAAGTGGATTGCTGTGTAATTTTCAGCTGTATTTGTCTGTTTTATCAAAAGAGTATCTGGCATATTGCAAGAATTACTCCCTAAGGGCTATTAAATTGTTGTAACTGTCTAACAGCACAGTAGTGCTTTGTGGTCAGTGGTTGTGCTGTTGATGGTTCTCTTATCACTGTGTGTATTAATATAGTGAGACAAAACTGACTTCATACTTCAGGCAATTCCCAACATTCCAGCCCTTTCTGCAAAGGAGCATGTTGCAGGAGACTCAAATCAATATTTTATTAGATATTAAAAACTTCCATTAAGCACTTTCTCTAACATCTTAAGGCATTTGTTTAGTTTTGTAAACATTTCTATGTTGACATAATACTTTTCTTGTTTCCTATGGATGTGACTTGACTAAATGATAGGTCAAGAAGATAATAGAGTGTCAGTGCAAATCCTGTGAACTTGTTTAGTTTGTTGTTTGGGGGCATGGTTGTTTGGTTTGGAGGGAGGGGTGGTTTTGTTGTGCTTCTTGTGAGGTGGGGATATTTTTGGGTTTGTATGGATTTTGGTAGGAAGGTTTTTCTGGATTTTGTTTTATGTCTTACTTTTTGATGTACTTAAGTGATTACCAATACAGCCAGATTGTGGATATAATTAGGCCTCAAGTTAGCTACTGTTGAGGCACCCAGCTTGTGTCGTTTGCTGTCAGAATCCAGTGACCTTATCATCAGAAGGACAGGTGTATCACTTTGCTTACTACATTGTAATTGTAGAAAACAGTTTGGTAGTCTTTTACCTACAACTATCTAAATTTATATTTATTAAAAATTATTCCATTCTATTTTTATACTGCAGCTTTTGGGGGGGTATTTTTACCCTCTCAAGAACTTAATATTTGTATAGACGTGAGGAAAGGAATCACTTTTCTGGGAACTAGCTGTGTTTTCTCCAAGGCCTTAGTTTGGAGAAAATAGTCAGTTAAAGCTCAAGCTGCTTTAAGTGACTATTTTTGTTTCTGTTTGCAAAGGGAAAGAGCTTTGTACTGGGTTTATATTCAGTTTGTATTCAGAATGGTACTACTCTTAAAAATTTTTGACAGAAAGAAAACCAGAGTTTTCTTTCAGAAACTTTCTTTCAGACAACACTGACAGAAAGAAATACCAGAGTTGACTTCCCACATTGTTGTACAGAATAGAAAGACCTAGTGTTTTATATACAAGGAAAAGATATAAATATTCTAGAACTGTCATTTTATCTTTCAGCCCCTATACTCTTTCAGTAAATTGCCACATAAGGTATTGTTTGAAATAGGTTTATAAAAGTATAATTGGTTAAGAACTGAGAACGTGGCTGCTGTACTGGGCTAGATACACTTCTGGAAAGATAAGCAGACTGGTGAAAATCTTGTTCTTACTGCTACCCTGCCTGTTACCACTTTGTTCCTATTTCACCTCTGGCTCCAGTGAGTATTGAAACCATTCACAAAGCTGGGACTGTGGATGCTATACTGTGTTAGTGCAAGAAGTCGTCATAAGGAGCTTGAAATCTCATTTTTCAGTAGAATGGGCTCCCTGGTATCTGCCTACATGCTCAAACTTCAGCATGTGTGTTGATTTTTTTTTTTTTTTTTTTCCCCATTTGAACCTAATGGTCTGAAAGTCCTTATACTTTTCCATTGGGTAATCCTAATGTACAGATTTAATAGCAATTTTACTGAGATTGGCTAAATGTTGCAAATGTGAGGAATAAGCCACACTCATTTGGCTCTTACAAGGTACCTGGGTAAGTTTTTCAAAGCACAGCAGCACGTAGGAAAGTCAAGTACATTTGGCTTAACAAATGTGCTGGCACTGGTCAAGTGAACCAGTTGGGTTGGGAGCTCTCTGAGTTGAAAACATCAGAGTTTCAGCTTGAATTGTTTCTGTTTCTCTGTGCTTTCTATGGGAGTTCACTTATTAGCTTTTCTACTAAGGCAGATAGTAATTTGGAGGGGAAGGAAATTCTAATTCTTGAGTTTGTTATCATGGCTGGTTGAGAATTCTAATTCTTGAGTTTGTTACCATGGCTGGTTGAGACTGTGGGAAATGGAAGAAGATGGAAGGGAGGAAATGGAAGCAAATCAGACCTTCTTATTTGATCTTTATTGAGTAAAGCTGTGGGTCACTCTGGAAACTGCTGTTTTCCATACTGACAGATGTGTTCAAATATGTGGGTATATTGGTGACTAAGCATTTTGAAGCATTTGTTTATCATCCTTTTTCACATTGCTGATACCTGGAGCAGAAGTCATTGGCTGAAATTTAGAAATGAGACATTGGTTTGGGGTTTTTTTTAATAGCTCTCCAGATAGTTTTATTTTATCTGTGGTTGAGTTACAGGTTAAAACTGATAAAAGTATAAATGCATACAGTGATCATTTGTCTCTGTGATAGAAGTGTGTTGAAGTTGTGGTGGAGGACTGGCAGACACTGGTGCACAAAGGGTTTCAGCAGGCTAATAGTTTTTGAGACATGCATTTTACAAGGAAGAGCTTGGGAAAGTTGACACCTATGGACGAAGTAAATTTGACATTTATTCACTGTAAAATGGGCTGAAAATATCATTAATAACAAAACTCCCTATCCAACTTTATAATGTTACAATCACATTAAAGCATACAGTCCTTTTATCGCTCCTTTTTTTCTTGTGTGTGTGTGTGTGTGTTTGTGTGTGTGTGTGTTTTTGGCCCCATTTGTCAGAAAATGGAACAAAAAGGTAAAAAAAAAATCAAAAAAGAAAAATCAAAACCCAACCAAACATGAGACATACCACTTTGCTTTCTATCCATACCTAGCAGGAAGGGACATTCAACAAATTCTTTTGACTTGGTGATATAAACCTTTGTAAAGATAAAATTTTGAAATTATTTTTTTAGTGTTAGGTTTTTGCCAGGAGAAGTATGTATACGTAATATGCATGCTGACTGTCCCCATATGGAATTACTCAGGTTTTGGTACAAAATATCTGATCTATTTTGATTTGAATTTGCTGCTGTCTTGCTCTTCACACTGTCTCCCAGCTGTGCTGCCTTTGGAATTTTGTTACATTTTAGGAACTGGATTTGGAGAGCCAGTACAAAAAATGCTGGTTCTAAAGGCAGCAGAATATTTCCAAGAATCAGGTAAGATGCCCGCTCTAATTAGTGTTATTTTCTTTTAGTTCTTCCTTGATCTCTTTTGGAGAGTAGAAATTTGAGCTAAATCTACTAAGATGTTTGTATGAACACAGGGGAATTAGAGGAATTGCCTGATTGTCATGATTTCTAGATGCTGACAAGCTAATGGAAGAACTGAAACACTCTTTAAAGTGTATTACATACAGTGTTGAAAATGCATCAATTTGTAATGAATTGGACAGTCCTAATGGTTCTTTTATTTTGCTGTCAAATGTTGAATGTGTTACTGATCAGTGCTTCATTGCTTCATAGAAACAACAAGTTAGATGCTGTTTTTTAAAACCTTGAGATTTTGCATTCTGTTAGAATGCAGAATGGAAGAAGGAAATGTCATGCTATAAACTTCCAGTGACTACTGACTTAAAATATTTTGTCTTGGAATTAGCAATTCTAATCTATTTATTCTTTTTTCCAAATGTGAGACTCTTTGGAATCTTTGGAAACCTAAACTGATCTTTTTTTTTTTTTTTTTTTTTTTTTTTTTTTTTTTTTTTTTTTTTTTATTTTGAAAAGGAGAAATAGAATATCACATCCACATGGGTGACCCCTCCATTTCCATTTATGGTGAGAACACCCCTCAGGATGGATAGAAATTTGGACTTTTCCTTCCATGCCAGTGTCTGGTTAATTGGAAAACTGATCAGCTTGTTGTCTGAGTCACACACTTAACAGCTTTGGCCATATCTTCAGGAGACATTTGTGGAACTGGATATCCCCTCTGTGGGGAAAATATATAGTGAGTGTGAACCAACTGTATATGATATAACAACTTCCCAGAAGCGTGGCTATGTTCAGCTTTCAGCAACATCACTTTGCCCTAATAAGGGATGCTTATGTGGATAAATGGATTTGAAATATCTTTGCATACAGTTTTACATAATGTTTTGTCAACAGATC
Organism: Certhia americana; assembly: GCA_018697195.1. Lineage (NCBI taxonomy): Eukaryota > Metazoa > Chordata > Aves > Passeriformes > Certhiidae > Certhia > Certhia americana. The sequence continues at coordinate 18,369,961 of CM031862.1, forward strand.
AACTACGGATATGACTTCCTAGTTGTGAGAATACTCTTCATTGAAAACGTAATGAAATTACTTCATTAGAGGGTGAATACAAACTTTCTTTTATTTTCAGCGGTGGTTCAGTTTATAATTTATATGCTGATGATGAAGATGAGACAGAGGCATCACCTACTGGCCAACAGATTATTGAGAATTCAATTACTATGAACAAAATGAAACTGCTCAAGGCAAAGATGGAGAACATGAATCTGAGTAAAAAGGTGAAATTGTGATTTCAGTTTTTCTGTCATAAAATGGCTTGGGCTTTCCTTGTGCTGGCTTTTCTATAAAGTAGATCAGATCTGCCATATTGAGAAGTCAAGTTATCACGGGTAGATAATTTCTCAACACTTGTTTATGTAAATACTATTGCATAAATGTCCTGCTGAGGGGCATTGGCATTTCTCGGACCTTCCTGCCCTCATTCACAAGAATTCATTATTAGTCCTGGATTTATTTGCAAGGGTAGATTTTTTGGGTGGGTGGGTTTTGTGGTTTTGTTGATTTGGGTTTTTTCTTCCAATACTTTCAAGCAGCATTGTTTTGCAGTACTGCTCTGGTAAAAGTCAATGTTCCTCTTAAAATGAAATTTGATCAGATACACTGTAACTGAAATGCCTATAAAGTGAAATATGGGAATGCTATTAACTTGAAAATAAAACATTAAATTGGTGCTCGTATGTGACTAGGTTACGTAGCTGTAAAATGAAGAGATTATACTTCCTGACATATTTTGTTGTGTTTGAGACCTGAAGTTCTTCTGGATAACTTTGATGGCATTCTGGCTTCCTTTTTCTACTTCTCTGATTTCCTGATTATAGTCTTTGATTTTATTACTCAGATGTTGGGGTGAAATCTTGATAGCTACTAACATATAGAAAGAGTAGAAAGAATGATCTGGTCTTACACTGCCTGAATTCCTCAGAATATATTTTTCAGTCAGGTCTTTTGAGGGCAACGGGAATTGAAATACCAATTGTTGTTGTATCTGTGTTTTTTTGATTTTGGTTGGTCTTTTGTTGTTTTTTTTTTTTAAATAGCCTAAGAAAACTGTCAAGGTGAAGCCTCGCCCTCCCATGACTCCTCGACCATCTAGTGGGGCAGTGGCTGCTGCTCGTCACCGCTTTCTGAGAGTGCTCCCCCACATTGGACAGTCGTGCCTACCTCCTCCTGGCAGTTTGCATCAGTCGGAATCTCCCCAAAACGCACTGTCAGCGTTGGCTACTTTGGCCACTGCTGGTAGAACAATGCCATCCACAGCTAATCATTTCCTCAAGGAAGATGAAACTTGGCAGAGCAACTCTTGGTCTCAGCCGGTCAATAGCATCAGGTTACCACCGAAAATATCTCGCGTTGAACTCGAAAACGCAAACTTACCTACAAATAGTATTCTGACTCCTGTTTCATCCCTGCCTGCAAATTCAGAAAAAGCATCTGAAAATCTCACCTCAGCAAGTGAGGAGGATGCTGTTTTGTTTTCAAATCTAACAAATGTGGAACTGTATGGAACAGAAGAAGAACATCTACCTGAACCAGATGCGTTTGCTTTTTTAACAGAAGCAAGCACTGCTGAACAGTGTAGTGAGATATATGATATAGGAAAGGTGAACCCAGAGCTTGAAATGCCTGATGGAGACAAAGATTCTAAGGTTGTAGAGCAGCATAGAAAACCTATTGGCAAAATGCTGAGCACTGCAGCAATGGAGACTGGTCTTCTCAGTACTCGTGAATTAAGCCCTCAGAAAAATCTACTTTTGTCTCCCCTCCGGTATTCAGCACAAGTGGCACATCACAGTACTCTGAAACCACAAGCACAGCCCAGATGCTTTGAGGCTGGTAACTTGAGATCTACCACCTCCCCAAATGTGCTTCGATCGTTGGAAGTACGTAGTATAGCAGACTCCTCTTTTTCTAGGACCACTAGATTTTGTAGTGTGAAAGTAGAGTCACTTGGCAAAAGACCTGATGTAATTTCTAAAGCAGAGGCTAGGGACATCACAGATGTGACTAGCAAGGCATCCAAAGAACCTGCGAGTTCTGTAAGTAACTTAGGATTTCTGGCTTCGCTGGCCCGAAGCACAAACAGGGAAAGTTTACAGAGTTCCTGTGGGACTGACAGGTTTCGGACTTCTGGTATTGCACTGCCTACAAACCTGCAGCATTTTCAGGAAGAAAGCTTTAGGAGAACTGCTCCTCCAAATGAAGCTGCTGAATATATTCTAGTGAGTATTCATGCATCCAAAGAAATCAAAGTTTTCCTGTTTTTGTGATACTGATGTTACAAAACTACTCTGTGTTGTCAGAAGAGGCAGATGGGCTGTGGGAGGTGTATTTAAATCCCTGATTGTCTTAAACTGTTTTCTGAATGGCTGATGGTATCTAAACTGCCTGTTTATCTAAACAGGTCCTAGTAGTAATTTTTCATTAAGATTAAAATGGTTGATTATGAGTTATTGTAGTGATAGTTATGAGTGGATGTGTTAGAGGTGTCATCTGGCTTCTGCTGCTCACTAATAGTCATTTATTCCAAAGTGTGCCCAGTGACTGGCACCATCTGGGCCAAGCTTCTGCTCTCTAATGTACTTTGTTGTTTTGGTGTATTTTGAAGTGTGGGGAAATCTATTAAACAGCCATTGAGGGTAAAGCTTTATATTGCAGAATTGTAACTTTGTGTGCAGAAGTTGTCTTGGAGTCTTTGTGGGTAGATTGATAAAACATTGATATCAAATAAGCTGATACCAGACTACCTACATTTTCATTTAATTTCCATCTGCTAGTAATTCCCGTGTGGAAATTTTTTTTTTTTTTAGTCTGCGCATGGGCTTGGAATGAATGGAAGTATGGCAGCTGTAGGGAAAAGAGTAGGTAAGTAACTTATGTAATAATTAAAGATGACTCTTTAATCTTTCCTGATACATCACACATAGAGAGGACAAAAATAATTTATCTTTGTAAGGCATTTCACTTCTAGAGTCCCTGCTGTATTATACTTTTATAGCATGGTTAGTATTTTAATATTTTAAGCAATTCTTAAACATGCAGATGGCATCCAAATCTTAGGTGGACCATAACTGCTTTCTTAGCTTTTTTAATACTTAGTGAATCCTGCATGTCATCTATAGATCTAAATGTGAGTTTCTGTGCTGAAGTTTCCAAGTTATCAGTTCTGTGAATACCTCTGTGTCTACTAGAGAAGTCAGAACCAAATTTATCAGTAGCATTGTCTTTAGTATAAAAATAGTGGGGAGGGAGCAATAAGGGCATGGATGCTGCAGAACACCAATACAGTACAGATTTTTCACTGTTTTTTGTGCTGGTCATCATTCTTTCCACCCTGCCTTGGTAGCTATGGAGTGCTTAATGTTTGACATATACTGAAAAAGGATGTGTTATGCATAGATATAAACTGCTTATGTGATTAGTTCTATTAAGAGGAAAGGAATTGTCTAAATTAATGCTTTTCAAGCTCTTAAGACAGTGAGCTAAGGATTTTTAGCACTTTTAATTTTTCTTCTGTGTATCTTTGATTTGCAGTTAGCAATTTTTCTTTTCTTTCTGTATGACCTTAGGAAGAGGTAGGTATATATTCCAGATCCAGGTATAGAAAGTGAGCTAGACAATAGTGTTCAAATAGCAGTTGCAACAGAAAAAAATCTGTAAGTGTAATGTTGGAGCAAAAGCTGCTGAAAGAGTGGGTTTGCCTTTGTTTCACAACTGTGGGTGCAGCTTTGACTTGGCAGTCAGTTAGCAAACAGGTCTGTCCCTTGCTGCCCCAGAGGTGATACCCTGAGAGCATTGTCTGCCTTTATGGGGAAGCCTGCCAACACCTGAGTCACTTTGGATAGGACTGTGAAGAAAATGCTCCTCTGGTGAATCTTCTGTCAGACAAAAGCGTATTTTCCAAAAGACACCAGATATGAGTTAGTGTGGTCATATCATGCAGGTTCTTGAGAGAGATGTGGCTGGTAATGACCTGTTGTATAACTGGCCAAAGGACAGATCACTTTTCACTGTAGTTCCTATAGGGATGTAAATGTGAAAACAAGTGTATTGTCTTTTCTGTTCAAGTAGGTCCACAGGGCAAACTGTCTTCAAGCTCTCTCTTTTCACAAACTGGGCTAACTGGTGCTTCTGAAAGTGTGTGCTTTTAGATGATGAAATTGTTAGCATGGAAAAATGCTGCCTGGAAGTTTCAGTGCTAAATAGGAATGGGGTGGGAGTGGTTGATAGTGATGTTTGTGATGTGTAGTGACTGCCTGGTGCTACTAGTGAGTGTAGTCTGCTGCATTTCAACTAAGAAATGACTGTTGGGATTAAAAGTGTGCAGGATAAAACATACTTGTGAACTCACAAGAAAACTTTTTGGGAACGTCCTGACAATGTAGCAGTAGAAACATTGAAAGAATGTTTGAGAGGATGCATTGCTCACTTTACTGATCCAGATATGGGAAATATGCTTCAGCAAGTTGTAGAACAAGGAACTTACTTCCACAGAGGGAAGGGGGAAGAAGAAAGGAGAAGCCTTTTCTTCACATGATCTCCAGTTAATAAAGCAACATCCAAGAAGTACGTGGCAAAAAATAAAAGTAAATTTTTAAGTATAGAAATTCTACAAACATCTGTAAAATGTCTAATGTAACTGTATAGCTAAGTAGAGGCATGTAGTCTAATATGATACTTTCTTGCAATTATGGAGTATGAGCAAGATTTTCAAACGTTGCAGTACTTACTTGGCAAACTGGTATTCTGAATATGTTGGATGCTAGGTACTGGATTGCTCAGTTGATTCTTTGTAAAGCCATTGTGCACATTGCTTTCCCAGTGACACTCTGAGTGTGTTTACTTTACACCTGGGAAGGTCATTAAGAGATGTGTTCCTTGATTTGTTCTGTATCTTCTTGCTTACATGAACTTTCAAGGGGTGTTCAAAATATCAGTTCTACACATTATGATGCCTCTTCCAAAGGTCTTCACAGGCATGAGGCGTGTTTTCTGTTTTGGCTTTCAGGGTTTATTTTTCCCCTCTCCTTTTAGGCTTTGGGGTTCCCACCTGAAGTATCCTAAGAAACGCAAAATAAATCCGTGTTTTAAAAGATAACATTTAACTAGTTTGTGAGTAAGTTAAAATGTCTCTGCTGTCTTTCTATTCTGAAAGCAGGTGAAGCAACCCATCTTCCTCCTGTGAATGGCTTAATTCAAGCAAAAAAGAAAATTTCGAAGCACTGCTTTCTCTGTGGCAAGAAAACTGGATTGGCAACCAGCTATGAGTGCAGGTAGGCTGAGTATATAACCAGCTGTTACTTAAAATTGATGGCTGAGTTAACCAAAAAGTTTTCTTTGCTGCATGGTGTTCCTTAAGCATAGCAAATCAAAAGGCAACCTTCAAAAAAGTTGCAATTCTCAGTTCAGCAAAACTGCAGGAATTAGAACTCAGGAATGTTGCCCCTGTTCTGCTCTTGAGGTGTATGTTCTTCCAGGAAGGTCAAGAAATTGAAGGTAACAGAATGGAAGACACCAGGAAATGAACAAGATAACAAAAAACAAGGACATTTTATATTGGTGGGAGAAGAACTTGCTACAGATACATGTTCTGCAAAGTTTCTCATCAATAATGATACTGTTAACAAGTTGAAGAAAAAATGGTTTGGTATAGTTTCTCAGAAATCTCCCTCAGATTTCTCCCTATTGCAGCACGCCTTCACAGTTAGTGGTTTTATACAAATTTTGTATTCCAACACATTTTTGATGTGTGTACTGTTTTTTGGAAGACTTTCATTACCTTCAATTCATTTAGAGCATCTCAAACATAGAACACCAGAGTGCTGGTCCTCCAGATCATTACTTCTAGACAGCACTGTGAGACCTGGTGCTTGGTTGTGGTCTTGGGAAACCGTAAAAAAAATCCAACCAAAAAAACCCCAGACAAACAGAAGAAACCTCCAAACAAACAAAAAAAACCCAACAACCAAAACCACAGGAAAAAGCCCCACTCTCTCTGGTAATCTTGGTTTTCAATGTATTTTTTCCCCACAAGATACTTTTTTCTTAGTATTGTTTCCTATGAGCTACTCTAGGTAGGGAACTGCTGAACTGCGAGGACTGCATTTGGATCTTGGTTCACACCAACTACAGCAAAATGAAAAAGAACTTCTGCCACTGGGGAATCATATAGAGAATTTCAGGGTGAGGAATTTTCTCCTTACTGGCTCTTCAGTCTCTGATTTTGAAACAGTTTTGGACACTGCTCACTTTACTGATGAGCTAATAGCTGCAAGCTCTTCTAAATGTAACTAAGCAGCTTGCTTAAGGTTAAAAATGAAGGGGGAAATGGCTCATCTCCAAGAATAGCATTTGTTTGGGTTTCAAAAGGAGCAACCATAGGACCTTTTACTAGAAAGCAGCATAAACCAAATAGAGAGTACAGTCATTTGAGAAAAGTTGTGATTATGGGACCAAGAAGCAAAGAAAAGCAAATTTTTTTTCCAAGCACACAAAGCCTCAGGAACAGCTGCAGAGTTTAGTATGAACCCAGACAGATAAATAAATAGGAGATCATAGTATAATAGTGAGTTCAATGGGTAACGCTTAATCCATTTCAACAAAATTCTGATTTTGAGTGGTGTCAGTGTTTCACTGTCAAGAAGCATCTCTATCAAATAATCAGGCAGTAGGACACCAGTATGGGTCTCCAGGTAAAGCACTTTTCCAGATCATATAGAACATCCAAACTATGCTTTTCTCCAGGTAGGACACTTAGCTGCAGAACTGTCAAGTTCGAAGCAAAAATCCTAATCTTAACTCATCAAAATTGCAACTGATATTGAATAGATAATCCCTTTTGAAGTCCTCCAGGAAGTTACGTTCCCTGTAGGTTGTCTGATGGCTTAACAGCTGACTAAATCTGTGTTTATTAATCTTAAATGGTTAATTTGAGTTTATGCCAGGCAGAAGTTGTGGTGAAAAAACTGTTTTGATAGTCTGACTGATGTTGTGATTTTGAATTGAAATGCATTACATGGATTTCATCTGAGGGAATTACTGCCCGTGGTTTTGTCCTCTGAATTCTGCCAACTAATACTGTGTGAGGTCTTTAAAAAAGAAAGTAAACCAAGCTCATCATTCTTAATTTATAAGTGTACTTGATCCTTGCTAGCCGTTTCCTCGAGTACTGATCTTGTTTATCTTCCCAGTTGAAGAGTGTTGGGTCAAAACTAAAACATTCATTGTGAAAAATGTCATTTTGTGTACCCCACCAGTTAATGTTACCAGTCAAGGATGGCAAGAATTCAAACAGCTCTGTCATTTAAGACATGATTAAGCAAAATGGCTCCTAGCACATCAGAGCATTAAAAACTTCTGAAAGCTTGTAACTTGTAATGTTCTTGATTCTTCAGATGTGGAAACAACTTCTGTGCAACACACCGCTATGCAGAGACTCACACCTGCACCTACGACTACAAGAGTGCAGGACGGAGGTACTTACAGGAGACCAATCCCATCATTAGTGCACCAAAGCTTCCCAAAATCTGACATGGTTGTGCTGCATGTGGCCACTCTGCTGTTGAAGAATTGTGTTGAATTGAGAGAAGCACTTGCTTAAACTGCATAATTTTGCCATGCTCCGTATTTAAAGATTTGCCAAGTAACAAAAGCACATGAGGATGCATCGAAGAATAATGTGAACACTACTGCAGTTAAAACTTTTCTTCTTGAGTGAATGAAAGGTTAAAAATTAGTTTCTAAAAACTTACACTATGATTTAACTGTTACTGCACGTGTTGTGTTTTATATTTGGAAAAGCTATTTCACTAGACAAGTCTTTAAAGATGCACTTTACTAACTTTACTGTATAACCAGAGTTGAGAGGGTGTTGTAATGAGGGTGTCACGTAATGTCTTCTGTACTCTTGTTTTTGTCCATTGTGTGGTATCTTCTAAGTTATTTCACTAGAAAGATCCTCTTCCCTCCCCTTTCTTCAAACAGCCTGTTTTGAGATTTTAAGGGGATAGTGTGTTCCACCCCTCTGTTCATTCTGATTGATATTTGTACATTGTGTGTCCATTCTGAAAATTACATATCATCTTAATCACATTTTCTTAAAATGATGCTGTTTATATGACAAGTTTGTTTTTAAATAGAAGGTTCCCTGTTTGTTGCCATTAAATATAAGGAACAACTTATTTTAACTTTTTTTGTAATCCTGGATTTTTTTAAGACTTCACAACTTGCTTTGTTAAGATGTTGAATGCTGTTACTGGAAGAAATTCTAATAAATATTAAATTTTATTCTTGTTTATGTTGTCCTAAATGCATATAATAACTTTGCTCTTATAGTGTGTTCCTAAATTAAAAGTTGGGCTCTGTTGGGAGGGTATATTTTCTTTCTCCTTTTTTTTTTTTTTTTTTCCATAAGCACTGGCTCTTATCTGTTCCTGCTAAAGGTGACAGGAAAAATTTGCTCCAACTTCATTAGGAATAATGTAACCAATACTGTGTGCTTTAAATAAACCTCTTGAAGTCTTACAGGTGTACTAGCAAAGGCAAAACAGATGCCCAGCAAATGGCATGTGTTAACCTTTCTCCTCTCCTGCTGACACAGTATAAAGGCAGTTCAGTAAATGCATGAGACACCTCTAATGATTATGTAGCCACTGAAGAAACTGCTTTTGGAGGAATATACCTACTGAAAGACTTTGTTCTTTCATTCTCTTAATGTTTGTGAAGTATTTTTATAAGCATAAGTTGCATGAAGTGTTCCAGTTTAAAGAGCTTAATAAAAAACCTACGACAAACCGCCAAACCAAAAGAAATCCCTCCACGTTCTATCTAGGTAATCAAATGTCACAGTCCCTGTCTTGTCGAAGTCTCAGCTGCTTGGTTGTCGTATTAAAATGACCATTGCAGTCAAAGGGTAGCAGCTTTATGAGAATGGCAGTCAAAAGGTGGACGAAAAAGAAGAAAGACGATCACTGAAAGAGGGAGAAGTAATTTGAAGAACCTCATCCTTGGACAAAATCCATTTTGTGTGGTCCACTTCAAACTTATTAAACCTGAAGTTTTCAGAGTGATGAGCTTAGAAAAAAGGGTTCACAATCATTCTTCTGGGCATTGATAATATAAAAATTGTCATTCCAAGTGTGTGACTTCTGTGCTTGTTGGAGGAAGTTCCCCTGATACGGCGAACACGTTATGGAGCTGTGCTGTGCACCATGAACTGACAGGAGTTCTTTCTCATCTCCAGCATGGGACAGTGTTTGATGCCAAAGGAAAAGAATAAGGAACGTGACAAATGTACAAGTGTTTTCCCAACAATTACACACAGCTCAGCAATGTTCTAAAGACAGAGCTATTGCACGTTTTGTAGGTACACAGTAGAGATTTGGTAAGAAGTGGAATTAAAGTCATGTGGTCTGTGGTCACTTAACCTGATTTTGTACAATTGTGAGGAAATTGTTTTGCAGTGTGTTGGAATGGCCATACTCAAATTTTAGTACAACTACATAACAGATACGTAGTAGGAAGTCTCTGAGTCACATCTCAATTTTGAGTCTCCCTTTCTGCATATGTATAATGAAGTCCACAGCAATGGCTTTTTAGAATATGCAATGTACTAATAATCTAATTTCCCTGTGTGTTTAGAATATGCAATGCACTAATAATCTAATTTCCCTGTGTGTAGCTTCTTAAAATTTTTATTATACTTCATTTTAGTTATACTTAATACTGATACTTCTTGTTCAGAACTCCACTGGTTTTGTTAACAGGGCATTAATTTTCAACCAGTATACAGCCACAAGAGCACTTTAATTTGACATTAACTGTTTCAGTCGTTAATTTAGGCTTTTACCAAGTCCTGTGTTGGTTTCTGCTATGGATTAATTACTGGGTAAACTTACGTAAATGGTTTGGGGTTTGAGTATTATAGTGTACCATTTTGCTATGCATCTGCTGAAGACAAATGTTTAGCTTTTGTGTGTTAACATAATGAGATTATTGTATTATAAAGAGTTTATGTACTGGAAGTTGAACTGTTACTTTTGTGTGTGCTCTTCTCTACCTTCCTGCCAATATTTTTTGCTTGTTTCTTTTATGCTTGAGGACCTGTGAGGCAAAACTAGGCTGGTCTCTTGCTGAATGATCTCTAGGATTCTTGTGTCAGATTGATAGGCACCACAGAGGTGTCAGTAACGTTTTTGAATCTTGAATTAAATACTTCCTTTCTCTGGAATCTCTAGAAGCCCATGGTGATAAAAATCTGTCTGCTTGCAATTTCTGTCTGTTCAGTTTGCAGTCCCCTGGCATATAATTGCAGGGGTGCCTTCTGCTCAGTCTTCAGTTGTAGACAAGGCTAGACTTGTTAATTCATACTACAAAATATAAAATTAATTTTTTTCTAGGTTTTCTTTGGGGTTTTTTTTTTTTGTTTTAGTTTTTTGTTTTGCTTATAATGCATTAGACACTTTGCTTTCTTTTCAAGTACTTCAGCTTTCTAGATAATGGGGCACCATCTTTTGGGTGTAAACTGTGGGGTTGGCGCTGCTTCTGCCTGTAAGAAATTGCTTCCACCTGCAGCTTTTGTGTTGGGTCACGTTTTTCCAATCTTTATGTAAATCAGGTTCATCTTGAGATGCGTTTGATGGTTTTTCTGGTATCTAGATTAGCACTGAGCCACAGTTGCTTACGTGAGAACATTTATGTAGCTGAGAATCATGTCTGGAAGTGTAATCCACTCGTCTGTGCATAACTTCTCCTTCACAGGGACGTTGTGGCAGATTTTTCTGGATTTCTCGTGCATTACCTTTGTGTGTGACGCTGTAGAGTAGCAGCACCAGGGGGCAGCAGAGGCATTTAAAAATGCAAAAAGTTTTGAGTTTGTCCAATTAGGAGATTTACCAAAAAAAAAAAAAAAAAAAAAAAAAAAGTGATTATTTGTTCATGACCCTTACTCAGCTCACTCTGAATAGATCGGAGGAGGTCAGCAATAGGGTACATTCCTTTTCCTAATTCCAAAGGTTTTTAAAAAATCAGAATGGAAGTGTACCTCAAAAACTTGTTTCTGTGCTGGGTTTCATGATATAACTTGTTGGGTAATCTTAATGTATTGAAGCCTAGACTGACCTCCTCTCTTCCTTCCCACTAACCCTAAGGATGGATTCCAGAGGTGTCTGTTAACCAAGCTATATTGAATGATATGTTTAGCTGTGCTTACCAGAAATGGCTGGTAAAAATACTGTCTGTCCCCAACATTTCTTACTTTAAAATGACAAGTGTTGCTGTTTTTCTCTTGTGGGTGCAGGATGAGGATATGAAAGTATAAATTCAGTGGTGTGTGAGGATTGTATGCCAGTAACTGCTAAAGTGACCACTCCTTACTGTCTTGCCTCGCCTTGCAATTCAAAAACTTTACATTTCGCCAGTGGCAGAAATTTATTTCCAAACCACACTTTAAGGCTGTTTCAAACCATTATAATCCAATCTTCATAAAGACTGATTACCATGTATATGTACCATGTATATAGAAAATGTATCTATAGCTCCATAACAATTATATTCTAATCACATCTGGATGGTGAATTGTTGCTGAAATTAGGTGTTCTGCCCAGCACCAGAAATTCAAAACAGGACCTAATCACAAAAATAGTATTATTTGCGTGGAATGTGATTAAGAGTGTTAATGAGCAGGAAGTGAAAACACTGAAGTTTTCTAAAAGGAAAAATCAGGAGTTTCAAAATACCCTCTCTTTTTTTCTCTCTGTGTGAGGAGTTTTTTAGCAAGTGCATATGATTTTTTTAAAAGTGAATAATCTTTTTTCTTTACCTTCTATCCATAAACTTAATGTGAAGACAGTAATTTTATTTTTTCTTAGCTAATAAGACTTAGATTTATTTTGCCTGAATCTTGTACTTAAGTGCTGTAACCATTGCTGATAATGGGCCTTAAAAACCTGCACTGGCTGATGCAAAGTTACAACATAAATATGTAATTAAATACCTTTGGTTTTAAACATGGTTTTGAGACTGAGAGTTGAGTGACAGGATTTCTTCTTAGTATCTCCTGTCTTGCAAGCAATCATAGGTAGTTTGTTTTGGGGAGACATAGGACTCATCAAAATAGACTGGATTAGCCTAAGATCCATCCAGCCTCCCATCTGCCTCTAGGAATAGGAGGTAACAGGTACTTCAGAAGGTGCAAAAATTCCCTAACCAAGTATTTGGGAACAGGACACTGGATCTTACCTCCTATGCTAATGACTAGTATGAATTGTGAAGAACTTGCTATTTCAGTGTAGGGTATGATATTAATTTAGAGGTTCATAAAGGTCTAAAACTATTTTTGAATCTTAATAGATTCATAGTTTCACTTATTTATATGTGTAATGTGAAAAGAATTTTTTTTCACTGCATTTTTGGATTTCCTACCATTTTTAAATTGAAATTCATTTGGTCTAGTGTCATGAGAAAGGGAGAACAATGTCCTCTGAATATTCAGTATGTTCTGTCTTTGAATCACATCCCCTCTTACTTATCTTTTTTATGGTAGCAATTCACTGTCTTTACTATTACAGAGCCTTAATTATGCTTGCTGTCCTCCAAATCTCCTCTAATTTTGCATTATACTTTGTCATCTGCAGTTCTCTGGTTCCCATTTTCCTGTGTTGTGTATTTAGCTATAAGCTGCTCAAGGTACTGTTGCAATGGAAACCTCTAAAATTGTGATTAAAATAATACCAGGTGAAATATGCCCAGGGGTCTTCCAGGGAGGTCCCATAGAAATGCTTAGTATTATTAATCTTCATCTAGTCTGGACAGGAGGTAAATAGCATTTGTTAAGAGCATGAGGAAAAATTGTAGGAAAGCACTGTAAGGGGAACATGTGGCTGAGTTCAGCAGAATAGCTGTGTTTATGAGGAAGATGATGTATGGGGTTTGTTACACAGAACCACACTGCCTATTTTTATGCCTTCACCACATCTGCATGCCGGTTGCATGCAATCTGCTAATCGCAGTGGGGAGAGCCAAAGCTGAGTATTGGCTTCTAAGAGGTAGGCTCAGAAAATGTCATTCCTCCTCTGCATATTTGGGAATGGGATAAATTACTTTCTATACATTCCTTAATGATCCGAGTAGTCGTGGATATCCTGCCTTGAATAAGCATTAATGTTGTTGGGATACAAAGAAAGGACCAATGTACTTTCTGCTCTTTTTTTCATTTGGCTATTAAATGATAATGATTTGCAGTGGTATAAGGTTCAATCAAGTGTGACACCTTAAGGTTTGGATTTCTCTAGAGCCAGTTCACCCATACCCAGATGATTAGTTTTACCTAAACAAATCACCTCAAAAGGTCAATTTGTTGTATTTGCCCGCTTTAGTTTTAAGGCTCAGAAAGGAGAAAATAGCTCTGAAAGCTTCTGCAGAGGATAGTGTTTCTGAGGCCTGGGTTAGGCTTTATTACTTCAAAAGCTTATCTGCTCTGAGACAGATTCAAAGCTGTATCCAATCTTGTCAGTTTTTAAAGGCACCCTCACATGACTGCTGAAGAGTTGCTGAAGTCTGCTGGGGTGTGTTGTCATATGCCTGTTTGTCACACACCATGCCAGATAAAACCTGCTGCATGTAGGGCTGGCTACAGCCGCCGTCTGCTGCATCCACAGCATCCCAGGGTTCACAGCACTGGACTGGGAGAAAGATTACAGTTTGTTCTGCAGGCAGGAATGCTCTTTTCTCCTGCTTTTTCTATGTGAGACTTTAATGGCTCATGCCACTCTGTCCCAGAGATGGGTTTCAAAACCTCATAGTAATTTCAAAGGCCAGGTTTTAGTAAAATGTACTTACTACAGTACTGTTTTATATCCTGCATCTGAGACCAAAGTTTGATAAATTTCAGGCACTTTGGAAAAAAACGTTTGTTAAGATGTCTCCACCTTCTTGGTGCTCTAGCAGTGTTTTTGTTAAAGGTGATTTAACTTAGAAATCTGGTGCCCTTCTGATAAAAGCTGATTCCTTAATCAGTCGGGAAGGGACATAAGCTTTATTTTTATTTCCTTTCATCTTTTTTCTTGAATTCCTATCAGTTCTGTTCACCTCCCCTAATGACTTCACTTTTCCCTTCTACCAGAATTTGTTTTATTCACCTAGCACAGGCTGAAACCAACAGAACAGCGCAGGAAGGAATGAACCTTCGGCTCACCTTCAGTAAAACATAAGGTCATCAGAGAACTGTTGGAGAAATATCACTTTATTTTGGCCAGTAATGTGCATACAAGAGGGTGAACAGGTAGGAGAACACATAGCTCAAGATATGCAGGTTGAAGGAACTGGAGGAACTGAGCTGGCTTGGAGAAAAACTAGACCCAAAACGCAATGGAATTACAAAGTAATCCCTGAAATACTGTGGAGTTGCTATGGAAACATGCAGGTGCTCAGACCAACACTGTAGACTAAAAAGATCATTTATAATTATCTGGGGGAAATGAATTATGCTTTTCCACATAACTACTGTATGTATTGTAATAAATAAGGACCAAAAAAGGACAGTTATACAACAGTTGTTACCATTCAGGGTTTCTGCCCCACACCACTTTCCAGGTCTTTGTGCTAGAAGTGTTTCTAAACAACATAGACTTATAACCATATAGTAGATCTGTGCTGCTTCTGGAGAAGATTGGAGTCTCCTGGGCATAGAGGTAATTGTTTTATCTTTTTAAATAAACTCAATAAAATTGTGTTTTATTGTTGATGGCAAGTAAGGCCATGTGTGTGCTTACAGTCCAGATCTTGTGTGCAGGGCATCGGGGCAGCTCTCTCTGCAGATCAATCAGTTCTTCAGCTAAGTGTGACATGTATTTCTAGGCACACATTCCCAAACGATGTTTTTTCTTTAACTCTGAGCCAGAGCTATTCAATTAGCAAAATAGAAGTGTTCTGTTCCATTTTCCCTAATTTTTTAAAACCTTGTATCTCCTACTCAGGTTTCAAACAGCAACACTAGCTGGAAGAATTTAATATTTCCATTTGACTAATGGCCTTTAGCTAAAGTTTATTAATTCTTTTCCATTTTTTAAATTAGCTGCAAGTTTGAGGGGGCAATATTTGCAACAGCTTAGGTTTGCATTTTCTACTGAGGGCTGTGAGGTATTCAGGATATTCCACAGTGCTTGCCCTTCAGTGTTGAAGCTTTAGTCACAGCTCTGCAGTCCTGTATTCAGGAGGCTGTTTCTGAGACTTTAAGCCAAGAACAACAATGTGTTAAAATACTAGCCAAGCTTTCTGGGGAAACAGAGACCATGGAGTAATAATTGCAAAACACAGGGAAAGCTTAGATCTGCAAAGTGGCTTATTGCGGCTTCTTTCATTTCAGGCCTAATCCTTAGTTATTCTAATTTGCCTAGAAAACCTCTGCTCTGTGCAACTATTTTTCTGTATAATATCTACTTCTATTCCAGTTGTGTCTACAAGCCCTTTTCCTAGCCTGGCACACAGCACAGAGTGGTGAGCTATGCTGTTACCAAAGTGGAATACAATTTGAACCCGAAAAATACTAAAAAACCCCAAACAAACCACACAACAAAACAGACTGAGAGCATGAAGGAAGGAAAGAGCCTCCCTTGGGAATCCCAGTGGCCTCAAGGTAAACCAGCAGTACTGGTTCTCTTTACAAACCTATACTGCCTATCAAGAGGACAATGGTTATCATCACATATGCATGTTTCCATACCCTATTTCCATATCCCATAAAGGGATACAATCTAAATGTGTTAACTTCAATCTACATGGGACTAAATTGCAGTTCACATACAGTCTCCTCTTCCCAGGAAGACACACCATACACCCTGGGTGTTGCTTCTCTCACCTTCACTACATGGGGGTGCAGGGTACTAACTCTGCAGTGTAATGCCAGTATTTCAGCCCAGCTTCTCTGCGCTATGCAAACCTGATGCAACTTATCATTTTTCTGTAGGGGGTGGTCTCTGCATGAAAAGGGCTTACCTTACTCATGTAAGTAACTCCTTACTTACCTTACTCTTTTAATGCTTTTTGCACAATTCTCAATGGGTAAATGTAATCTCCCAGATTCAGAAGATGAAAATTTCAACTTAGTTTTGGTGAATTTTCATGTCAAGTCAGGAGGTTTCCTTGTTTTCTGTTTTATACTCTGAATAATACCTGCTTTCTCGTCTATGCTGTAATGACAGAATCTGTTTAGTGAAGCTGCCTATTTTCCTGTTCCTTTTCACTTTTTCCCAAGTGGGATAGACATCATGTCTGAACACAGACAAGTCCCCCTTGACTTTTTCTCATAAAACTCACTTTGCTTTTTCCCCCCTGTGAAGTTCACCTCAATAGTATAGTTCACCTATTCCAGCATATCTCAGGAGAGAGATATCTTTGGGAAGAAAAGATTGAGGTAGTCCTGCTTGCATAAAGGAAGTGTAAAATAGCAAGAGAGTATGGCACCTAGATATGGTGCCATATCTGGCATATGATGCCACCCAGGTATGAGGCAAACTCGAAGCTTTTTGTTAACATATCTTTTTGCTGATAATCAATACGTGCAGGTGAGCGATGAATACAAAACACCTTACAACGATGGCTATAAGCCACCTTCAGGCTTTCAGCATACACGCAAGTTGAAACCCTGAATGCTAAAACCATCCGGCTTTCTGCTTTAACATACCTAACTGCACCTAACGCAATCAAACAGCAACACGTAGTTTTTTAAAAAGTGAAATGGCACCCTATGAAGTTAAGATGCTTTATTCCACGCACGAAAGTGCGAGCTGTTTTACCCCGGGCAATAGCGACAGCAGCCTGCGGCCGCGGGAGGCAGAGCTGCGGGCTGAGCTCGGGACAGACGGACCCGACTGCCGGACCCGACTGCCGGACCCCACTGCCGGACCCGACTGCCGGCTCACGGTCCCGGTCAGTCCCGGTCCCGGTCAGTCCCGCCCCCGCAGGCAGGTGCCAGCAGCGCATTCCCGGGGCTCCCCGGGCCGCAGCACGGCCAGTCCAAGCGCGCTCCAGCGGGAGGCGATCGGACACCGGGACAGCCGCGTCCCGCTGCGGAGCGCCCGCCTCGCCTGCCCGTGCTGCTCCGGGCATGGCGGCGGGGGCGGGCCGGGGCGGGGCGGCGCGCTGACAGGCAGCCCGGCCCGGGGAGCCGCGGTAAACAGGAGCCGGGGGAGAGCCGGGGGAGACCGGCCTCGGAGGAGCCTCCCAGCCCCACGGCCCGCCGCCTCCTGGCCCCGGGCATGGGCAGCAGCAGCCGCCGCAGCCGGAGGAGGAGCCGCCGGCCCGGGCCCTGTGCGGGGCAGCACCAAGGTAGGCTCCGCCGCCGCCCTGGCCGCGGGCAGCCGCCGCTTCCTCCGCGGGGGCCGAGCTGGGTCCGGCGCCCCTCCGGCGCGGCGAGGCCGGGCAGCGAGGCCGGG
>CM031862.1:18387713-18627972 GCA_018697195.1 Certhia americana
CGGCAGCCGCCGCTTTTCCTCCGCGGGGACCGAGCCGGCGTCCGGCGCCCCTCCGGCGCGGCGAGGCCGGGCAGCGACCGAGGCCGGCCCCGGGGGTGGCCAGGCGGGCTGGTGCGGGGGCCGCATGCCCGGGGTCGCGGCCCCGCCGCCGCCGCTCGTCCAGCCCGCCGGTCCGCAGGTGAGGCGCTTCTGGGCGAGCAGCGGCCGCCGGCCCGGCCCGGCTTCCTCACGGACCGGGCAGACGCCCGAGGGGCCGGGGCAGCGGGCGCTCCGCCCGGGGCGCTCAGCAGGGCTGCTCCTCTGTCGGAGCTGGGGAAGCGGCACCTAATTCCCTGGTAAGAGGCTTTCCCACCTCCGCCGTCTTTGTCTGCACAGCCTCAGCTGCTGCTGGAGCTGGGAGCATTAGTGTTGCTGCGGGGAAACAGCGAGCGGATCAGCTGTGTGGGAAAGGGACCGTGTTTGCGCCAGGTGTCCCGTTAGGAGGAGGACGCGAATTCGCGTTCCATGAGCAACGTGGAACAGATACACGCCAGAGAGAGAAGGAGTGCCGGTCTCAACGTGTTCGTAAGGAATCGTGAAGTTTCACGGCGACTAAGAAATAGTCAGAATTCCTTCATGCTTCCTGGAGCTAATTGGAGGGCAGAGTAATGCTCGAGTTGTTCCAAACTGTAACACTTTAACTTCTCATTTTAGGACGCTAGAAGTGCAAGCAAAGCGAGAATTGCAGTGTGCCAATGCCAGATGAGTTGGTCTCAAACTGCAGTGCAAGAGGGCAGGCAGCTCAGCTCTGCAGTTGGCAAAGGACTGGTCTGCTTCCGAGCATCGCAGATCTGTGAAATAACTCAGCAGCATAAACATAGAAGGGACGATTTAGCTAGAGCTGGAGTGGAGGTGGAAAGAGATACTGGAAGGAAGAAGGGGGTGGGAGAAAGCCGGTCTGACAGTAACACTTAAGCTGAAGCAATCTCTATGAATTTGTGCTTCTAAAATTGGTTTGGAGTAGTGTCAGATGAGGCTGAGATTGATCTAGCAATAGTTCTAGTCAAGCATTTTCAGAGAAAAGTTTCCTCTGAAAAACACTTTATTTTTTAGACCTAAGATATTTTGTTTGCAATCTGTCAACACTGATCAATTTCTACTGATGTAGAATGTTACTAAGCGTGCCTGAGGACCAGGATTGCTGGAAACATCAATGTTCCTGTCCCAAGGGTATGCCCAAGCACCCGAAGTAAAACCTGCTGGGGGTGTTAGCAGCTTCTCAGCTGTACCCCAAACTGTTTGGTGCCACGTTCTCCTCAGTGCAACCTTGTAGCTACTCCCAGAAACTGAGACTTGATTCTGCTGCCGTTGCTGAAAATGGTAGAAGTGCTGAAGCCTGAACAACTGCCCTTTTGCGGGGAACTTTGTGTAACTTAGGTCTAATGTGAACTTAAGAAATTAACAAGTCGCTGAATATTTGTTGTTATGGTGATGGGGTTTTTTTGTTGTTCTTCTGATTTTTTTGATTTTTTTTTTTTTTACTTGGCTTTCAGCTAGCCTTAGCCAGCAGTTCTGCTTATAGAGATAAACTGGTTAAAAAGAAGCAATTCTCTGTTTTGGGGTGTCACATTGGAGGAAAAGCTGCATGCTTTTCATGCCTTAGTGTATGCATATGGGGCTAGAATTGTTGGAGATGTTCAGATGAGGTCTAGTGCTAGAAAATGCACCTGTTCCCAGGCTGCTTTTGCACAGTCTTTGCTGTTAGGAGGATACATTAATTCAGCATGCTGGATGAACTTTCTGTATTTTCAGGATGTGTGTGCTTGGGTTTTTTTTTTAATTTAAAGTTCTGTTATTTTAGATCCAACATTTTGGACAAGGAACTCTGCCATGTTCAAGGGTGAAAGGACTTCCCAGCTGCTGAGGCTGTCACAGGTACTTTAGGCAATGTACCAAAGTGTCTGACAGAGTGATTTCCTTACTGCTCTTCCAAACACTGATGTTAGTGGGGATGGCAGGGCACTGCAGGAATGTGACAGCTTCCAGTAATAATGCTGCTCAAGGAAAGAGTTGAAGGTGGTTGTTACAAGCTCTGAATTGATCCTGCTGTGTAAGGAAAAGCACTCTCCTGCTGTGGGTCTTTTCTGCCATATACCTCAGTCAGCCCTAGTGGGGCTGATAGCTAGCTTCAGAAAATGTGAATAATAGAGTGTACATGGCTATCTGCCAGGAAAAAATGAAAACAGGAATTAGGTTTCTTTTTTTTTTTTTTCCTAATTGTTTTTTATTTTGTTTTGCTCTTGTTCTGCCCTTCTGCCCTCCCCCAAAAATGTAAGGAACTCTTGATCCTGTAGAAGTGTTTAAATACCATTCTTTAAGAGCCTGTAGATGGACCATAAAAAATTAACAGGTATTGAAAGAAGGAACTTCCAGGAGCCCTAAACAGCCTTGTGCTTGGACTGTGTCTCTGTGTGGCCGACAAATAGTGACTAGAAAAGCTGCAGAAGGCTATAAGGAATGAAAAACTTGAAGTCTGGGAAAAACTTCACTTTCAGAGCATAAGGTATTAGAGGGGAAATCTTCCTGGGGGGACAAGTTATCCATTTACTGCTCATGCCAGTTCTTCATGGGAGCACCTAGTGCTAGCTGCTGCAGGAACTGTGTGAACCACATAAACAGCACATCTAATTCACTGTATTTATTTCCATTATGAGACAGAACTCATGCAGGGTTTGCTGGGAGTTCTGTTTTGCTGACTTGTGGATTGACTGCAAAGATCTGGTGGCAGCTTGATGTAGCATAGCAGAGCTGACATTACACTTGCTGGGTGGGCTTTGTTCACTGTGAATTTTCACAGCTCCACATTGTTGAAATGCTCTTCACTGAGATTGGGTCAGTTTTACTAATTCTGTTTGGATTTTACTGAAAACTTCCCAGAAGAACTCATAATTTCTAAACCAGATTATTTTTCACTGCTTCCTACAATGTTTTTGTGGGATTTTATCAAGGTATTCGCATTCATGTGAAGCATTAAAAATCCAAATAACAGATTAAGTAGTGTTTATTGATTGTGGGGCAGGTAAATGGACAAGAGCCCTTGTCTTTTTGCAATTAAAGGTATGCTTTAAGAGCTTTATTACTGTTAAATATAACTCATCACCAGACAGCCAGACAGTTCACCAACAGCAAGAGATCTCAACTATCAGCAGTTTCTAGTGCTTTCAATTTCTTTTCTCCAGGGACTGAGAAGGAAGGCTGGCCTTTATTATATATCCCTGTGGTTATCGTGTTTGGGCAGATCTAGATCAATGGTGTTTGTAAATAACTGTAAACTTCTCTGTCTTTTAAATTGAGTACTGTTCTGGAGCTGAAGCTCAACTCCACCTGCAGGCAAGTGGAGGGGCTTAGTAGCAAATCTTGAGTTTGACCTGGCAGAATGTCATGGTTGATTGGACTCAACTGAAAACAGTGTTGGGAATTTTAGATGAAATACACATATATTACCTATGTGTAATATGTTTATATGTAATGAATGGAAAATAGTGAAAGGTTCTAGAAAGTGCTGCTGAGATTTTCCTTGGTTATATGAAATAAAGGTAGTAGATCCTTTAGATCTGTAGATCTATCCCTGGAGAGTCATTTAAGGATCCCAGCTTTAAACCTTGAGGAATAGAGAGCCAAAATTCATATGGAATATGAATATCGTATATTTTGGGAGTAGGTAAATCCTGTGTTTCAGTTGGGTGTGTCTCAATATCTGTCCTTCAAAGGGCATCAGGACAGAATACATGTCACCAGTCCATTTTGCAGGTGAGGCTGCAGATGAACAGCAGCACCAGAGTTTCTGCTTGGGAAAACAGGCATTGGACTTAAGAATGTCATTTAACAGGTCACTGCTACCTCAGCTAAGGCTGATTTTGTCTCCCAGTTTGGTCATGGCTTCAGTGAGATCATGTGTTTATGCACCATCCAGGATAAGACATTCATTGCAAGGAATAAAAGTGTTGTCAGCTGTTCTTTCCTGAGCTGGTAGCTTGGCTTCTGTCATGTCCTCGACACAGGGTGAGAAACTTCTCCCTTTGACTCAAAAGATTAGTTGGATAATAGGGAAAGGAAAGAAGGGGACAAACTCTAGGGTGACAAACCAAAAAAAAAGAAAAAAAGAATACAATTCAAGTTTACACATACAGTTGCTGATTTTTTTAAAAGTCTACTAATCCTTTGTGCCTTTCTTCCTCTCAAATGTGCTTTATTTTTAACAAGCTTTTTGGTTCCTCTTTAGTATGTGTACTGAGCCTGCAAGGAAGAGTATTTGTAGGGAAAAATGCTTCAAAATAAATAGCTAGGCTTCCCCTGGGTCTGAGCTACTGAGTCTAATGACCAGAATAATTTGTCACTCAGACTTACTTACTGCTAATAACGCTGTGCCATAGTGCAGCTTGAGGAAAGGAATTGTGCTTCTGTTCTTGTTGCTAGAGTTGAGTTTGAAGTTCTGCTTTCTCATTACATACTAACTTCCATGTGCACACCGCTTATGTGGGGTCCACACATTGCCATGACTCCTAGGACTGAAACTACAAACTGGCTTCTAGACATGCGATTTGGGTGAATTTTGCCTCTAGAGGACCATTTCAGTTCATTAACTGAAGGAAGCAACAAATGGACTCTGAACTACCTGCCCTATAGCACCAGTGAAATATTGAGGTATTCAGTCAGATCTTCTACTGTATGCTCTTGGACCTGGGCTTTACTTTCCTGGGAGAGGGAAGGTGATGTCACGGGGTTATTAGTGGGAACCCCTTGTCTCCAGATTACTGCAGGATTTACAAAAGGAATGTCTTTGTTTTATGTCATCCTTAAAGGTGACATCTACTAAATCATTTTTTTGTTGAAGAGACTCCTTTCAAACCAATGGGAGCTGTAGCAAGACAAAGCCTTCTCTGCCTATTTATATCTGCTTTCCCTGTCACTGGCTCCTTGTCTCATCCAGGACAGAGGATTAATCTCTCTGATCCCTCTATTTCTAGTTGTAAAAGCACAGTGTGGTATTGAGGGTGATTCACTACTATGCCAATCCTTGTTATAATCTCTTGTAACTATGAATGCATCAGTCAGAAGAGAACGGCTAATAGAAAAATGTAGGATATTTCTGTGTATGTATTTTTTTTCCTATGTGCATATAAATATTTATGGGTAGATTGATGGATTAGAGAACAGGAAGTGATGCCATGCAGGGCTCTGCCTTGGTTTCATAGCATAGGGCAACATTATGGCAAGAAATTCTTGTAAATGATTCTGCTTGCCCTGAGTGCAGTTTTGTCTCCTTGCATGCTTTCTGTGGCCTCCTTCAGCAAACTTGCATTAAGGGACTTGCATTTTATAGCATGATGAACTCTGCTACAATAGATACAAAGTGAAAGTTGGCAGTGGCTTTCATCATACATAAGCCTGGTGAAGTCTGGCATTCTGGAGGAATGTGAAGAGTGTGAGGTAATAGTTTACCATAGGTGATGACAGAGAAGAAAACACACGTGGGAGCAGTCTGGCTCTTCCTGAAGTTGACAGTAGGCTTCGATTTTTCCTTCCTTCCTAGTAAATGACATGAGTTTCCCTTGCAGTTCTGCATCCAAAATGTCCTTTTAACTGTGATTATTGTTAGAGCTTTTAGTATAATCATCTTGAGCTTGCCTGCCAAATCTGAATTGGAAGTGCCAGGACTAGGAAGGACAGTTGTTGTCAGTGTTTTTTCTCTAGCACAATCTGTGGCCATTGACTTACAATGAAGCTGCTTCTATAAAATGTTTATATGTGTACATATGTATGTACATGCATATAGTCCACAAAAGCAGGTGGGCTGAAGATTTGCTACTCTTAGACATTGCAAGTGATCTCTAAAGGAAAGGATTTTTTACACCAAACATGATAAATGCATGCTGAACTAAATGCTGTCTTGTTTCAATGAGAAGAAAAAAATCTGCGTAGCTTTAAAAAGAAGAGGAAGTTCTCGTGCAGCTAAAGGGTTTTTTGTGAGAGACAGGAAATCTGTGTCATTTTTCCTGCTTCTGGCCTGTTTCCCAGTTTCAGTTACTTCACCTATGCACACCTTAGTTTCCTGCAATTCAGTTGTCATCTGTATCCTGGAACTTGTTAGGTTCTTACTTTTTTTTTTTTTTTTTTTTTAACTTGTCCTCTAAGGGGAACTGGGCTTATGCAATAACGCTGCCAGTAAATTCTGAACCTGTTGGCTAAATGTCATATAATTGCTGGAACTTAAGATGTTGCAGAAAGAATGGAATATAAATTGCAGTGTCACAACTGGGAACTGCAGCCTGACCCTGTGCCAAAGCCCATGGAGATGGCACTTTTCAAACATAAGCTGGGCCACACACGTGGGTGAGTGGGCCCTATGAAACCTACAACCTCAGGATACCAAATGCAGGATCTCAGACTGTGCTAACCTTCTGCTGTGGAATGGCCTTCTTCCACTGCAAGGGCTTCTGAAGGCTTAGGACAAATTTAAAGTATTGCTACGAAATTGGAGCTGGCATGATGCAGCAGACTCTTCACAGAATTAATGTTTGGTAACATAAGGGGGTGGAGAGAGGAGGGATACCCTTGTAAAAGTACTTGATTCTTGTCAAGCTGGCTTGATCTTGGGAATTCACAAAAAACAGTAGCAGGTTTGATTAAAATATGGAAGGGAGTTTTAACTTTGCTCTTGGCATAATAAAGCAGAAGCCAATAAAAACAAGATCAGATTTCAGCCTTCTAAACACATTGCTGTTCTTATGCAGTTTTCCTTTTGAAGCCTTGAAATTCCTTCTTGTTTTGGGGCATGAAAACTGTATATTGCCTCTTAGCAGTTCCTTTGTGTGAGGCATGTATGTTGTTTCTGTGATTATTTTGACAGTGATGTTCAGCTATTTTGTACCCTTCATCTAGGGGTCAGACCTAACAGGGGAGGACAACTCTGAGTGAGACTGCTCAAGTTGAATATTTCTGGTGTTGCAGAAATTCTCATCAATCATTGCAAAATTGCAAGGCTTTGAAGGTCTCCTTATTGTTCTGTGTGAGCTGCTACATGCTTTGGCAGGGTGTGAAAAAGAGTTCTGCTCTAGAATACCTGCAGAGCTCTGCAGTTCCTCAGACCTTTTGGAGATGAGTTTCTTCTTACATGCCATCCTGGACATGTAGGAGAACTGCCCTGTGATGTTTTCCAGGCAAATCATGGGGAACCTGCAACACTGTTGTATTTGCCAAATGGCAAGAAGTTCAAAATTACTGTTCTTTGACCTTTCCTAACCCAGCTGATTACTTTCTTAAATGACATGTGGGGCTTTGTTTCTAGTGAGGCAGTATTAGAACTGCGCTTCAAAGCTGCAGGAGATGGCCAGAGCCCTGTGCCTTGTGTTAAGTCTGCCTTGCATTTTACCCCTGCTCAGTAGGGCTGTATTTGAGATGCTGCTAGTGAAGTGTGCAAGCATCTCCTCTATATATCTACATTCCAAATGCAGCAGGGACAGTTTGATATTTGCTTTGCAGTCTTTTGGTGTATTTTTCTTCCCAGGATCTCCCATGGTCGGTGTTTGGTGTTTCAGGGACCCTTAAGCACTTGTATCTGCCCCAGACCTAGACTTTTATTTACTGGTGGTGTTGATATCAGCTTCTGCAACCACAAGGCAAGGATCCCAGCTCAGTTGCTGTTGAACATGTGTGATTCAAGATACAATTTCTCACTCACTTTCCTTTGTTAGTGATACCCTGGCAAGCATAGCATCATGTGGTCCAGCAGCCTGATAGCAAAGAACTCAGGATCAGTTCCTTATATAGAGAGGGAATTAGATATATCATGCATTTTATTCTTGGCTGTGATCTTTCATTGTGTCTTCTTAGATATTTGTTATGGTTGTTTGCTCTGTCTGTCTACTTGAGCTCTACTTGTCAGCTTGGCCACATGTTCAGTCTGTCTCATCCATCTTTGATTGCCTACTGGGAAGTATTTTAGTTGGCATGTTCTCACTATGCAGAGCTATAGGTGCTGTGCAGAGACTTGGTAGGGCTGCGATGCCCTGCAGGCATCGTGCTGGTTGGCTGTTTGTCAGCTGCCTTTTCAAGTCCTCATTAGCTGATGTATTAAGGTTCTCTGCTCTGTAAGACCTGCATGGGTTTGGCTTAGCCTGTCTTTACTGTCTATGCCTCTTGCAGGGGTTGTGGGAGAGGCTGCAGGGATGGTTCTGCTTCAGGGCAGATGCTCTGCTCAAGGAAGGGATGTTTATCAGTTGCATCCTGATGCTCTGGTGTAATCTCCCTTTCCACATGACATAAAGCATACACTTATCCCTTGTCACACAGTTTGCTGTTGCTGCTTCTATGAATAAGGGAAGAGGAACTCTGAGAGCTGATGATCCAATCTCTGAGTGATTGCCTTTGTGCTATATCCTGTGTGGCTCATGGGCAGGTCTTTGTGGTTGATGCAATCTAACTAATGCATATGAGAAACATCTGAGCCAGGAATTGGGAATTTAATAAGATACTAAACATAGATAAACTGTTGGGTTTCAAGTCTGAAAGTAATTCTTGTCAGCAGGGGATGGGAATGGAAAGCAACTTGACTGTACACAGTGCATCCCACCAAGGCCAGAAGATGGACATACTGCAGCACAGGCCTGCTTTTCTAAGATGCTGTTTATTCCCTGTGTCCAGTGACCCCTCTGAGTCAAGGAGAGTTGGCAAGTTTCTAAGCCAAGCCTGTTTTCTGTGGGCCATTTTTTTCTTCCTTTATTGTAATGTGCCAAAAAAAGAAGAAAATCACTAGCAGGCTAAGTCATGCTTTAACTTGGTGAGCAATAGAACAGCATGTTATGCTGTCTCTGGGCCTTCTACAACCCCTTCTAGAAAAGGTGCCACTCCAGCATGACAGCTTGCAGAGAGATGGGTTACTTGGGCTTGTAAATGCCTTCACCACTGGTGTGTGAAGATGGCTGTGCCTTTCCAGGTTTCATCATGTCCCCTTGCCAGTCTTTCTAGGCTTTGAGAGAGAAGCTTGAAGATGTTAAGAAGTACCT
Source organism: Certhia americana (assembly GCA_018697195.1). Lineage (NCBI taxonomy): Eukaryota > Metazoa > Chordata > Aves > Passeriformes > Certhiidae > Certhia > Certhia americana. The sequence continues at coordinate 18,396,758 of CM031862.1, forward strand.
TCTTGGGGGTATGATAGCTGCTTCGTCTTTGCTGATAGATAATGGCTTTTGAAGAGATACTAAATGTTGTATTGGAAATTCATGTGTCAAATGTAGTCTTAGAAAAAGCATCAACTAATTTGCAACTGAGTGCAGCTCCAGCTCAATCAGATAATTGCTAAAAATAATCTACCTTGTAATTCCACTGGTGATCTCTAATTAGAGAAATCTTCTAATTCATAACCTGCATATAGGACAAGATTGGAGACTGAAGTGGTTTTGCCAGTCTGGAAAGTCTGGACAGAATCAGTGTTCGGGGAGGTAATTTTGGAGGGAGACCAGCTGTTCTGACACTGATGATAGTAACTTTGCACTGCATTTATGCAGAGCCTTTGCCCCAGCTCAATGCTATAGGGTGCAGTTTTTCCAGCAGTGTCTTCTTTTTTATGCAGAGAGGATGCCCTCCTTGGTGGGCATCTACTTCCTAGAGATATTATTTTTCCTTTAAAAAACCCCACACTTACCCCAGAAAACCCAATCCATGAGCACAGAAAGGAACAGTTATACGTGTGTTATACGTATTTTTTGTTTCCTGCTCAGAGCTGTTAGGTTGAGCATTTTAAGACATCTGTGTGGCTTTGCTGCAGGAGCAGCACAGCAAGGAAGAGGGAACCTATTCAGCAGAGGTATTTCATGTCTCCTAAGATTGGGATCTGAATACTTTTTAGCCTCTTGTCAACTTCATTTCTTGAGTTTGATGGCTTCTGTTGTCTGTAATGAGGCAGTGAGGGACCAGCTGGCCTTGCTGAGATGTGAAACTTCTGTTAACTCTGCAGGAAATGGAGGGGATGTGAGCTTGTACCAGATTATTTCTTTGAAAGATGATGGTAATGTTGCCAGGTAATGCCATTCACTAAATAGCATGTGTCCCTGAAAAACAAGGAGTGTAACTTCCTCTGAGCTGAAGGCTTTATGCCTCGTTCAGAGAGAGCACAGCCAATGGAGAAGCGCCGTGCCAGGCACAAGGTCACTTGTGACGTAGAGGGGAACATTCCTGTTCCTAGGCACAGTGCTGCATCCTGTAGTGTCCAGAGACTGAAGGGAATGATTGGGTCCTCTAAAAGGAAAGCAGCAGTGTTTTGGTCACTTCAGAAATAGCAGAAGACATCTTTAGTTTTTATATACCTTGTCAACATCTTGGTGTGCTGTACAGCCCATGTGTGGGAGCCTGTGCTAAAGATGGGGCTACCTAGAATGGAACAAGCCAGCTGTTTGAAGTGAGCAGAAAACGGAGGAGATTTTTGTCTTGACTTTCTAATATCTGTTGCATTGGGAATAGGAGGTAGTTTGGTTTTTTTTCTCAATTGAGAGAAAAAAAAACAAACTTGCATTTGCCATTTAAAATGATTAATAGAGAAATACGTCGTTATCTCTCTATTAGCCTAATTTGGCAGATGTTCAAATTATTTGTCTGTAGTTATTTTTCATCTGCTCTTTGGTAGAGCAAACATCCCTGATTATTGTAATTGCAACTGCTTAGAGAAGGAAACCAGAAAGTCAGCTGGTATAGATCCTGGAAAACATGGAGGAGAGTAGGGTGAAGTTGTGTGGGTTTTCCTCCCTGCAGCAAAGGGCACTGTTGATGTAAAATTCAACAGGTTCGATGCTTGCCTCTTTCTCCAGCAGATTTTCCACAAGGACTAATGATATTTTAGCTTGATAAATAAATAAATAAATAAAGTTTTTCTTCTAGCTTTCAATTCCAGCAGATACCTGATAAAAACTACTGTTTCTTCCAGGTTTTGTCTTCTTGAATGTTTCAGGTTTTGCAGTAGTGCTCATATGCACGAGTCGCATCAGCTTTGTTTAGCAAACTTGCCTCATCTCACTGGCTCCTGTTTAAGCTAATTTAAAGCAAAGACCATCTGCTTCATGAAAAGACAGAAAAGCCACTTCTAAATGTGATTGGGTTGAAGAATGTGGCATGTCAATTAGCATGAGTGATGTGGCCATGGCTTCTGAATTTTATTTTCCTGTTTGAACTTCATATAGCAGCTTCTTGTACTGCCTTGTAAATATGCAACAGCATATCAGTATCCATTCCATTGTATTGCTCCAGCTGTCACCAGGTTCCTTCAAAACCACCTTTTGTCTCACAGAATTTTGCTATCTGATAGCTTGGCCTCCCCTCACCCTTACTAGACACTTGAAGATTGCTTTGAAACACATGCTGGAGTTAAAACTGGTAATCATTTAAGAGTAGGTCAAAAGGGCACTGCAAGTCAGCCCCTTCTCCAGCAGCAAGAAACAAGACCTGTGCAGTTGAAAGGTTTTCTCATTAGTAAGCAGCATTTCTCTGTACCTGGGTTCTTCACTCTGTCTCAGTAGCTTTCTGCAGCTGGCTGTGTTTGGCTGGCAGAGAGCAGCTAGTGGATGGACTAGTCCAAAGCTGGACTTTACTGCTGTAATTCTGGTAATAGAAAGTGATGGATTTGCGTTAATAGGATTCTCTACAGGTCTTGCAAATGCATAGAAATGGATTGGTAGAGTTTTGTGCTGTCTCTAAATTTCTCATAAGTCTCTAAACTTTTAAATACTTTTAGAAGTGAAGGGACTAATACTGGGTGGAATAGAAAGTGTCGATACTTGATTGCTGAATTGAGAACAAGGACAATGGGTGAGGATGCAACTGCTGGACACTTGTTTTCTTGTCTGTGCAAGAAGGCAGTGATTTAAAAGAATCCACAGTCATGTATTCATCTCATGTTTGCGTCCAGTGGCTATTTTAGGTACAGTGGGGATGAATGGCCCTTTATAGACGGTGGTAAGGAATGCCTTGTCTGTGGGTTTCAGTAATGCCAGTCCCTTCTTTTCGGGTGGCACAGAGCACTGTTGTGAGGGAAGGATGGTCAGAACCAACACACACGTGCCAGCACACTCATGTGAAATATCACCCTCATGAAGGGAAACTGTGCGGGTGCTCTGCTGCTGCCAGCGCGTGTCGGTGTCAGCTCTGGCACAGGGAGCTGGGGTGAGACTGTTTGTCAGCCATCTGAAATCAGTTGCCTGCCCTTTAAACTACACCAGGGACACTTAAAATGCCACAGGCACGTGCAGCCTTTTTAACCACCCAACAAATCCCATGATAAGGCTGCAGCTGGAAGAGGCTGTCTTGTTCTGGCACGAGAAGGGATTTACTTCTGTTCACAGACCTGGACTCTGTGAGCTTTATACAGCTTTACTTTTTAATGATCGTGCTATGACACAGAGGTTCTTAAACTCCTCATAGCAGTTTTCATGTTGAAGTTGATCAGAAATACCATGTTTGTCTGCCTAACAACTTTCTCAAATCAAGATCTGGCAATTCTTGGTGACAATGCAGGTGTGAAACTGAAAGGGTGACTCAAGTGTGTAGTGCTGTTATTGCTTGTCTTACTGTAGCACTTCAGTCTGTGCTCTCGGTTGTGCCAGGTACTGTACATTGCCATGGTAAGAAACAATACCACCCCACAAAAGCTCTCCGTGTGGCTGGAACAGCCTGGAGGTGGGAAGTGGAAGTACTCTTACCCTTCCATCAGACAGAGTGGCTAAAGGGAAGAACTACAATGATTTGCCTTCTTGAGCCACAGCCAGTGAGCACACCTCTGGACTGGTGATACTTGAAATCAAGATGGGCAGCAATGTCAGTGGAGCTGTGAACTCCACTCCCCCAGAATGTTTTTCTGTCTGGAGGACAAATTCTCATGCAGGTCACAGTATTGGTCCTTTCCACACTGCCTTTTGCACAGAAGATTCTTGGACGTGACAAATGTACAGAGATGTTATCAAAATGGAAAAAAGATGGAAATATAAAGCCTTTAAGGAAACATACTATGCCTGAGTATATTTCTCAATAAAACATTCTCATTGAAGTCTGTTATACTTTAATGACTCATGATATTTCCCTGTATTTAGAATTTTTAAATTTGGGGGATAGCAAATGACTTCTGGTAGTGAGCTTGGAATCAGAAATCAGGTTACTTTAAAATGTGGGAATTTATGGTTGAAATCAAACTTATGGGTGTCATGCAAATCAGCAGAAGAATCAGGTACAGGATGCTTGGTACCTTGCTCTTTTTATTCAGTGCTTGAACTTCTGAAGACCTTGGTTTTAGGCTCTCCAGTTGCTTTGGTCAAGCCCTAAAGAATGTGATTTATAGGTGTTTCTTCAGAGTTCAAAGAATTGTCATAGTGATCTAGAAATCTAGATTTATTAAGGCTTCCAGAGCAAAAAAATGTAACTTAAACCTATTAATAAAGAGTTTCTGATGTTTAACTCATAAATTGTTTAAAAGAAATACATTCTTATGTGCATGGCTTTGGAAATTTCTTACTCACCCAAAGACAAAGAAGGAATGATTTCACATTTCTTCAAAACACAGAATCACATAATCAATAGTGTATTCTTTTTACTCTGCCTTGGGAGGAATGTTTCTCCTGGTAGCAGTTAAACAATAGTGAAGAATGTTGATTAGGTGCCTGTTGTTCGTAAATGGCTTTTACAGCTGTTCATCTCTGATGTAATGGAAAATAAGTGATGTAGCACAGAATTTTCCTAAAAATGCATTGTTGTTATCTCTGTACAATATAGAATGTGAGCAATGTCCTCACTGAACAATGGTGAGATTGTTCTGTTTCATCACTGTCTTGCATTGTAAATATTTACACTGTTCGAGAAACCCAGGCTTTTCTTGTCTTCAATGTAAGTGTATGCATTTTTTAATAATCTTTATTAGTTTTGAAGATAAAAATACAGAGCAATTTTTCCTTGGTTTTCAGAACTGATTTAGAGTTTTGTGAACCCCAGAAGGATTATAATAGAGAATGGGAAGGGATCATAGATTATAGGTGTTACATTGTATGATGTGGACTTGTGTACTAGACTAGAAATTTAACTGCAAGTAATTGGTGCAAATTTCTGTCTCTGGTCTATACATGTGTTAGTACATCTCTTCTTCCATTGGGTTATAATCTTCATTATGTTTTCTTTTTAAAAATGTCAGTTTTTAAAAATACCAACATGGAGCGCTTTCCCAAATCATAATCATCATGTGGGCTTTTTTCCCAATAGATCTGCAGTTATTCTGGAGTTTTGGGTGTTACCTCATCCTTGACATCACTTACTGTCTTTCTCAAGCATGTCCTAGTTTTGTGGGTTTTGGCTTTTGCACATGAGTAGGGGTGAGGGGAGTGTTTTTGTGTTCAGTAGCTATACTGCAGATCCTTCTGTGCTGATTCAAGGATGACTAGGTGCAGCAGTCTTGGTGGACCAGGCCCAAACCTGTGTGCATACTGTGCTGGAATCCATGTAGATTACTGCTCTGTGTTGCTTTTGGACATGCAGTGAAGAAGGAAAGACAGCTTTTTCTCAAAAACTCTGGGAATGGGCATAATACTGTGGCATGTTCTCTGCCAATGAGTATTATAACAAAGCAACTCTTCATCCATGTCTTAGATACATTTAAAGCTATGTGATTATGACATCCAATTTTTGATCTGCAGGGTGGCTTCAATGCCAAATTGGTGGGAAGAATACCTCTTCTGGTGAGGGGCATTAATTTCTCAGAAAGCCAGTCTACTTATTCTGGAAGTTGATGGATTGTGGCTAAAAGTGATAAGGCTAGCCCCAAACAGCCTGTGATGTAATGTCCTGCTTGCAGCAAAGCTGTAAAGACTCACAGCTTGCTGTGAGTATGATTCATGTGCTAGAATTATTCTGTTCAGAAGCATGTCAGCACAGGAAGATGTCTTTAATGTGAAGGGATGAGGAGAAATGGTGATTGTTGAGGCAAAAGAATGAATGGCACCCCCTTATGCAAATAGATTTGGGAATTCAATGGAGCAGGCAGAAGAACTTGCTGGCTGAGAAAACAGGAGCCCGGGCTGCTGCCTCTCCCTGGCCTCCACCATTAGGACTTTCCAATGTAGAGAATGAAACTCTTGCTTTGCTTCTTTTTCTTTTTGCTTGTTGTAGTAGTTAGAGACTGTTCCAAGGATTATTGCTGATGTTATTATGGTCTATTTCATCAAAAAATATACAAAGGGAGTTACTTAAAAATGTCTGTGAACCAGCAGACCACTGATGCTAAAGAAATTTTGCAGTTGTATCAGGAGCTTACTGCCCCAGGTGTGTGTGGAGCACTTGGTGCTTTGTTTTTTCCACAGGACATCAGGAATGATCAGTGATGCTTCTGGTGTAGGTAAATTGCTATTAGTAGCAGAAGCAGACAAAAATACTGTCCTTGTGTTTCAGGGGACTGTAATGACTGTACTATTGTGTTATTGTAACCGAGGGAAGTGACATTTGTTTTCCTAAATGCTGCCAAGCTAGTTCATAATTGCATTTATCAGCTGATTTGAAGTGAACAGTTTTTAAGGAACTTGTTTTCAGAGGTTCAGATACTGCATAACTTCGATTGAAATCATGGGAAGGGGTTGCAAATAGCTCTGAGACTGTTATTTGCTGAGATTGTAGTATAACTGCTTGTTTGTGTAGTTGTATTATATTCATAAGAATAATTGTATTCTTATTTTGAGAGGAGTTAGCCAGAGCTGGCAGATACTTCTGTTTCTCTGTGGGTTGTATGTCGTCTCCACCTGTTAATTTCTGTATATTGAGAAGCTTTCAAAGGGAAGATGGGGAGCTTGCAGAAGAATCTCTTGTCCTCTTTCTAAGCCTTTCTTTTGATTTCAACTACTCAATAACATGATTTTAAAATGTATTCAAACTATGTCTTGAAGCTGATTTGTTTGGGGACACTAGCAGGTGGAGGAAAGGAGGAACTGAGATAATAAAGGGAGAAGTTACAGCTAAGCTAGTAAACAGTGCAAGTTATATGGGGCAGACTCAGAACTGTAAATAGCAATAATCCAGAATTATATCTGCCTGATCTGAATATAAGAGTTCTTCTCAGGGTTAGTGCAACATTAGAAGTGAAATGTGAAAGATACTGCAGGAAAGGAAGTGTTGGTTCCTCTCCCTTAAGCTCTCCTCATTAGATTTGTTTGTCAAGTTACCAAATGCATGTGAAGTGCATGGGGCTTGCTAACATCTCTTAAATGATGCTGTTAACAAAGTACTGATTAAACTACAGTAAACTAAAATGAAGCGCAGATGCAGGATCCTCTTTTTGAAAAATGTACATCTGTCATCTCTAGAAGAGGATTATGTAAGATACATTAGTAGGGGAAGAGTCCGAACAAGCTCAAAATGAAATAAATAAAAGCTTCAAACTGGAACCAACACAAGCTGATGGGATTGGAAATATTTAGAGATGTGGAAAATGTAGTGTACAGAAAGTAGGCACAAGCTAAATCCATCTGAAATGTCAAAGTAGCTAGGAAAAGTTAAGATGAACAAAGGAATTTGCTAAAGTCACTGGATGAGGGCTTCTGTTACCTTCAGAACAATGACAAAAACACAAAACCAGAGGAGTTTTTTAAATGGAGCTTTGAGTTTTCACATCAAGACCTCCAGCAGAAAAACAGATTCCATATCTACATTAATAGATTATTTCAAGTCTTATGAGAAAGTAAGACAGCTGATCAAGATGTTACACTATCTAGCAGCAGTCAAATTTCTTCAGGGAGTTTCCATTTGCTTTTGGGTTGGTCAGGTTTTGTGGTGCATAGAGGGGAAGTTTCAGAAGACCAGATTGCATGGCAGTGATCCACAAGGTCTTGGAGTAGAATTTTCAGCCTGCATCTGGAAGGTGCCCTGCTGTCTACAGACTGATCTATTCCATGGCAGGATTGTCACAGCAGTGGATGGTACTTCAGTGTCTGCATTATGTGGACATTAGTAATCTGTTGCTTTACTTTTAACCCATTGCCTTGCAACAGATTGTCAGAGCACTGACACAGGTGATGCTGCTCACTGTCACTACTGGGGGCTAGGGCAGTTGAAGAGAAGGGTAAGAAAAACTCACAGGTGAAATTCTTTTCAATTCCCTTCTGTTAGTGACTATCGTCTTCCTTCTGCCACAGGTTCCAGGGCATATCTTTCATTCTTATAAAGACATACTCTTTTAATCCAGAATACTTGTTGTACTTTAAACAGAAAAGCAACTGACCTATTTGACTGCTCTATTTTTTCCCCTTCTGAGTAATACAAAGCATTTGTACACACCTATGTGCATCCTCGGGATGCATTTCTTTTGGTAAGGCCTGTGTACATCTGCAGCCAGTGCCACTACAGCTCCAGAGCTTCTGTTAAAGTTTTCCAGCATACCCTGTGTAGCAAGGAATATGGTGGACTTTCTGAAGTATAAATGACCTAATAGAACCTGCTGTTCAGATAGTGTGTTTGTAGACTCTGGTAGGTACCAAACCACAGACAGGAAATACTTGCCCCATTCCAGCTGTAAATCTTTGTCAAAGAGTAGTTTAGCCTTTATTTTGGAACACGTAATGGGCAGAGGGCTGCAGTTGGTGGCAGATGAGGGAGGACTTCCATCTGCATTCTTCCAGTGGCACTTGACACTCTAACAATCCAGCAAGTTACAAATCACTTGGTTCATTTCATGTTCTTGCTGCCACTTGGGAATCTGAGATCTTGACAGGGTGGATGATTAAAGTGAAAATTCAAGTGGTTTCCACCTACTTCTGTTATACTGAGGTTTCCTGTTGTTGTTATCCCTTCTCATTGTTGAGGGATACATCTGGTGTAGGTAGTTCAGTTGACAAGATGCAGATTGAGCTCTGGGTGGGAGCCCAAGACAAGAGGCCATGAATTGCCAACCTCTTGAACAGCAAGGGGCATGAAGATGAGTAGTGCCAGTGAGGTAGGTGAATGGACACTGGGAGACACAGCAGGAGCAGGGGACTCAGGAGGAAGAGCAAGATTTGTGTGCAGGTAGACTGTGTTGGGATAAAAGCCCAGGGGGTCCATTGTTGAGAGTACTTCTTGGAGGCACCAGCTCAAGCTGTTTGTGTTACTGTGCTGTGAATAAATGGTTCTGTGGAACATGATCTACCATGGGAAACCTGGGGTCAAACCAGTAGGAAAACCTGGTCTGACTGTGTGAGTGGGGTGTGCAGGGAGTCAAGCAGGGGTCTTATGGGCTCACGGGAGCTACCTGCTTAGAAGGGGCTTCAGTTCCAGCAGTGGAAGTCTCTGGTGTTGGGAGTGTGACTGCCAGAGAGTCACATGGATGGTCAGAATGGAATGTTTCCTTAAAACCAAGTACTTCATGCTGATAACCCAGAAGAACCTAATTTTCTGCTTCTGTCAGATGTACTCTTCAGGGGAGTGCCCCAGCCACCAGGCCCAAGTCATGTGCATGCTTTTCCTTCCTTTTGTACTTCACAACTACCTTGAGAGAGTCTGTCCTGTCTCTAAATCTGACTGCTTCTGCTGCAGCTTTGTGGTTCTAGCAACATAATGAGGATCCAGGTGGTGTGGTTACAGGTGTCTGCAGGCATTTTTAGTTACTGTTTTGCCTGTCCTGTAGAAAGTAAAAGTGGGCTACTTGAGTGAGTGAAATCTTACCTTGACTGACCTAAGTTGTTCTGGGGGCTCTGCAGCCAGGATTTTGGTCTCCTGTGTCTTTTGAAATGGCATTTGTTTCTGAAGACTCTGCAATGGCAGTATGGGCTGGAGTACATCTTTTAGGAACTAGTGTAGCTATAAATAAGAGTAACAACTGAGTTTCAAGCTGTCCTCTGTCTTGGCATTCCCATATGCCCCAGCCAGCTTTGCAGAAAGTTATGAACCAAATAAAACACCATGAAGGAGGAAGCTGAGACCTTACCTGCCACCTCCTGGGCAAGTGTACTCTGCTGTTGGATGGAGATGCTGTCGTAATGAGGAATTCTTATTTTGTGTGAGGTATGGCCTGAATATCTAACTGGAATCCTGAAGAGAAGGGACGATCTAGGAGCAGTCTCCTTGCCTTAGCATTTCTTCCTTTTTGGCAGGCCCCCAGTTTGATATGCTTCAAATTTGGATCCCACTTTGCAGGTGCCCAACTCCTCCTTTGAAAAAGGTAGGATGTGGAATTAATTTAGCTGTGGCATGTCCTGTGAAACTTGTCATAACTCGCTTTGTGTTGGCTTTGACTGGCATTGCTTTTCTGGCATCCTTGTCTGTTTGTACTCAGTACTGCAGACGGTCTGTTCATTCACGTAACTTTATCCTTTAATTAGCACTCTGGAGTTAAAGTGCTTTAGGTTGACACAGACAGAATTTGAGTTGTGTGCATTATTAGGGACCCAGCAGATTGGGGATGCAACAGGGTGGCATCTGGGTTTAGTTTACAGTTTTCTCCAAGCCACCCTTTAACAAAGGCAGGCTTTATTAGAGCATCTGCCAGGCTTCTTTACCAGAGGAGGGCTGTTTCATGTCATCTTTGAATACTCAGTTGGATTATATCTGCTGCTCGAGCTCTTTCAAGGAATTCTAACACATGCTGTCCTTGAAGTACCTGCAAAAAAACTGGTTTGACCTGTTTGCCATCATCAGAGAGGTAACTGTGTTTTCCAATGATTTTCCTTGTTCTCTTTATAATCATAACATGTCCTTGCCTGCAAGCCCAGAATCCTTTTCAAAGGGGGACACAGAGCAGAACTCCTTCCCTTTTGCACTGTTATCACTGGCAATAGCGCAGAACATATTGCCTGGCTTATTTTATTGAAGCTTAATGTTCTCTGGATTTCCTTTCTCTATGTTTTCTTGGGAAAATACCTTCCCTTCCTGCCTTGTTGATTGTGGTTTGAGAATCACTTGTCAACCCATGTTTATATTCCCTTTGGCTTGGATCTTTTAGAGGATGTAACTAAGCAGGTGTGGGGAGGATCTGAGGAGATTCTATGTTTTCTCTTTATGCTGGGATTAAATAATGCCAGTAAATCTCCTGTTTACATTTGTCCTCTGGTAAGGAAGTGTCCTTGTTGTTGTATGAGCTTGTTGCTAGTTCATACAAACTGATATATTTTACTTTTAAAGTAAGTGATGCCTGAAAGTTAAGGAGGCGTTGCCTTTAAAGCTCTCATGCGTGTTTTATGATGCTCTGCCTTGGCCTCTGTGGGAGTAGCATAAATCCTGCCCACGTGTCAGTAAAGCTCTTGAACTTGGCTGCGCGCTCCAACGGGCAAACCGCATCACGCAGCAGATGGAGCGTGTGACTGGGATGCAGCAGGCCTTGCATGCATTTTTGGGGTTGTTCATCATTTGCTCTATGACCTTTGATAATTCTTTCCCCCTCAGTGGAAAGAGGATAGTGAACTATCACTCTCCATATAAAATACTTTGGAACTTACTTTTTTTTTTCCCCTGTTGTTTCATCAAAACCAGTCAAAATAGTTAATCCTGTTTCCATTTTATACAACTACAGTATTCCTGTGGAGTCTAGTGGAAATTGGCCAATGTTCTAGGTTTCTGATTCCATGAAAGATGCTGAATGGTCTCGTTCTATCTTCAAAACTTCCAATCAAATGTTAAAAAAAAATGCAGCGTAAGTTAAGGGTATGCACTAAGTGCTAAGCTATACTACTTCCAAATTATTAAATGACATAATACATAGGGCATATAACTAGTCTCTGTTTTCTGGTTTTTCAGATTCAGAACCAGCCAAACAAAAAGTTGGTATGTTATGGAAACAGAAGAACAGTGCATCATTCAGTTGCCCTGTTTAATATAGCCCCTGCTGTGTTAATTCCCTTCTAATCTGTTCTTTAAACACAATTGATTGTGTCTGATTTGTGGCAAATTACATTCCAAATAAACACTCCATGATACTACATGTTGCAAAAAGCTTTTTATTTAATGTAACTTCACTAATAATCTAATAAAAGATATGGTTAATTATGCCTGCCTTTCAGATTAGCATTGCCGATTTTGGCGAGCTTGCGCCTGTCACTGTCTTTCCTATGTGTAATGCTTCCCTGTTACATTAGTAAAAGAAGGATAAAGTGTGTGTAGTCCATCCAGTGAATTCACAATCCCTAATGAGGGATTTTGATTATATTAATCTCTAATAGTCTTAGGAAAGGAACAGCTCATGTGATACACCTTTGAACTGACTGTGGTACAGGTTTATATGAATGACAAGAGCCAAGTGCAGGCTATTGCATATTTTTAGCCAGAGATACAGCATTCACTTTTTTTGGGGGGATGACTCCTGAGGCAACTTGGTTCATTATGGGGGGTTGGCAGTTTAGTAAACTTACTTGTATGAACTTTGTACTCTGTGCCTCCAGGTAGCACGCTCAGTGTGGAGAGCTGCTCTTCCTCCTTCTCCCTATCCAAGCAAACTCAAGCATGAGTCTTGCCATCTAGCTCTGCTCTCAGAACACTTTCAGAACTGGTTGAGAATTTATTTGTTCATTTTGCATTACTTGTCTGACCTGTCTAGCTAAAATTCTTTTAAATTTCTGTGTCTCTTCTCACCCAGCAAGTGCACCAAAATCCCGAGAAAATAAGACATATGTCTTGGTCCAGTGGATGGCATAGCTGTGGTTTAGAAATTATTGCATTTCAAGCTACTTTAACATCATGTAATATTTTTATTTTTTTAGTTGCAAGGCCATACAATGGCACGGAATGAGCACTGCGTTCAAGCCTCCTTCCTGTAAATAATAGGACCAAACAAGGCGGTGTGATGAACATGCCACTGCATCAAATTTCTGTCATTCCAGCTCAGGATGTTACCTCTTCCAGAGTCTCCAGGAGCAAGACCAAAGAAAAAGAGGAACAGGTACTGTCAGATATGCTTGATTTTCATAGGAAGTTATCTAAGTATAAAATGATAGGAGTTACCAAATCAAACCTGACTCTGTTCCAAAGCCCCAACTCCTTGCATTACTGCTGCTTTTAGTGAGGATGAATGCTGCCAAATCATTTTATTCTTGTGTTTGCTATTTTAAAGCAGCTGGCTGCAAATTTCTAGAGATTGTTGTTAAGTAACTTCTGCAAAATGCAAGCTTCAGCCATCTACTTTGCATAAGAATTCAAGGTAGATAGGGATTTGGATGATGGCTCTAATACCATTTTGGTAGAAGCTGTTACAGGTGTATTTAAAGAAAAGTTATATGGAATATGAACCCCTATATGTAGCCATGCATTCTGTCTTCCTTTGCTCTTGGTAGCATGTAGTAGCTGTGTTGTATTTCAAAATGACTAGACTATCCCAAGGAAGGCTATATGCACCCATATGCATACTGTACTTTTTATGGAATATGATTTGTGTTCTTAATTTGGGAGCACGTTTTTTTCTGAGTGGAATCAGTCTGAGGTCTTGCTGTAGTACTAATGCAGAAATATCTGTAGTATCTACTGATTATAAGTCCAGTAAAATCCAATCAATACACTACTTAACAGTTTGTAATAGCATGTGAAGAACACTAGACTATGTCTAGTCTTCACATGTCAACCTTATTTGTCTGGGCTGTGTCTGATCCAGCCCAAAAATCTTAATGTGCATTGTGCTTTAGTGTACACTGTACTGCATTAATCTTGTATTATCTATCAGTTCCACAGAAACCTCCTTGTGGTTTTTCAGCTTTAAAACAAAATGACATCAAGAGAACATTCACATTATGGTACAGCTTCAGGGCTTACTTTGTGGACTTCCCAGCAGTGGTTTAACTCTGATGGTTAACTGAAGTGGTGCTGATTATTGATTGGGTGTTGCTTTTGTAAAAGGCCAACTATCATGTTACAGAAAGGGATTCACCAACACTAATTTTGAGTAGGGTAAAAGAGAAATTTCTGATGTGTTGGGATAATGTGCCATGACTACCCATCTCACCTGACATCTGTCCAGATTGCACTTATCAAAACCAGGAGAAATAAATTGTCCTAATATTGGCTTTTTGAGTCTTTTCCTTAGTAGCATCTTAAAATGGATTCTAGCCCTTCAGATTCTTAAACTTAATTAAAGTAATTAATTAGGCTGGCACACTGCTGCCTTTGGTTGCCAGAACCAGGCAAGAAGTTACTGTCACAGAGGAGATGTTCTAAATCCATAAAGCACCTTGTCTCAGGAGTCTGCTGGAATCTGTCACTTCCCACCTGTCACATATAGTTACTGTCTGGGCAGCTCCCTAGGTAAGAGGGCTCTGCTGTTTCCTCCCTTTGGTACTCTCCCATACAGTAACTGTATGTGCTGAGAGTGAGACAGCTCCTTTGTCAAATGCAGGGCAGTGCTGTGAATTTACTGCCCTGCTCTGGGGTGGTGAAGATTAGGAGGCAGATCAGAACAACTCGTGTCTCTAACCATGCAGTGGGCCCAGAAGTGAGAGTCCCAACTCTCTTTCTAAACATGTTTTTCATTTCCAGCACAATGACTCGGTGTTAACAAATATCCCGTGTTTCATTCGGATAACTAATTGAAATGTTGATTCTTGTTCCCTTTGCTGGGTTGCTGTTATAGTTTCAAGCCTTAACACAGTAAAACCAGAGCAGAGTACTTGTTTAAATATGTGAAATGTTGAAAAGGAAGTGGGACTATGCAAGCAATAAATCAGGCTAACTTGGAAACACTGTGTTTCCCAAGTCTTGTCCTTCCTGTCTCCATCTGCGTATTCAGTCATCCCCAAGTGTCCTGCATTCTGCCAAAACCACAACTGGAACAGCTGGAGCTCTGGGTGACCTGTCAGCTGTACTGACACTGTGCCTGCTCCTGCACACATAAGCCTGGCTCTTATACTCCCTTCCTCGCTCCTGCTTCTGGTGTTAATCTTTAATGCTGGATCTTACAATGAGCTGGAGGGAGTCAAGTTGTTAATGTGCTGACTTCAACCAATCCAGTTACATTTTCATATTGCATCAGTTAGGATGTTCAAGGATACTTTATAGTCAGAGTCCCTGTTAACTCTTGGATGCAGTCAAGACCCACTGGACAAGACTCAGTTTTGCTCATATTTAAAGAATATAGTAAAAGGGAGATGGGATGCAAGAAAAAAAGAATTTCTAGATTATCCTTGCCATATTCTTAATGAGATTTTAGTTTCAAAATAAAGAACAGCAATGCAGCTGAACATGATCCTGTGTTGGGCAAATATGCTGAGCAATTGCAGGTAGTTGTTGCGCCCTAAGTAATATCTACTGTACAAGAGATTGATACTAGGTAAAACTGAGGCGTTTCAGTACAAAGTCAGTGTACAGTGTACCTTCAGTACTTTCATATTTCAGTTGCATATGTTCCTGTGAGACAACATCGGTCACAGTTACTTCTTTATATTGTGGTTGGCCTAGACACAGTTCTTACGTCTGCAAAAACATAAAATAGTTTTTTGAGAAAAATGTGCAACATTTCATAGTTTGATTCAAGTACCATGGTTTTCTTACCTTACCTCTATTATGTAATAAGAATAGTAAATATGTTACTTTTTCTGTGCAGAAACAGTAAGCAACTCAAACAAATGTGTACACTGTGGTCTTAAATATTTTGAGTTGTAGGAAGCCATTTGACAATCTGAACAAAATCAAACCACAATCTAAACCAATAATACTATTTCACAGATAAGTATGTAGGTTTGCTTTGTGGTATTAAGCTTCTTAGACCAAGTGCATTTCCAAGTGTATACTTTATAGATTGAGCAGACTCATGTACATATCTTCCCCTGTTTATTAACAAACTGGTTAAAGCCAAGGTGAATAAAGGTAGAGTGTCATCTAGCAGATGAAATTTTGTCTTGCTTTCATTTTTGCTATTTAGAACCAGACCTTTGGCTTGTTGATACCTACATCCTGCATGGTAAGAAGTCCATTGGAGGAAAGTCTCAAGAAGCACAGCAGCAGAAAATGAGGGACCAAGGTGCCTAGAGAGAGAACTTCCACAGTCCCTGAAAAATCAGTGGTTTTCCTATCCCCCTGAATATGCTTTATATTCTGCTATATGTTTTGTGATTATGGATGTGTTTAATTATCCACACTTGTAGTAAAGGAAGAATTCTCAATCTGAAAAGTACAGATCTTCTACTGTTTCTTCTCTTATATGCTTCTGGTCAAAATGTAGATGTTGTATTTCAGGATAAGGCTTGGTTTTATCCTAGTTTTTCTTGCTACAAGAGGAAATTTTCTGGATTACTGATTTGTGACTAAGAGAAGAACAGCAAGAAATCATTACCACCTTTATCATTACAATCCAGATTGTCATATTGAGTGATGTATAATACCTAATTGAGTGATGTAGAATACCTAGGCATGCTTCATGGCAGATTAAGTTGTAGACTCAATTCCTGTGGAAGTCTGGCAAAAATCCTATTGAATTTGAAGAAGTGTTAAGAGGAAAGGCTTTTTGCCTACCATTTCTGGTCAATGTCCTCAGTGATATGTATACAGAACGGAGCCTGGTAGATTCAGGTTAATGTAATTTTCAGCATTTAAGATAGTTGAGATTTGAGATTAGCAGCAGTATTTCATGAAACTTTGTCCATTTCCTCAGTAAAATAAGGAAGGTCATAAAGGGATTATTACTCTTGCATTTAACTCAGATGAACTGATAGCATTAAGGGCTATTAATAACCATCATTAGCTTCTTACCCTTCACTAGGAATAGCTTCATGCTTACCTGATTTAAGGGAGAGTCACTCAATTGTGTGTGAGAAGCTACAACCCCCCTTCCCCCATTTGGTGGGTAGTATGCTGGCAGCAGTGTTTCCTAATATGCATGCAAAAGCAAACAGCTCTCAGGATTTGATGGGAAACCAGGAAAGGATGCTGGCATGTGGTTGAGGTGTTGTTCTGGGTTTGCTGTGTTATAGCATTGTCCTTCTGAAGGCTTTCTGCCTTCCTCACTGAAGCAAACTGATGTCTACTACAAGCTGTTAGTGTTATTGTAGTGAGTGAAACTCCCTCAGCAATGGCTTTTCACTTCTCTTCCGAAAATATGCACTAACTGTGGCCTCCCATGCTGTGATCTCTGCAGATCTCATAAGCAGATCAGGGATGGGTGGGATCAGTGGTTGAATGAGAGATTGTGAGATGTTGGTGCAAGTCATTTTTGGGCACAGTACTGTTTCGTATCAATAGCCTCAACCTGGGAATCAATACTGAGTTGTCATCAAAGATCACACAGCATTTATCACAGATGCAGATCAATGTTCTAATCAGATTTAAACTTGCTGATTCCAGTTGATCAGCTGAAACTCCCTTCTGCTTACTTCTCTTGTTTTCTAAATGCTGTGTAGTATTACTGGCTGCTATGTGCTCAGCACAGATGCTGTGAATTGGCCCTGACATCTCCAGGTACTTCTCAAAGCTGTCATCAGGAAGGTACTGAGTGCCTAACTTGTCTGGATGAAATTTTGGTGAGAAAAGCACATTGTGATGCATCTTCATAAAGTTCTTCTGCCTTTGTGAGCATCTCTTGCATCCTATAACAGGAAAGGCACTATGGCCTGTTGATTTGAGTAAGCCACGTCTTACTGGAAAAGCAGGACTTGGGGGAAAAAAGCAGTTGGTGCATTTGTAAGAGTTTGTAGTCACAAATCAGTATTCTCAGGGTAAAGGTGTATGCTTTGTTGTTGAATCTAGAGTGACACTTTGAGAGCTGTTTTCAAGGTTCAGAAGCACTTTCTGACTTTTTCCATCCACTTTTTGGACTTTGAGCTGTGAATGATGTCTCTGAGCAGCTGAATTTGGTCCAAATACTCAGGCTTTATAAGGCTCTGTGTGGGTGTGTTTGGTTTTGCTTGCCCATTAAACTAAATCATTCATTAAGCAGCCAGGCTCTAAATCCTTTGAGAATTTTAGCCCTTCTTTTTTTTGTACTTCAGTTTGTGTGTTTATGTGTAGCTATGTCATATATTAACACAGGGCCTGGCATTTTTCCTTTCTGAAGTTTGCTTTGTATAGAAACTGTCTAACTATGCAAGGACTTTTGTCTGAGTATTCTTTATCTCTTCTGTGAGAAGTAGAATGTAATTCTTCTGTACTTCTTATTCTGCCTATGTAGGCATAGCCTCAGAGTGGGTGGGAATTGTGGAGACCTTTCCTGACAATTTGAATCTTGGTTTTTACTTGGTGTGTTTTTCAATGGATCATAAAACATTTCTCAGAAAAATTAAACTTTCCACTTTTCCTGCCCCTCACCAGCTTAAGGGCTTTTTTTCTACTGTCCCACATATTCCTGGCAGGAGCATGACTTACCTTGCCTTTGGTGTGATACTCTTTGTCAAGCATACAGAGTGCAGCCAGGCCTGAATTAAGCCAGGTCTGCAGTAAGGGATTTTTTTTTCTCTTACCACCCTGCTAGGTGGCATTGGGCAAATCCTTTGGGTTCTTGTGCTATCCTGACTCCCATCTGTGAAAGCAGGCTGGTGGCACTCCTGACTAGCCTTGAAAAAGATTTCAGGTGTATGGATAAAAGCTGAGCAGCTGGAAGCTTGTCACTAGGCCCTTTGAGATGTCTGCTTTGCCCAAGTCCCAGTCTGCAGACACTTGTACTGATGGCCCAAAGCTCTGCTGCAGAGCATGGTGGGCCTGGGGAATGTGAAGAGCAGAGGGATCTTCCTCCTGAAGGTGAGCATTGCTCAATCTCAGTCATGGTGAATGTGCAAAATGCTGTGACTTCCCTGAATTTCTTCTGCTCTTATTGTGCTTGAGTGCAGGATGAGAAGCCAGTCCTCTCGAGCCCTGCTCTTGGAAGCTAGCACATGCTGCTTCCCAGTCAACCCCAGGGAAGGGGGAAGAGAGAAGGCAGGAAGTAGGAGGGAGGGGATGATTTGGGAGGGAGCTGTTCCTGCGTGAGCAGTCCTAACAAAAAAGTCAGATCACGCTGTTTGATTCTGCATTGTGTTTGTTTTGGAGTGTGTACAGCATGTGTGTGTGAGGAAAGGAGCAGATGGCTGCTGAGTGGAGATGAATTACAAAAGACAAAGTGTGGGAAGTGGTTTCTGAAAGGGTTTTGAGGGAAAAGAGGAGAAAACTCCTTCTTTTAAAAATTCAGTAAACATTATGAAAACTTACAGCAGTTGATACAGCAGCAGAGTTTTAGGTAGTGACTCTTCAGAGAAGAAGCTTGGGCAGTTTCAGATTTTGCAGTTTGCTTATAATCACTCATTTGTTTACAATCTCTGTTTTGACTTTGCTGATTGCATGCGAACTCCTTACTTTGATGTCTCAAGACCAGAAACTTACGAGTTAATAATTACAATCTCTAGCTGTTCCATTAACCTGAATTTTAAATCACCTCTCCCATATCAACAAAATCTCTGTCTGGCTTTTATTAGCAGCTCACTTAAATAAGCTGAGAGTCTTTCTTCAAAAAATATTGTGTTCTAAAAGAAGCACTGATGCTGTTTAATTACATGATAGTCATGTATGCTTTGATGGTGTTTTGCAGGTTAATGTTTCTGGTGTAGGTTAAGGTGCAGCAACTTTCCATAAAGGGACCCTGGATGTGAGCTCATGACTTTGGAGTTTATATTTTTTTCTTCCCTGGTAGAAGCATGCTTGTTTGTTTGCCTTCTAATGACTCATTTGTCAGTCATGACCCCACCATCATGTATATATGCATATAAGTACCTGTGTTGCTGAGATCATTACAGCTCCACAAAGATATTAGTCAAGACTTGTGGTGTACAGTGATTTTCGTCATCCATTGGTTGTACTTTTTCTTTTCATCCATTGGTTGTACTTTTTCTTTCAAGTGAGCCTTTCAGATTCCTGCAAACTGATTTTTAAAGTTCATTGTTTATTAATTTCTGTAAATGAGACAGCCCAGAAGTACAGATGCTTTTTCCTCCTGTGGGATGTTTTGCCTCATGCATCGATGCATAATGATTGACTTCATTGATTTGATGTTTCAGACAACAGATGTGTTTCTTTGCCCGGTGAAATAAAGTAGGTTGCATTTTGGGTTGCTTTTTAGGATGTTTTGTTTTGGGTTGTTTTGAGAGAAAAATGAAGGCTAACAATTCTGCCAGGGAGGCATAGTGTACATACTGTTACATACTCTTAATGTACGTGAACCTCGGGGAGTTTTCAAACTGTGTCTAGTTTTAAGCTGCTGATTCCCCTTAAACCCTGTACCCCTGTGGTTTACAGTTAAAACTTCAGCAAAATTATATATAGGCTTAGATTTGCACCTTAGCAAATGAACGTAGCAAATTCTACTTGGCCTTTATGCCATGTATGAATAATTGTTGACAGAGGCAGGGGAAGTTCTTCAGAAATTGCTCCGCCCTGCTTTGCTGAAATCTAAGCTCTTAGGAGTATAGCCTTCTGAGTCTTCACACCTAGAAACAAAATCCACCTTTGGGATTCATTTAGCTTCTCTTGGTCCCAGAAGTGATGGTCTCTCATCTGCTACTAAGCATGTTTCTTTTTTTTTTTTTCTGACAGAAGACATAGCTCCTTTTTTAGGAAATTTCTTATGAGGATTTTTGCATATGACAGGCCACAAGTCAGAGCATGCTTTCATTACTAAGCAAGCCTATATGTGTGTTCTGTGAGGTCAATGGCTGAAATTCAGAATCACATTTTTAGCAGTCAAGAACTGAATTTCAAAAACAAAGGAAGGAGCAGACTCACCTATTTGTCAAGACTTAAGTTGGTTTACAACCCAGTCCTTTCTTCCTGTAAATAAGCACTACTTTGATGTTAATGGAAATGAGTAAAAGTGGCCTGTTTATAATTTTTTAATTTGCTTGAATGTAGACTGCATCAGATTCCTTCTGCACCTGGGCTACAGGTAGCTGTTAGTGTAAGGGAGAGGGCTGTCCTTGAATCTGCTGCATTTGACTTCACCCCTGTGCTAAGTGAGCACTGCATGTTTCCACCATGTTCTTTAAGGGTGCAGCATTTCTGGTCTTCCTTGAGGCAGGAATCTGGGGCTGCATCACCAAATGCTTTGCACACACATTGTGCATCTGTTGGGGTAACTGGAAGTGGGTGTGTTTAGCACAGATATTCATGTACTCAGATTCTATGAGTGTGGAAGCAGTTTTTGGTGTATTTTTAACATTAGAACATTTTTAGTAATAAGCTTCCGTCTTAACCTTACATTTTTCAGAGACCTTAAAGTAATGAAATGGGGTTTGCATTTAAATTTTTTTAAACTACTGAAGTCTATATCAAAGTTGGATTTGGAGTCACAGATTTCCAGTGTGCCTCATTGCCTTGAAGGATAATTGTATTTCCTACTCTTTCGTACCTACACCTTGGAAAATCACTGCTGTAGGTCTCACTGACATAGAAGTATTTTTGGCTATTTTAATCTAAAAAGTCAATCAGGCTTTTTTTCTAATTCTTAAGTCAAATTCACTCTCTAGGGTATAGTTGTGTTCATTAGTTAAGTTTATTGTATGTAATACTTCATGTAATAATTATGGATTGGCATCAAATTCTTAAAGAAAGTATGAAATTATCCTTTTTCTAGAATTTAGAGAGAGGAGCCTAAAAAAGAAGATTTAAAAGATTAAAAGAGGCCGATCTTGGTGGTTTTTGAGTATCACCTGTTCAGTTGACTTACTTTTCCTGTAAAGTGGTGAAGGAACAGCCTTGTAACACATTCATAGCTTTTGCTGAATAGAAAATTGCAAAATCAGAAGTGTTTTAGCTAGCTGTGACTAGATGCACAAACTCCATGTCAGTTGTAAAGTGTCTCCTGGCAATCATCTGCCTGCCTACTTCTAGTAATATTCCCAAGAGGAGGTAATTATTGGTTTGTTCATGTTGAAACAGTGTGTTTACCTCAGCCAGTGGCTTGTGTGAGATTTTCTTGCTTCAGTTTTTGTGGATAATAACAGTGAAAACTATTGATTGATCCCAGAGAATATGGAAGAGTTGTTTGGGCTTGGTTTCCCTCCAGTATTCTTAGGTACGTTTACTGTTAGTCAGATGGCTGAAAGCACATTATTTGGGTAAAAATTGCAAGGCAGCCTTGTATGCAATGAAGTGAAACATTTGCTAATTTTTGCATCTTAATTTCTGGGAGCTGGTTAACAACAGTTAAGCAACTTTGTTCCTCATGAAATACTGGAACGTGATGTCCTTTTTGGCTGCTAACAAGCTTCAAGAACTCCAGAGACACTGGAGTTACTGGGACATCCACAGGCAGGTTTGTGGTAGTGATCCCTAAATAGAGGGGTTTCTGTATTCATGCTCCACGGTTGGGATATTTGGGATCCCAGAGTGAAGCACATCTACTGCACACCTGGCTATTTTAAGTTAGGTAGTGACAAGGGAAGCACTAGGGCACTTCATGGGAACATTAGCAAGTTAGGACCACTGAGTATTGCCAGTGCTAATTTGTGCTTAATCTAAGAAAAGATACCTCCTCTCTTAGAGCTGGGAATAGGACTGACCTGGTTCTCTTCTGTGATTAATACAAAAAACTTGACTATTTGACTTATAATTGCTCCAAATCAGCAAGCAAAAAATCTGTATCGCTGTACAATGATGAAGTTCATGCAGAAAGGGAACGGGCATGTTGGAGTACAGATTAAAGTTTTAAAAAACACCACTTATTTTGTATGTTTTTAATATGCAAATAAGAACCTACATACCTGTGAGTGCGGGGGTGTGTGTGTAGGGGGATGTGTGTGTGTGTGTAGGGGGGGTGTGTGTGTATGATTTTTGCACACTGGTAACAAAGGGCTGATTGTCCTAGTTCGTAACTGGAGTCAACATAAGAGTAGCAGCTCCCACCCCCAAACCCCTTTCCCATCAATGTGGTTGAAAATGGCTTTGTTTTATTTTAATGATTCCTTTGAAGCTTGTGACACTGAGGGTGTCACAGGGGTGGAATCATCTGACTTGGAATGACCTGTGTTATGTTGCATGTAGTTTACTGCTATACGCTGTAACTCACAGTGTTTGTAAAGTCTCTGTCTTAGTTTGTAGTTCGTTTGCATTCCAGTCACCAGCACAGTGCACACAAACCATGGCTTTGCCTGCTAGGTGCTAGTGACTCTTTCTTGGCTAATTGAAACAGACTCTTAAATTGTGCTTTTGGACCTGTGTGTTGGAAACAAGTGAGGTCATTCATTTTATCTAAAAACTTACAGAAAAAGTTCTGGAATCTCACCCAATAGGGTGTTACCTTCAGCGTTGTAAATGGGGCAGGGGGAATGAGGGATGGAAAGATATCCTTTTGGGGCCTCTCTTGTCCTGTTTGAAAGTAAAGGTTGGGACACTGGAAATGCAAGTGTCTTAATTACAAGGCAGGCTGTGCTGCTCTTGCTGGTAGGGTTTCAGTGGCTTTCCAGTTTTCGTCCTCCCTCAGTTCTCCAATGCTACCTTGGCAGTTCAGAGGGAAAACTGAAAACTCTGCTTGCTCTAATGCAAGGGTGAATGTATCGATCCTGTCCTCAAACCCCATTCAGGTTCTCATTTCTACTTGTCACTTCTCTATAGCTTTCTACATCTAATTCTCTACTGTACTTGTGCTTTACAAGCTGAAACCCACATAATTTGCAATCACAGCCTGTGTCACTTCGGTGAAAATGAAAGGCAGTTTTAGTACTGTTTTTTTTCCTCAAATCAGTTTCACATGTCCTTTGTCTGAAGTGTCTCTAAGCCTTGTCAGCCTGATAAGCTTTGTATCACCTGTAAATATAACTGGCAGAGAGTTTCCTGTGCTGTTTTTTTAAAATTAATTTCCATATTATTATTGAAAATATTGACTGATGCCTAGCTTAGCACCAATCTTGTGGAAACAGCAGGGATGTCTTCGTTTGGTAAGGCCAGCATCAAATCTGTCATCAGTCAGATCTTTACAACTGAACATGTTTTATATCAGTATCATTGGTTCCATTTTTAAATGGAAACATTTGAGAAGAGAAGTAAAAGGAAACATTCCACTATATCAGACATAGTGCAAAGGTGGGAGTTCTACTGAGCTAAAACAGACCCTTAGGAAAATGTTAATAGAAGACAACAGACGGGCAAAAAAGCTCCAACCAATGGATAGGATGGGCATGATTGCAATAAGGCAGCACTTCCTCCCAATCACATCCTGAGCACAGCTGCTGTAATCTTCTGCAAGAGTTAGTGGGGAGAATTTCAAGAGTGGGTAATGTGCCCAGGTATGAGAGTTTCATTTACAGTGTTTGTTCTGTGTGTTTTGGAGCCTGAATCTATTCTGAAAGATGTATTTTAATGGTTATTAGAAAGAGCTGACTGAAGTGAATAGGAGCTTGCAGTTTCCATGGGGAATTGGGCCTTTCCTGTGAATGCAGGTGGGGAGAAAGAGATAACCTGTGTATCTGGGGTGTGTTGTCCCCTCAGAGCTTCAGTTCCAGCTGTATCATGTTCACACCAGACTGTTTAATCCTAGGGTTTTTCTCCTTATCTTCTATAAACCTCTGTTTCTTCTTGAATGTAGATAGAACAAAGAGCACTGCTGTTGTTCCTAGATTTATGAGCATTTTGAACTGCCTGCCCCCAGTCCACTCAGTCCCATGCTGAGCATGACTGGTGGTAGCTACTTACCTCCTGAAAGCATTCCCAGTTTTAACCTCTGTCCAGCCCTGCTGCTCTGCTTCCAAACTGCCAGGAATCCTCACACTGCCCCCAGGAGCCATCAGGAGCATAGCATAGATTGTGCTAGATCTCCAGATACAAATACTTGCTTTCAAGAGTTCTGATATTTAGGTCTAAACATTTTAGCAGCTTGGTTAGTTTCAGTCAGACCTTCGTAACACAAGCCCACCTGTAAGCATCTAGAAGATAAATAATGACTACTATAGCCCAGCAATTCCTTAAAGGCCTCTCTTTGACCTCTCTCTACCTCTGGTGATACAGCTGCTCATTTGAAGGAACTACTTTAAAGTGCCATCCCTTGGCACCTCATCCAGTAAAACCCAGGTATCTTTCCTCCTGCCCCCTTTGAAATGTACTCTCGTGGTTTATCCTCTCCAGAAAGATGTGGTCTCGCTGTTCACACATACCCCACCAGGAGCTCAGTGGCAGGCTCTGGTGCTCCCATGCCATCTGTCCCAAGAACAATGGAGGGGTACCCAACTGGAACACAAGAAGTACATTGTTAAAGTCCTTTTTTAACACTGACTTCTCTCTGCCTACCTGTAGTAAACCCGAGTCTCTGGTTTGCAGAGTGAAGGGCGGCAGATGAGATCAACTTTAAAGCCCTGCTGGTTTTCAGTGTAGTCATTAGGACAGAAATAACTAAGTCTGATGTTTATAAACAGAAATTTTGGGGGTATTTAATGCAGAGCTTCAACCCTGTGCCTGTTGTATTCCTTCTGGTGAATTCTTCTTGCATATTTGGGTAGATTTCAGCTGTTGTGATTTTTGAATTTGATGGGTTGATTTTTGGGGTGAGGGTTTTTTTCTGTTGTTGGTTTGGTTTGGGGGGGTTTTTTTGAGAAACTTTTGAGGAAGCTCATGGAGTTTCTCTTTTTAGCGAAGTTCTGGTTTTTACTTTTTTCTCCTAGATTCTCAAACATTTATGAAAGTGACTTAACTAGTTCCTGCCTGTGCAGTTTTTGTTGGGGAGAACTTGTGTGCAGTCCACTGGTCTGAACTCAGCTCTATTTTATGAAGCAAAAAAGCAGAACAAAGAGTCAAAAATGTAGATGTGAGGGGAAATAAAAGCATTACCAAACTCCATATGCCTGTTAGTCGTTTGACCATGTCCTTTCATATTCAACTATCCAGTTTTTGATAGTCTGAATTGAATTTTGTGGATTTGGGTTGATGGGTTTTGCTTTTTTCTGTAGTCAGTCTTTTAATGCTTTTTTTAAAGATTCTTCAAGTCCTGCTGTTATACCCCACTCTTGTTCTATAGTTGCATTAGTAACACCCACAGTACTTGGGTTACAGCTCCTAATTGTTTTGCAGCATTGTGTATCAATGCTTGCAGTATTTGAGTTAGACACAGGCATCAACAAAAGTCAGCTTCTACCAACATGAACTGCTGTCTTTCTGCGTTTTCCATAGAAGCATAGGATAGAAGAGTGGCTTATGTGGAATTTGTTAACACTTGGTGCAGTTTGGAGACTGGCACTAATTTAATTAAAGATGGCTGTGAAATCTTCACTACTCTTTTCTGCTGTGAAATTCACATGCACTTGGAGAAACATCTGTTGGATCAAAGTCCATTAGCTTGTTCAGAGTGTTCCTGATTGCTGAAAATCCCTTCAGCCTTGTTTGTTTGGAAAAAGTCTGGTGTACCATTGGATCTGCACAGCCTGCAGTGTTTCACAAGCCAGAGAAGAGCAGAGCAGTGCTTGCAAAAGCATGATTATGAGAATGCACAGGCAGGAAGCACTGCCTGGTATTTAACATCTTCTTACACCAGCTTTCCCCATTACACTTTTTGCCATTCAAGCTGGTTCTCTCTTCCCTCAACCCTCCTTTGAGGGAAAGCACCTTAGACCTGGGACAGATCCATCAGCTGTTCCCAGGCAGTACCAACTGAGATGGTAGCAAACAAGATGCTTGGACATGCAGAAACTCCAGAGAGAAAAAGAAGCTGAAAATGTGAGGTGAATTGCCCCTGGCTTATGAGTGTCCATGGCCAGGGAAGGACCATAAGTGCTCATCCACTAAGAGTGTATCTGCAGCTTGAGGTGTGCTGCAGAGAAATGACCCACTCTGCTGCTGCTATTTTACTGATCAGGGAATAACTAATCTCTTTGTACTGCAGGTTTTAATTCAGAATAGTTGGGGTTTTTTTCACCCATACATCAAAGAAGTTCTGATTGGCAGCTCAGGAATTTGTGTAAGGTCTGAAAGGAGGATTTACAGGAAACGAGCAGATGGTCTAGTAGAGAATTTCCCCAGGAGGTTGCAGTTATTTAAAAATGGGAGAAACTAAATAGACTGTACAAAATTTGACAGTAAAATTAACTAGCCAGCCAGTAGCTAAATACTTAACCAAAATGATTCAGTTTGGCCCCTAGCATAAGCATATAATGAAGTGATATGTCTGTGAATTTACTCCACACACATTATTTCAAGTTTCACCTAATAAGTGCACATGAATGAAAGATGACTTTGCTAAGCACTGTTCTTGCTGTGGTGAGGCCTTTCCTTCATCTCTTCCTTTCACACTGGCAAACACGATTGTTCAGGCATGCAGGAGAATGCTACAAAATGTTGCTTATATTGAATGAAATATAAAGCTGTTCAGCTGATTGCCTTTAATTTTTAAACTGCTCTTTTTGGCTTCACAGACATAAGACTTAACAGAATGGTTAGATTGAAGTATTTGAAAATATTCGGTATTTGCAAAAAAAAAAACCCAAACAGCAACTTGCTTTATTTTGGGATGCAAGATTCAAGAGTGTTTCAACTCTAAGTAGTCAAATGTCATATGTCCCTTTAAAAAATCCGTGAACACAAGTCACTTTGGAGTTGTTTGCCACATGGCTTCA
Source organism: Certhia americana (assembly GCA_018697195.1). NCBI lineage: Eukaryota > Metazoa > Chordata > Aves > Passeriformes > Certhiidae > Certhia > Certhia americana. The sequence continues at coordinate 18,424,064 of CM031862.1, forward strand.
GACTTTAATATTCTTGTTTCCAGTGTGTTTTTTTTCCTGAAGCTCTGATACATAGAAATTGGAGGTTTTATATAGGAGCGGGTGTCTATAAATGGACAAGCAGTTTTTTAGTGCAAATCCCATGATTTCAAATGACCAGATAAATTCAAAAACCAGTTGAGCACATTCTTTAAAAAGTTAGGAAAACATTTCTTTTAGGTAAATCCCTGTGAAGCACCCATTTTAGAAGACAGATAGGCTTTAGTTATTTTGTTACATTTTAAATTGAATATGTAGTGGAAAGAGTTGTCAGAGAAATGGTCTGCAATAATAAAATGTGTTTAGTTACTGTCATGCTCATCTGTTTATGTTCTGGTTTGCTTCTCCCAGAAACTTACACCACCTGGTGTCACGGGGGCAGCACTGTGGGCCATGTGCACACGAAGTTATGCTGAGAGTTCACTGGTGTAACATTGGTGCAGAATGTAATTACACCGTATTTCTCTTCCAGCTTGTTGTGCTTGCACAATTCTTTGTAACAGTAGTAATACATTTATTGAATTTAGAAACCAACCTTCATAACCTTTCACCCAACCTTCTGAATGAGGAAGAGGGTAAATATGCAAAGGGTTATGTGAAATTTTTAACTGAGCTTAGATAATGTGCTTCCCTTTATAGAAGCCTCAGAAATGCGTTTTTATGGCATGTTTTTCCCCCTCACCTCCAATAATTCATGACCATTAGCCTCAGAGCCTTTGGAAAAAAAAATTCTCAGAATTCAGAACTGTCATCCAGATATGAAAGAAAACATCTGGGTAGTGAATCCACAGCAGCTGTGCATTGAGTTCAGCTAAGGCAGAAGTTTTTGTTTGGTAACAAGGTGTAACCCTATTGGCTTCCTTTGCAGAAACAGAAGCTCTGTCTATAAAGTAATTCTGCATCTGTCATGTGCAGCCTGATTGCTTACCTGGAAGACAAGGCTGGATTTATGCAGAGCCCCTGCTTTCTCACTGTAGGAAGCTCGGCTAATTCTCTGGAAGCATCTTGGTACCCACTTTCAAAATCATAATGAAGGAGCCTGAAGGAAGATATTAAGGCCTCAGGTTTTAAATGCTAAGATATTTTGCCTCCTTGAGGTTTATTTATCTGTAGGATATTGGTAAATGAAGTGTTTCCATAGCCTTTATTGTAGAGCTTATAATGCTTGTGTAGATATGATTTTGCATTGGAGTTTTTCTTTTTTAAAAGGAGTATTCTGGGGCAGGAGGAGGGAGAAATATTGAGTTACTGAGTGCACAGGATATGGGACCAGCTGTGTTGGATGAGACAAAGGTCTTTGTAGTTCAGGGTGTTGTCCGTGACCTTGGGTAAGAAGGAAAGCATAAGAAACAAAGTATTTTCACAGAGGTCTTTGCCACCAGATTTGTACCATGTAACTTTGTGGTAAGACTGCATTTTGAATAGGGTGCAGTCCTCTGAAAACTTCTGCTTTAAAAGTAGATTTGGCAAAAATGGATGAGGGTAAAAAGATGGAGTTGATCTGCAAAAGAAGTGCAGTTGATGGAAAGGTAAATCGTCTCCTGTGCCTTGTGGTTTGTGTATCACATTCCTTTGGTCACAGGGTATCAGCAAAAGCACAACAGTAAATGCAACTGTCTGGATAATGTCATCTAGAGCGACATAAGCTTGGTAAATTTATAAGCTCTGATCCATGCAGGAGGACCACCTTTTGCAGAGGTGCAAGAGGAGTCCTTCCAAAGTAACAAGCAGTCACAGCTGAGCTTCAGATTACTCTAATATTTTGAATATCCTTTTCTGTTTCTGGTCTCTGTTATCTTCACCTTTTCTTTCTCATCTTTTATATGACTTGGAGGTAGAAAGCAGGAACTGTCTCTTTAGTTTTGATGTGACCTGAGATGTGATTTCAGATAATTAAGTAATGCCCAAACTGAAGAGCCATGGCTCAGAATTTAGGAAGCTGCATGAACTATCTCACTGTAAATCACAGAATCATTTAGGCTGGAAAAAACCCCTCTGTATCATTGTGTCTAGTGATTAACACTTCCAAGTCTACTGCTAAAACACAGCCCTAAGCACTACATCTACATCTTTTAAATACCTCCAGGAACGGTGACTCAATCACTTCCCTGGGTAGCCTGTTCCAACACTTAACAACCTTTTTGGTGAAGAAATTTTTCCAAGTAGCCAATCTAAGCCTCTTCTGGTGTAATTTGAAGCCATTTCCTCTGGCCCTAACTCTTGTTGCTTGGGAAACTGACAAGCCACATTTCCTTTACAGGAAACTAATGGCTTTTGAGAGCCTTGTCAGTTGTGTTTGGACAGCAGTGTCACTTGGATTGCAGTGGGTAACTGATACAGAAATGCCAAATAACTTGATGCGTATCTAACAATGAAATCAAAACAAAATAATTGTGAAAAATAGATCTGAATCTACAAGTAACATTTTCCTATTGCAGTAATTGTGTTTGCAGATAAATTACCTGCAAGTTACTCTTCTGTTTGTTCACTCTTTGGTAGAATACCTGAAAACTATTTTTATAGTTGGCTTGAAAATTTTACTGGCACTGCAAAATTTATTGCTTAAGAGAATAAGCATGTGAACTTATCCCCCGTATTAATCCACCCACTAAGTTCTCCAGAACAATATTTTTTTCTGTAAACAGTCAACTGAACTCACTAGCTGCAGTAAGTATTTTTTTTTCCACCTTCTTAGTACAGTATTATTTTCTGGTCTGTCACATTTTTTTGCTGTCTTCAGTGTTCATCTTTACACAGCTTCTCTTGCATCACAGCCCTTAGAAAAGTTAATTACTGAGCAACTGAATTTACAAATGTTATGTTGTCCCAGAGACATGGTTCTGTGCTTATCATGTCATCTTTGACTTGTAGCTGTGTACATTTTTATTTAAGAAAAGAGAAAATCACCAGCCCTATTTGACTAATGAGGGAAGGAAATGGATCTGTAAGGGTCATCCTCCTTGCTCTTTGGACATTTGGAGAATTGTTATGCTTCATAGCACAAAAATTGTTAAGGATTGCTTTGGGGAAGCAGGAAGAGATGGACATCAGCTGCTGCAAGGAATGGAGCATGTTCATAGGAGCTCTCATGCATTATTCATCACAAGCTCTTTTCACTGTAATCAGCTGGAGGAAGTAGTTAGTCTAGTTTAAGCTACACTAGTATTTTTATTTAGGTGACTTAAACAAGCCCAGGCATGTACTGCACCAAACTCTTTCTATCCATCTGCGGCCAAATGTAGGGCAGACTGCAGCCCTGCTTACACCCCTCTGTCTCTCTAGTCTGAAGAACAGGAGTCATGCAACCAGGAAAAGCTGTACTGAGGATACACATGTGCATTCATGCTGGAAAATGAAGCTTCAGGTAGGAGACTGTCTTGTCAGCAGAGGGATGCTGTTGAGCCCTGCAAGATAAATGTGTCAGGGCAGCCTCTGTCAAGGGAGGCTGTCGGAGAGGTTCATCATTAGACTGTTACCTGAATGATCCCTTTTAGTGTCTCTTTTACTTTGTTCAGTTCAAATTATGAAGATGTATTATTTTCTTTTACCATGTTTCCTTCATTCATGCTGACATTCTTTTAAAGGTTCTGGGGTTTAAAAACAGGGAGACAACTTCTTGGGTTTTGGAAATTTTTGAGTTGTTTTTCTTTAAGGTGGCTTTTTCATTTTATTGGTTATTAGCTTTTCTGTCTGGGGGGGAAGGTAAACCATAAGAGATTCTGTTAAAACACAGCTGGATGTGATAAGCCTTAAGCTCCAGTGTGTCCTTTGAGAGGGTCTGTTTGAAAGGCTGCAATATTTGCTACTTTTTAAAATTTGCTGAATAAAGATGCTTGTAAATAGGAGCTTCTGTTCTCAAAGTATATCTGCATTTTTTAATGTTACCAGTTGCTCTAAAAGAAATCTATAGTCTGCCTCTGCAAGCTTTGTATGTTTCAATTATTAGGGCTCTAGCAATACTGTAATTCAGTTTTAGACAAAGGGGATTTTGCACAACCTTATGGAACAGTAACAAAGGGTCTTTGTTCTGTTCTGTGAGCATTATTTGCTGTGTAATGTGTGGGTTTGTGCATATGTGTGAGAGGGAGGTACACGAACACATAATCTCATTTGGGAAGAATGTTCAAATGTTATTTGCTTTGTTTGTCTGCAGTGTGTTTGTGTGTGTGTGTGCGCTGCTTCTGTCTGCAAACTGCACTGTGCGGATTTGTGTCCTGCCAGCTGGGGATCTGCTGGAGCTTTGGGGAGGATGGCATTTATCTATCTATTTATTTTTTTTTTTATTTTAGTGGGCTGATAAAACTTGATAGTGCAAAGATCAAGAGTCATTGCTAGACAGCCAGGACAAAATGGTGCTTTGCTGAGCCAATGAGTTGTTTTCTTTTCAAAACGATAGCTTGAAGTCCAGTCCAGGATTTAGTAAATAAGCATTGCTGGTGGAAGCAAAAATTGTCAGCTTTATGTGAAATCCTCCAGGAGATTAATGGTCACGTGTTTTTGGTGGAGCTTAAATGTATGCTGCCTGCCAGTATGTTATCTTCCAAGATGACTTGATCACCTAAATAAAATTTGCATGTACACAAAAATGTTATTTAGTGACATTTCTTTTTTGCCTTTTAACAGTGGGAGTTAAATGATTTTGTCACACACACACACATAATCAGTCTGTGGCTTTGGTGGGGGACACATGTACATTTTTGGTAGTCCTAAGTAACTTGAAATGTTGACTCTAAAACCTTAAAAGCTTGTTTTGAGTTTATGTGTAAAAGTACTTCAAATTTATATGCTGTGCATGCGTTTAGAATTGCTCTCCTATTTGAATTCTGCAGATGCTTCAATATTTGCCATAAGATAGAGAGCTGGAAGTCTAATATTCTCTTACAACTCAGTGTATGACCTTTCAGTGTGTAAGATCCTTGTTTCATGGAAGCTGGCTAGCAGAATTCTTTATCTGATTTTATTAAACTTAAGAGGTCCTGTGCATTCAGTTAATTGATTAAAGTCAGTGGAGATGTGTTTGCGATTATGTGATTTAAATGTTAAGATTTGTTTTAACAATAAAGTGTATTTTACTCTCCCGCTGCTCAGTTACACCTAGAGTCCAGAGTTATGTTACCTAGTCATTAGGGTACGGGGAAGGAAGAGTTGTTTCTGCACTTGCTTGTTGAATATATTTGTTTTAAATTATCAAGTTTTCTGAAAGTGTCTCCATGTTGTTCTTTTTCAACTGTCCACATTCAAATTTTGTCTGTACTCAGCCTCCACCCCGCTACCCACTCAGCTAATTTGATTAGTTCTTTTTTATAATCAGATACTATCTAATACTATCACTGTAGCACAAAGCCACAATTACACCATGGTTTGCACAGAGAGGACTCAAAACATGTTCAACCTGCCTTAAACCAGTTTGGGTCCAGATGAAAGTGATATATGAAAGTGATTTGGCATATGCCCATGCTTCAGAAGTTCCTCAGAATCTTCAAGAAGCTGAAGCATGAGAGACCTGGATGGACTATGATCATAAAATCATATGGATGGACTGTTGATCATAAAATCTCAGTTTTGATAACAGAATTTTTATTCTGATTTTTACAATTTTTTTAAAATTCTGACATTGTTACAATGATGATAAACTTTCATATGTCTGAGAAATGTTCTGGATTAGAATATCCTCAAAAATAACCAAAGATTTGCTCCATCAGCTAAGAGTGGGAAAAATATTTTGACTGAACAGAACACTTCAGGCATTACTTAGAGATACAGGAAGGTGAAAGATTGTACTGAACATTAAAAAAAAAGGTAATAAATAAGGAAGTAAAGGGCAGAAATCAGATTTTTGTTATTTTTCTGTAAATCACTGTGAAGAGTTTCCAGAAGAGGAAACTACATACCCTCTATTCAGGCTGTGGCAAGCAGCAGGGCTGAGACTTACTTGATAAAACTCCTTACCAGTTTCATCTCCTGAGTTTCATATCTCAGTGTCTCTTTGTAATGAAATATAAAGGCTTCTAATGGAAGAATCTGAAATACAATTAAATATTCCCTATTTAATAACAGCAGCAATAAATGTCACAAACTGAAGAGTATGCTTATATTGGTTTTAAAGCAGCAAATGGAAGAGGAGTTACTAGTTCTGTGACATAAAAGAAGCATCATATTGTAATAGCATTTAAATTTAATCCATCTGTGATTTCCCTGTTTTCTACTACTGTTCCCAAGGATGACTCCCTCTTTTGCCAGCAGTGGGGGAGGACAGTGACTGCCTTCTTCCCAAGATGTGGCTGGGAGGAGAAACAGTGGTGGGGCTGCAGAAGGGGGGTCCTCTGCACTTCCCTGAGGATGGACAGTATGCCAAGCTAGAGACCTCTGCACCTGGGTGTGGTGCAGGAGGGCAAAGGGGTGCCACCATCTCCTTGTGCTTCATCCTCATCACTCTAACGGGTTTGGCCGCTTCATCATGGGCATGTCTTGGCCATGGTTACAAGGGAGGGTCAGTAAGAGGAGGGACAGAGACTGTTCCCCCCACTGCACTTCCCAAACTTCTGCATCTCATTGTCCAAAAAGTACAGGATGCTCTGATATCTGAGCAGAAACAACTGAAGTGTTCTTGCCGTTGTACATTTCTTCCTTCCTGAGAATGATTGCAGGATGGGAAGAAATACAGTAAGGATGTGACCCTGTGAAAGGTTTGGTGGAGACAGAGGGATAGCAGGCACCCATGTCCATCTCCACGGATGGACTGCAACTCAAGTGAATCAGGACGTGACTGTCAATACAGACAAGCCCAGTCTTAAAAACCTGAATGAGCACATTAGTGCAGAGATGTGCCAAGCTGCAGCTGCTTCTCTCTGAGCAAGTCTTGGGAAAATGGCTGAGTGATGTGCTGTCTTGGCACAGCCCAGGTTTGGTCCAGTTTATTTCTGCATTTATATTAAAGTAACAGCAAGTGAACAGACTGAAGGTAAACTAGCATTTTGATATTTTGCATACAATAAATGATAGTCACTGCAGTTTTGATTTGGATCTACCTGGTCATGTATTTGACCTTCAGCAATGTTTAGAGAACAATCCTGAAGTGAGATGATTGCAGACACACACAACATCCAAGCTTAAAGCTAACAGAAAGGCATTTCAACACCATTTGTAAATGTTGGTGTACAGATGCTGATGACCTTGGACTGAGATATAAAATCATGAATACGGATAGGCCAGTTAAATCTCCCCAAGTCAGACCACCTCTGCGCTGGACTCTGCAGAGAGATTTAGCCACTGTGCCTTTTCTGTGCTTCTGGAGGAGTTTGTGTGAAGCCAGTGAAGGCTGGCAGCTTGAAAGCACTGAGAAATGGAAGTCAGGAAGGAAGCAACAGCAACAATTGCAGTCTGGGATTTTGGGAATTTGGTTTTATTTTGTCATTTTTATAGTGTCATTCAAGGATACTTTATCTGACTGCATCTATGCACGATAGGTGTTTTGAGGCACTAATGCCATTTCTTTTTTCCTGTTCTCTTCCTGTTGTGTATTGTTGTTTTTCTGATGCTGATTTTTTACTAAGAGCTAAGTTCAGTTTGTGGAGAGAATCATCTCCTGTACAGGAGTAGAAAATAATGTTTTCTTGAACCCTTCAGCACTAAATACATGTCTGATAAATGCTGATTAGTCCAGAGAATTGACTCAAAGACCCAAAGAACCCCTTACACTCATGATAACCAGAGTACTAAAGTTGTCAACAAAGTTAAGACCATGGCTAGAATTGAGAATATGAGAACTGCTGTACCAGGTTGGACTAAAGCACCTTGTGGCAATGTGTAACAGGAGCTGCTTAGGGACTAGTAAAAAAAGAGGCATGTAATTATGTGATATGTCAAAAGTTGGCATATCATCGCCCATATAATGGTGCCTCCCCAGTATATTGGAAGATAGCACAAATAGGTAAAGCTTTTGTGATGAGTGGTTTGACAGAGATTTGTCTCTGTCATATGCAGCACAACCACAAATCCAGTCGTACCTTCTGTATTTGTTAGTAACACTTTGCCTGCCACCTAACTCCTTCACTGTGGGTTAAAAGGATTTGGGGAGTGCAGGATTCCTGTCAGCTGCAGTAGAAATAAGCCAGCCTCAATGGGGAAATCCTGCCCCTGCATGACAATTCTAGAAGAGCATTTGGAGAATGTCAAAAACAGGCAATTGCCAATAGACAGTTCAGTCAAACTTATAAAGAAAGCAGAGCTAAACTTTGATAAGTTACTACTACATTGAGTTACTGAGGAAAATCAAGACACACGTTAAAGAAAAATAAGAAACTTTTTCATTATGATCTTTAACATTCATAAATCTGTAAAGAACAGAGAGAATTTCAGATTATGCTGTTCTTCCTACCTCCTCTGCTTTTTGATGTCTTTTTGTGACTTGCTCTCCTTCCCTTTCATGTCTTTACTTGAAGTGTTTTTGACACTGGGATTTAATTTTTGTTAAATTTCACTTCATCTGGATATGTTGCTTTCACTTACAGATTCTTTCCACTTGTTGCTAAAGTTACTAATTTCTGTCTTGCAGTTGCATTTCCTAAAAATACTCTTTTGTAATGTGTTTTGGAATCCATGTTTCTTTGTTAGCAATGTCCCTTTTCCATGCAGTTCTACAAGTTGGGGGAGGAGTGGCCTGAGAGCTGTTTTGCAGAAAAGGCTCGGGGATGCAGGTTGGCAGCCAGGTGAAGATGGTCCAGATAGCCAAGGAGGCCTTTGGCATCTTGCCCAGTGTCAAGAATAGTGTGACCAGCAGGACCAGGCCAGTGATCATCCCCCTGTACTCAGCGCTGGTGAGGTCACAGTTCAAGTACTGCTTTCAGTTCTGGCCCCCTCACTTCAGAGGTGCTGGAGCATGTCCAGAAAAATTCATAAAAGATCTAGAAAACTTTTCTTATGTGGAATAGCTGAGGCAGCTGCATTTGTTTAGTCTCAAGCAGAGGAGGAAGCTCCAGGGGGACCTCATCACTCTACAACTGCCTGGAGGGAGGTTACATGAAGTAGGGACTGGTCTCTTCTACAGAGAAGACAAGAGACAATGGCCTAAAGATGAGATGGGAGATTGAGATTAAATATGAGAAAAAAATTCTCCACTGTTAGGGTGGTCAGGCATTGGAATAGGTTGCTCAGGAATGTGGTTGGAGTCACCACCCCAGAGGTGTTCAAGAGGCATCAGGATCTGATGCTGGGTGATGTAGTTTAGTGGTTTATGGGCTACAGTGGTAGTGCTGAGTGGATGGTTGGACTTGATGATTTTAAAGGTCTCTTCCAACCTTGATGATTCTTAGATTCTATGATATGTCTGCTATACTTGAATGAAAAACAAATGATTGGGAGCTTTCCTGGTGCTAGTTTATTCCCTTAACTGCAAGCTCAACAAGTAACTGCTAAATGCTGTTTAATTCTGCTGAATGTTATTTGCTTGGTGGTTGGTATAAAGTGTGTGAGAACCTTCTGTGGCTTAAATTGAGATAATCAAGATCTAGCAGTCAAACAATCAATGCTTCTGCCAGTCATCTCAAAGTAAGCTTTAGAGGGTCAGATTGGCTAAAGAAAAGTAGGTCTCTGAAGGCCTATGTTGTAAAATTTTATCGCTTCTCTCAGGAGCAAAACCTGTGAGGTTCATGTCATCTTTTACTCTCACTGAAGTGATTTTGTTTTTCACAAGAGAGTTCCACATTGGGCTTGAAGGAGGTAACAGTTCTCTCTGCCAGTATCACTTCAAAGGCTCTATAAAGTCTGATTGGGTGCTGCCCTTCTTGAAATGAATTAAAATACACTTGCCCTGAACTTTGTCTTCTGCTTGGCAGGAATTTTTCATTCAAGTGCTTTCTTTATGAGCCTAGCTGTGAGGAAATCCAAACAGCTCAACTCAAACCTTTCATCTTACAGCTGGACAAAGCATATCCACCAGTGCTGTTTCTTCCAAATTCTCTTATTTTGATGTAGTGCAGACTCCAAAAGGGCACTGTAAAGTTGTTCAGAAGAAGAAGCTTAAAAACATAGGATGTAGTCCAAAAAGATTATTTGCTTGGAGAAGGTGAGGTTATGTTGAAGAGCACTGCAAGAGGGTGATTTTCCCATTTCTTCAGTTAAGCAATTCAGGGATGAAAGACTACTTAGATTATTTCCCCACCATACCCTTCCCCTTGTCTCATCCTTTTTTTTCTTTTCTATTTTGCCATTTGGCAAAGGACACAATGACTTCAGCTTGTTGGCTAGGTGATAACATCAGACAGCCTTGCCTCTGTGAATGGCAGCCTCATTTGGTGAGAAAAAAAAAAAAAAAAAAACAAAAAAACCCACTAAATTTCAGTCCCAGTAAAGGAAAAAAAAAACCTAATAAAAAACAAAACTAACCCCAAACCACCAAAACCACAAAAAAAAAAAAAAAACAAACGAAACCAAATCATCAATCCCACCGCTCCAGAAAAAACCCCCAAACCAGAACCCAACTAAAACATACTGTTAGTTCTTTCTGAGATGTAGCATGTCCAAAAGAATAATCTTAACAGTGGTACTGAAACAATGAGTATGTTAAAAGAAATGGTAATTTTGTGATCTCTGCATTGAGCATTCCCATGGTATTTGTCCTACACATAACTGGAAGGAAAGTTATGTAGATAAAGGGGGTTTTTTGGTGGTTTTTTTTTTAATCTTACTCAAAAAAAAATTAAGTAAAGCTTGAAATGTGTATTTTTTTTAAGATTTGTTTCCTCTGTTGCAGTTACCAGGCAGTGCTGCTAACTTGTTTTTATCATATATTTTGGTGTACTCAGCTTCTGTGACTGGGGATGCATACATGTGTTTTATAAATTTTAAGCTAATTTCATAATTTGGAATTTGAGCAATGAGGGGGCGGGTTGTGTATAAGAGCTCACTGAAATTGAATTGTCATAGTTTAAAAGGTGGTGAACAGTTTGGATTCTGAGTAATAGAGCCAGTAATGCTTCAAGTGGCAATTTGGTGATGAGCTGGCACATTCCTAGATAGTCTTTAAACTAGGTCCTAGCAAAGACTGTGGAAATTATTTTATTATTATTATTATTATTATTATTATTATTATTATTATTAAAAAGGGAATCTGAAGCTCTTCAGTGGTAGAATTTGGCAGTTCAAAAGAGAGTTATCAGGAGAGTGTTGGTAGAATGAAGAAATGTCTTTAAAATGTTCTTCCAGAGACTGATTTCTGCACCTTCTGATGGGCAGCTGAGATGCCACTAACTTGGCTTTTTGTGTTTCTCTTCTCTGGTGATCTTTTTTCCTGTTTTCTAATATAATGTGAACTTCCCAGATTAGTGTAACAGGAAGCAATCTCAAAACCAATGAATTGAAGCTCCCTTACAATGACTGTGTTGCTTGGTTGGTCTCCGTATTGAGGCATTCTGTGGTTACTACACATTGTTATTTGTTTCTCTTGATATTAAATTAATAGTTGAACAGTTTTCACCATTCCATCTGGTTTATGTTAACTACTAATTTTGTTGTTGTTACTTGTCTTCAGTTTCTCTCTTGCTCTCTAATGGAAAATTAATGTTTTATGACTCACTGGGGTACTTATTTTATCTCAATTGACAGTCAGTGGTTAATATTAGAATGTTGAAATGTAACAACACTCTTCCCCAAGAAAGTATTTGTCTGTCTCAAAGGGGTCAGATTAGTTTGAAGAACCAAATGTAATACCTTAGGCTATTTGAGGCATCAGCTCTACTTTCAAATCCAAGCTGGGCCATCTTGGTTTGAGTAATAATCTCTCTTTTTTCTGTCTGCATTGTTCAGGAACTCTGCTTCTGCAATTTTACTTGTTTTTAATCCTTCCCTCTCCCACAATTGTGGCCCTGCACCCACCCTGGTCTTTGTGAGAGTACTGACTGTATGTTGTTCTCCCTAAAAATACCCCTTCTTTCAAGTGAAATTAGTCTCCTGACTTCTGTTGGCTTCTCATTTCCTAGGTCACAATTAAGGGTCAGAGTAGGAGTTGAATTAGTGATCATCTGTGCTGCAGTCTGGTATAGTTATTACAGTTGGACAGAAGCTCTTAAATTAAGAAACATGAGCTTAGCTGCAGTCAGCATCCGTGAAACCCTTTGTGTCCAGAGCTTGGGAGCTGCTGGTTTCCAAGGACAGTGGTTTATAACTGTCCCTGTTGTTTTATATCAGCCTTAAAGTAATGAACTTATGTGCCAAGTTGTTTTGACAATGCCACATCATTGACACACCAGCTTTTCAACTAAAAGCATTTTCACAACTAAAAGACCTTTTCTCACTATTTTTCTTAATGGCTGCGAGGTGTATAAGGGTTATAAGTTACAAGCCTAAACTGTACTTTGAAGGCTCATGATTTACCAAAATATCTGTATTTAAATGGAAAACACATGGTAGACAAGCAAAAGAAAAAAAAAAAAAAATTAAAAAATCTCTGTCCATAAAGCTTGTTTTGATTGGCAAACTTCCACTGGCTGTGCAAGGCAGGGAGTTTTGTGTTGGTATTTTGCACCATAGTCTTCATGACACACCTGTGGCATTTAAATAAATTACAACACTATCAAAGCTCTTAATTAGGCATTGGGCATTTTTGCTTCTGGAAGGATGCTGTATTAAATGTAAAGAGGAGTTGAAGAATGGTACCAGAACCAAGTCTCAGTAAGGTTGCCTTATTAACCTACACAGTGTGCTTTAAAAATAAGAGGATGGCGCTCCTCCTAATAAACTGTAAGCACCAGTGTTATGGATAATGAGAAATGCAGCTCATTACAAGAAGCCATTTCTCTAAACCTTTCTTCTCTGTCTCCCTCAGCTGAACTGGAGCAAAGCCGTTTTAGAGGTAAGATTGAGACTGTCTACTGGTTTTCTGGCATAAAGTACATAGCTGTCGTGTGGAGGGGAACAGGCTTTGGACAATGTATGGGATAATTCAAGAAAGACAGTCTTTTTAAAAAACAAACAGAACAGAGGCCAAATTCCTACTGAAAAATCAAGCTAGATAAATGCAGTGATAATCTGACCGAAATGCAGATTTTTGTCCTTTATTTCAGTCTTTTGATCAAGAAACTGTATCCTACAAAATTATAATAATATTATGGCAGATGATAACTGGAAGAAACTTAGTGGTAGGAGCAGAGGTTCTTCTGTGAAAGGATTTCTGAGATGCAGCAGTTGTAGAATGGATGTTTTAACAGTCTCATTTCTGCAGCCCATTTATCTCAAAGTTGAATGAAGTACAACAGGGACAACAATATTCCTTGGGTGGGTACAGTTGGAAAGGAACTCTGCATTCTCCCTTGCTGTCTGATATTCTCCCCCTAGCCCATGAAAAAGCTTATGAATCAGGCTCTTCAGTCAAGTTTTTCTTGATGCTTCAAACCATTAATGGTTTGTCCAAATTGTCTGTCATCAGAAGACCTATTTCTCATCCAAAATTCAAAAAGAAACATGAGAGACATCCTGTCATTAGAAAAACAAAGCAAAACAAAAAATTAGGGGTAGAGGAGGATTATTTATGTTGTTTTCCTCAGTTGTATTGCAGATTATATTGCTTACTACCTGCTCTGTCCTCCCTTCCCTTTTTTTGCTTTTCTGCTTTTTATTTAAAAGAGTTTTCATTGCTGCCATGCCATGTAGCAGCTGCTTTTAATTTGCAGAAACACAAGTAGAAGCCGTCTCTCATGTCTGATTCCAGGGAAGATGTTAACATGCTTTTCACTGAAGGGAAAAGAAGGGTGAACACAGATACATGCATCTGAGATGAAAACACAGCATTTGCAATAGCAAGAAGTGTGAGTTTAACAAGAAGGAAACACGAGCTCCTGATCAGCAGTGGGAAGAGAATCTCCCCATTGTAATGCGAGCATTTTTGCAAATTGTTTTCTTCTTTACCATTTTTAGATGTGAACCACTTTTACCTGTCAGCACTTTTCAGAGGTGATCTCTGACTCTGTCCCATTCTTTTCAGCTGAACTTTGGGAAGGTTTAGTGTCCAAGGCCATGAAGGTCTGACTACAGAAAGTACACCTGCTAGTTCCTCAGCCCTTCCTCAGTGGTTAGCCTAACTTTTCTTCTTTGTTGTTGTCTGTGGAACAAATGAAATCAACTACCTTGCCATTAAAATTGAGGTAACATTTGAAGGATTTCTCTTTTGAGAGGGTTTCTTTGTCGTAGTTTACTGTAGCCCTTGATTTGACCCTGTATAGTGCAGATCCTTTCCATTAAATGAAAACAAAATGTAGTTTGTGAGGTTTTTGTTTAAATATGTATGTATATGTCTATGTGTGCATTTTAATGCATTTGACATAAATATGCCTGGCAGTGTTTCTACTCCAGTAAAACCTCCAGTTTTTACACATCCCCTTTCCTCTTAGTGCCTTTGGTTGATTGGTGTAGTTATCTCCTTTTTTGTATTGGGTTATAAGATTTCTGAATTAGTTCCAGCCTGTTGCCATGTGTTATATTGCTGAGCAGTACACAGCCCTGTTCCTGAATCCTCTTCTTTCTTGAAAGCATCAATTGAATTTGGCACAGTATTTTGATTTTTAATTATATCTAGACAGAATGTTCCAGTCGTTCTAGGCACTCCAGTATTTGTAAATCTTGTATAGTGAGATTAGCTCCATTTCTTTCAGGGAATAAAACCACCTTATCTGTAAGTATTTGTTAGAATGGGATGTTAAACTGGAAGCCAAATCTAATGCTCTACTTCAGAGGAGTTTTAGCTGGCAGAGAAATAAAATCTTTCTGGACTTAAAAATTATTGCAGTCCTTTTTTCTAAAGCTTACAGGAGCTCCCCTTTGCACCCTGGATTAGATTTTATGAAGATGACTATATTTCTGTCCATTCCAGATTCTTGATATGGAAGTCACCCTCCTTTGTACAAAAGCCCAAATTCCATTTCTTGCATTGAATTAAAAAATATTTCAGAGTTGTTGCAGGGGTAGGGAAGCACACAGAGAAGGACAATAAACATAGCAGCAAAAAGACAGGAGAAAAGGACTGATTCATATTGGAAGAGCAGTATCTTAAGAAGAATCAAGAGTGATGAAAGCACAAAAAGACAGAAGGTGCAGGTGTGATGTGAATTAAGATGATGCTGGGGACAGTGGTGGTACATGCACTTGATGTGGTCACTGGTTCATTGACTCTTCTCACTATCTCTGCTGCTGAAGGATACAAAGCAATGCTTACTTAGAGGCAGTGTTTATACGTGGGCTTTGCTGGTTTCACCCTGTCACTTTGGGAAGCAGCTCCTATTTTTTAATCTGCATAAGCCTCTAGTCTCGCACCAAAACATGTCCCTCCTGAAATGTAATCCTCTTACTTGTTACACTGCTATGCTCCAGTTATGACCATGTGCTTGGGAGCACAGGCAGCAGGGTTTCTGAATGTACCAAAGGTTGGAAAAACTTAAATATCTGAGCACCTAGATGAAGCCTAGCTTCTTTGTACAATCTTGTAGATTCCTTATGCTGTGGGGCCTCACTTGCAAAAGAAAAAAAAAAAAAGCAAGCAAAAAACCACAAACAAAACCCCGCCACAAAACAAATAAACAAAATAACCCCAAAAACAAAATAAAACAAATTAAACATCTTTGAACATATATCAGTTTGCATCACCCTCAGTTTTCTTGCTTCCACATACAGGGGAATGAGGACATTGTGGAGCACCTTTTGCATGGTCTTGGACCATATGCTTAGAGAACTAAAGGTCATTATACAGCCAGGGAAGTGCAATGACAATTTGAGATGAAATTTATGAGTGATGGTGGACATATAAAAAGTTTTAGGGGTGAAATGAGATTGGTGGAGTGAAGTGCATCAGTGACTTAAAGGAAGCAGTTACTAAGAAATAGTCAGTGTTTTGCCAGGTGGTGGGCTCTGGGAGGCAGCTCTTAAAGCAGATCCTGAAGTCTGGTAATCCATGTGAAAATCAATGCCCTGACAAGATCCAGCTTGGAGGTTTACATTCTGCAACCACAAAGAATGGAGGGGAGATCTCTCTCTTGTGTTCTTGTTTTGGCATGACTTCACTGTATATGAAACTCATCCTGTGCAAACCACACACACTGTTCAGCCACGTGCCTGTAACAGGACACAGCTGCTGGCTGTGACACGGAGCTGTACAACAGTAGTACAAACGGGTGAATTTCACTCAGGGCAGCATAATTTCCTCGTGCCTCAGGTTTCTCCTCTGCCAAGTAACTGCCACGTTTGCCTGCTTCAGGATACTGATACTGAACTCCAGGCATGTGTTTTGCAAGAGGCTGTAAATTGCAAACTGGCCTTATCGTGTCTCTTTTACAGGTATCATCTTGTTCTGGTCTTATTTTGAGCTGCTCCCTAGTGCTGTTTAACACTGAACAACTGCAGTATTTTCCCTGGAGGGGGAATACTGTTTTGGAGGAAAGGTGCTGTATAAGAAAGCATGTGTTCTGTGCACTGAAGTTTCAATCCTGTAGTATAGTCTAATTTTCAGTGATAATGTGGGTGTTATCCAAATACTTTAATGTACTAAGAGAGGTTCTTCCAATTTTACATCCTCTTTTTTATATCATTTGCTCTGTTCTGTCATTTTGGGTACTAGCAGCACATGGTGTTAAGGAACCTTTCAAGGAAAGTATCAGCTTTTCCGAGCATCTGTGTAGAGAATTGGACACTTGTTCCTTTGAACTCTTGCTATTGTTATTTACCTCTCTGTTATGCTACTTTGTTCTTAGCTTCAGGATAAAACTGCCTATTTTACTACTTTGAGATTGTAAAGCTTGGAGTTTTAGGTGACTGGAAGAGGTTTGTCCCAGCAACTTTTCACTGAAGATAAGATGTTTTCTTCACTTCCACACATTAAGCAAGGGAAGCCTAGAGGGAGTATGTCCAAAGACTCACAGACTTTTTTCAAACCTGATACTTAAATATCTCTATCTCTGTATTTGGAGGATTATTAAAAATTGAACTGTAAAGGTAATAGGAAACTATCATAATAGTAGGGTGAACTGCTATCTTTTGATCAGTTTTAAGTGCATTTGCCTTTGGGTTGATTCCCATTGTTCACGATGCTTGTTTTGTTGCAGGAATCTCTGCTCATCAGTCTCAGGTCTTGCCTGACCTAAGGAATCATTTAATCTCATCTATAAATTTCCTCCTGGATGCCTATGAAAACACAGTGACATTTGTGACTTCCTCAAAGCAAAGCACTTATGTGTAAAGAATGGTGAAAGGGAAACAAAGAGTTGAAATGCAAAAGATGATAACCATATCTATCCCATAGCTTTTCCTTGCAAATTCACATTGATCTCACTTGTGTTTGGTAACTGTATTGAAACACAAAAACTGTGAATTTTAAATACAGGGAAGTCTGAATGCGAGCCACAATGTTCTGATTTGTGTCTTTGTACATTTAAGTTTCTGTATTTCAGAGCACAGTCCAGTTGTTGATGCAGTTTGCATCCTTATCCTGTGGTACTGTCTGATCACTCTTGCTGCCTGCACTTACAAGATGCAGTTCAGCAGAATCTAATCCTTCCCCCTGTGCTCCCACCTTTTCCCACAGTGCTTGTCTTGCCAGATTGTCTGTTTTTTCTTTTACATAATGCTTTGCATATTTTTTTTTCTTTGCTGGATGCGTTCTGAAGGGCCCCTTTAAACCTAAAATCTCAGGGAGAATTTTGACATTTCATAATGTCCAGACAAGCAATATTGCTTGCCTGGGATTTGTCTTTTAACTAAAATAGATTTCCAAAGCAGTAGTTACTTTTCCTCAATCTCCAGGAAGATATTTCAGTAGTCATTTCAACTGGAAATATGGTGCTTACATTCAGGGGTAATTTTTTTTTTTTTTTTTTTTTTTTTTTTTTTTTTTTTTTTGTATTTTTAAAACTAAGAGGAATCAGAAATAGGTTTGCGGCAGGGGGTGTGGACTGCGAAATTTCAGTTCTGGATCAAAACTTTGCTGTAAAAGGATCCGTAAGCATGTGGTTGGTGCAGTGCTCTAGGTATAGAAGCTTGCACGCTAAGGATCCTGTCCCCAAAGGGAATCTTCTCTGCTGGATTCTAGTACCAGTGGTGAAGCCTCTCTTTCATTGTTTCTGCTTTTCACTCAATTACAGGTGTAAAGGCTAAGAAAAAACAACCTCCCTTAAAGGTATGATTATATGTGTTTGAAGCAAGTATACGAAAATGCCTTTAATTATTTGGTGGTTCTTTGTGATGTTTTAAAAGTTGCTTCAAAAATACAAAATTATGTATTTTAATAATACGTATTGTTTTCTAAACCGGCTGCAGCTTTCACAGATAGCCAGTGTGATTTCTGCAGATAATGAATGTGTAGAGCAGTGAGTATAGAAAAGATTGAAACTGAGCTTTGAAAATCTAGCTTTGGTGGGTGTCATTTAAAGGTAATTTTATAAAAGTCAAATTGTATTACTTCATACACTTTTCCTGATAACTTTGATGCAATTTCCTGTGACAAAAAAAGTCCTCACTCAAAGCTTTAGATAAATAAAGAGCAGGAGATTTAATAGGAATATGAAACTTATTTATAACTCTTTCCCCCTGGGAAGTAGACTTTATAAAATGCTGTGTCAGCACAGGAATGCAGCACTGGCCCCAGTAGGTCAGCCAGCACACTCCACAGCTGCAGTTCATTTTCTGTTTCATAGGAATAAATGAGTGAGGCAGAGGAACCCAGAGAAGTGCATTGCTTAATACTGCTTGCGTAATATCAGTACTTTTGAGCTGATGCATATATGTTTCCATAAAAAACTCCAAGACCGAGCAAGATTTCACTGGAACTGGAGCATGAGAGTTGCAGAAAGAGAATGAGTAAATGTCTTCAGTTAAGTGGAAAAGCTTCTGTTTCAATAGGCTAATGGTCCAGAGATTTCATTTTAGCAGAAAATGCAGGCATTCCTGGGACTGTGGTGGTAAATTTAGTTCTTACGCAGCTGCTAGCATTCAGCTCATTCAGACACACAGAAACCTCAGCCCTCCTTATTAGACAGTGTGTGTGCTGAGTTTCCCAAATGGGTGAAGAGCAGTGCTCTTCTGGGAGGCTTCTCTTCAGCTGGTAGATTTTGTAAGTCTCCCATCTGATTGCTTCAGACAGTCTTCTGCCCTCTTCTACGTTTTTAGATTTTGAGGCTGCCCACATGGAGCATCCCCTTTTCAGCTAAAGGCACCATACTCTGTATTCACACCACCTGCTCAAAAAAACACCTCTTTTTTTCTTTTTCCTTTTACTGTGTGTTGGCCTGCAGGTTGAGGGCCCTGCTGTGCTGGGTCATCCCTGCTTAATTTAGGCAACACAATTTCATTGGCCTCAGTGTTGCACAGGGTGAGCACGGCACAGCTGTCCCTTCCTGCACAGGGGTTCTTTAGGATGTGTTCCTGCTTCTCCCAGCTGAATGTGTAGTAAATGTAGATTTCCATGTGCAAAGGCAAACACGTTTTCCTAGCTGACTCTTAGTGCAATTTTTTCATCTCTTACGCCTTAAGGTAAATTAGTGTTTTTTAAACTAAACTGTTTTAGCTACTGAAATACTTTTCTTCTGGTCTGGGTGTTGGTAGTAGCTCGGTCAAAGTCTTTGAGCCAGCAGTGTGCCCAAGTGGCCAAGAAGTACATTTAGAGTGTGCTTTTGCAGCCTCTAGCACTGTGCAAATCACAAAATTTCTTGGTCAGTGACAAATGGCCATCTTGAGTCACTGGTTCGCACACAGCTGTAAGCAAACTAAAGGGTCCTGACAGACAGATGTAAAAAAGAACGAGATATCATACCTTGGCTTCTTCAGCTCTGAATTTTTGCAGGAAGCCCTGAAATACACAATTGCAGAAAATGTCCTGCTGAGCCAGGCTGTGGGAGGGTGTGGTAAACAGTGGCATAGGCTGGGGATGTAGCCAGTGTTTCAAAGCACTGCCTTACCAGGGTCTTGCCATGCACTGGTACTGTAGTAGGGCAAAGACTTTACCAGTGGGTGCCCATGAATGATGCTGTGCCCAGGGGTGGTGGTCTCCCTAGTCCCAGGTAGCCCACTCTGGACTCACACTAGCTGGCTGCATCTATCCCATAGCATCAGGTGAAGCCCTGTGTGAGACCAAATGTGCTTTCTTGACAAAATGAAGTAAAATGCTCTTGAGTTACAGGTTAGGGTAGCCTGCTAAATCTCAAGAGATTTTTTGCCTTTGTTTCTGGTATCAGGATGTGAGTTTTGGGGAAAAAGAAGTTAGTTGGCTGTATATGTGCTTTCTCTAGTTTTGTAGAGTTTTTTCCAGGAGCAGGGGAGTGGGATTTTTTTAATTAAAAAAGCTTAAAAGTTTGTAAATGTGGGCATTCACACATGCATCTTTTTAAAATTTTTTGTGGTATATAGTCAGTCAACATGTTTGGAATTTCTTGGATAGTCAGGAACTCTGAAGAGTCATTTAATAAAAATCTTTATTAGCACATTTATGCTTTAAAAATTCTCATTCTGCAGTTCAAATGCTCTGTCTTTCAAATGGAAAGTACCTTTTCCCTTACGTGTGAATTTTTTTTTTCACACAGAACATTGTTTTCTTTAAGGATGGCTGAATATGTTGCTTTTCTTAGACACTTTTCTGAGTGAGCTCTCTGAACTTACAAACAAATGTTTCTAGAAACGTAGTGTAATTAAAACTCTCCAGAACATTACAATTTAGAGTCTTACAAGGATCTCACTCTAACCAGTGTTTGGCTCAGTAAGTTTAATGGCATATGTAGGCCCTAGTTGATCATTTACCTGAATTTCTGTGATCGTTCAACACTGAGTTTGAAATGCTTCAGGCAGAATATTTTGCTGACTGCACTCATAAAAATGCAGAGGTAACATTTCAGGAAAAAACAAGCTGGTCTGTACTGATTAGGTATTGCTAAGTAGGTGTAATATATACATACAAGTGCTCTTTCAAGAGTTCTTTTGTCGTGTGCTTTTAGCCGTATCATGTTAAATTTTAACAAAAACACCCTGAACACTTTCCCAGCATCATTTGGGAAGTGATTTCTCTAATTTCTCTTGGGAACATTGTTTGCCCTTATGATCCATGCAGTCAGAAATAGGTTAATAAGCAATCATATTACATTGAGATGTAAAGGGAGGAAAAGAAGGTCAAATCCTTGAACAATGTAGAAACTACTTGAAGTATCAAACTTTCTTTGGGCAATGTACAGTTTTCAGGTGTTGTTCTGAATCGGGTTTTACATTCAGGATGCTGAGATTCATTGATAATTCACTGTTTTAGCAGTATACTTTGGTGGTATGAGTCGAAGATAAGATCATCTTTGTGGACCATGTTGGATGAGCAGAGGCAGAGATTGGTGCCCATGTGTCAGGCCTGAGTTGCAATTGCCACCCTGCCCAAGGAGCAGGTGCCAAAACATGTCCTGGTGGTACAGCAAGCACTGCACCTGCAGGGCCCTGCAGACACCAGGAAAGGCCAGCTCTTCTGAGAGGCTCTCCAGGCTTCCTCTGTCTGCTGGCAGCTTGAGGAATACCAACTTACCAGCTGCCCAGAGGGTTTTTTAATCTGTGAGTGTTTAAAATAGTCAATTGATTTGGCATATTGACGTGTTTAGTGTACCATGAGAATTCCAGCAGTTGCATTAAATGCAATTACTTTGTAAAAGATAGAATGTTATTCCTTTTAATGTGTTTATAATTGCAGACTTCCTCAGTGCTTGTCTCTTTCTTTCTGCTGTTAAATACACAAAATTGTTTGAAATGGCATTTTCACTGTAAGCTTAAATGTATACTGCTTCCATTATCAAGAAAGGTGTATATTTTTGGATCATGTCTTTTGTAGTTCATATGATTTGTTCCCTGAGGGAAAGATTCATTTTTTTTGTGTTGCATCACATAAAGTCGTGCATCAATTTTAGGCAGGTTGTCTGGCAGCAGTGAGATAAGAACATCCATAAAACAACGTTGAGTGCCAAACTTTGTAGTCCACTTTCTTTATTTGAAATCAGGCACATGGCATGTGCATGCAAGAAGTGTGCAAATTGATATGATTTTAGTGACATGTACCAGACTGACGGTCTTGTACAGAAATAAAAATTTGTGCTTCCAGGTGAGGCAGCCTTTGATCATCAAGAGGAAAACATATATATATATCTTCTAGTTCAGATGATTAAAGAAGGAAGATGGAGATCAGATGTCCATTTTGAAATAGCAGCTGGAGATGCAGGTTATCACCTGCGTGCCTGTGCCTGACAAGTTTGCATCGTATTGGACACATCTCTGGAAGTTCTGAGAGCTGCTCCTAAGGCAGGCAGGAGATGGAGCGTATGGTGCAGACATGGGCAAGAGATTCTTATGTAACTTTGACATTCTGCAGTGTTTGCCTTGTTCTTTGAATTTCTTCTCAGTTCCATTTCTGTTTGTGATCTGCTACCCTCCTTGACCTGCCTCCCCAAACCCCCAAGGGGCATGGCCTGTTCTCTGAATTCCTAAGTTCCTTGAACTTTGCCATTGAAGCCATTTGGTCTGTTGTCTTTTCCTTTTTTTGGCCAGTCTTTTCTATTAAAGCCATATGATCTCCTGATTTTATTTCTGTGGCTGATGTTTTCAGGCACAGGTGTAATTCAGTGCCTGGAATAAAGCTTGTTAATTCTCCTGTGTTTCACTTTCAGGCTTATCTTTTGCCTTCAGGTTGTTTTTCTGAGTTTGTATCCCACTATGTGGCTTAATGTGAATAAGAATAAACAAGTTAGAGAGCTCTCTGAGTTATCCACAGTGAACTTGCTACAGATTTTCCCCTGTGACAGATCTGAAATCTTACATTGACTTTCTGCACTTAGTCATGGATTGCTGGTTGCCAGGAATCAAGTGAGATTATCCAGTAACGGGAGATACTGGGCTAGATGTAAAGGGGCGTGATCTGGATTCCTATTTCAGTATTTATATTGTGTCTCCAGAAAGGCAGAAAAGGAAATAGGTGATGTGATTTCCATCACCCTTTTGCTTTCAAGTGTCAAGTAAACACTGCGTAAGTATTTTCAAGTTAACACTCCACAAGAGCAGAGATGCAAAGCCTAGATTCCATTAATGTTTTTTGACTAGGTGTATTATGACATTATTCTTAATTTCATTACTCTTCTACCTGTGTGCAAAAATAATTGATGAACTTTGATGATAGTTATTGTTCTTCCTCAATGACCTGGTGACTGCCAAAGAAAGGCCATATTCAGAAGACAAGATGCAAAGTACCATTTCTTATTAGAGTAATTTAATGTTGAGTTCTGTCAGTGATGAGATCTAGTGCTGACAAAGCTTTTGTAACTTAAGAATTCATTGATTTTGACAGATGAAGGAAATAATGGCAAAGTGTTCTCCCATTTCTTTCCACCATTTCTATCTACTTCAGACAATTAAGCACTCTTGCCAGTATTAGCAGCAGCAGCTCCTCTCCACAGACTAAAACCATATGATGTTTTTAATGTATGTTGTTCAGGTATAGGGTTGCAGAGCGAGATTTGCAGAAATTCTTGGAAGAAGTTGTCAGGAAATTTGACACAGTCACGAAACCTGAAACAGTACCTGGGTTTGTACAACTGCATGTTTGTAGAACAGTGATACATTCATGCTCTATTTGTAGGACTCAATGGAAGAATGGAGTTTCACTTCCAATTTGCTTCTTTGCCCTGCATGGATCAGCTACTCAGTATTCCAGCACCTCACAATTTGAAGCAGTGCCATTCTCTATTCCATTCTGTAATTCTCTTCAGATCTAAGAATTAGAATTGCTGTATGAGTCGGAGCATATTACTTACTCATCCTTTTTTGTAAAGTTTTCTATTAAGAAAAGCAACCATTTACCTAGAAGACTTTGTTAAAATTCATTGGCATGAATTGTTGATAATACTAAATGATTTTGCTAGAGATCAATCTCATGCTTAATCTGTCATTGTAAAATGCAATTGTATTGCACAAAATAAAATTAAAATGCCTTTCAGAGTTGTAGAAAACCACAAGTTGGCAGTGCTCTAGCCAGTCTGACCTGGTTTGGTTTTGGTGTCTCTTTTGGGTTGAAACATTAGTACTTGCCTTTCAGAGATCTCTCTCTGTGGCAGTAACATCCTGCTCAAAATAATCTCTGCTCTTTGTTACTGACATTTTAGACGGCGAATACCTATCTTCAGATGAAGCTCTTAACCCATATTATCATGTAAGATAATGCAGCACATCAATTGTATTGAAAAATGGGGAATATAGTGCCCTATCAGGTCACTGATGTGTTAAAGAGTTAAGGCTTCAGGAAACAAGCCTGTGCTGAATTCACACAGTGAGTTATGTAGCTGTTGTGCTTAGTGGAAAATGGATACGTTATGGTAGGGAGGCAAGGGTAAAATAACTTGAAATGCTGAATATATGAAAGACTGAGGTAAAAGGAAGGACAGAAGGGGTTTATCATCTTCTAGGTACCTGAACTGAAATGGCCTTGAGAGATGCAATTGAGGAATGGTGGCAAAAGGGAAAACGAGCCAGCTAAGATAGAGAAGGCAAGGTGTAGAGACCTGAAGAAAGGCAAATCTGAGCTGAAGCAACTGCTGAAGGAAGAAGGCAGTTCTGTCACTCACAGTTGGGAGCAAATTCAATGGGAAGGTAGAAAAAGAAAGGAAGGCTGGGAGGAGGATTCTGGCAATTGCAAGCAAGTGCATCCAGAGGACTGGGTAGCAATTTTTCTGGTTTTCAGTCATTTTTCTAGAGCCACACTAGCTGCTGGAGTCCTCAGAGCGGCAGCTGCCAGTGAATGGCTCAGGTGAAGTGACAAGTTGCGCTTTTAAGTTTTTCCTATCTGTGTGGGGCTTGTTTGTTTGTTTTTTAAACACCTGCCAGGTGGTTCTGGTTGAGGAGGATGGCTTCAAAAGACAGGATTCCCATTATTCCATACAGAAAGACTGAATTGCTAAAGGAGAGTGAGCTTACTTTAACTGGTGATAATTGTAGGGTCCTTGCTTGCAGATACTGCTTTTGTCTTGATCCTTTATTCAAGTGGAAAGTCTAATGCTTTTGCATGAGGGAAAGAGAGCTTGTTTGGAGCTGTGATCACCAACCAGAATATGTCTTACTGTGCAGTGGGAACATACTAGAAAGAGTCTCTGAAGGTTTTTATTTGTTGGGAGTGATAGCACCATGAAAGCTTAGCCTTGCCACTCCCATGTCAGTGTTAATTTGTGAATAATTCTAAAAGATCACAGGATTAATGTACTACTGATGGATATAGAGTGAGAAGTGAGATTTGTTTGTCTTTTAAATAATTTTTATCTGTTTAAGGTTTCTGTTCCTCATTAATTGTGCCCGCTATTAAAATCTACTGTAGTGAATTTCCTATTGATGTTATGGATGTACCTGCTTTGTGTGGCTAAGAAACAGAGATGTTAAGATTCCTAAATATATATGTGCATGCACTCTGTAGCCCTTAAGGAAGTGCTTTTCAAGACTGATTTTTGGTTTTAAAATGGTCACTTTTTCAATAACAAAACCAATTGTTTGCAGTCATCTGCTGACTGAAACCTCTGATAGGAATGTTTCCAGCAGTAGATGAATAAAGATAATATATGTGCACCTGTCCCTTGGAGGCTCCTGGCATCTATCAGATAAAATCAGTTCTGGGAGCAGAGGCAGAGATAAAAGTTTCTGTGGCAGCAGCTAAAAGTCTATTTGCTCTACATCATCTACTGTGTTGTGCAAATACAGGTCTTGTCTTCCTGCCTATCATGCTTATTGAATTTTAGCACGTCCTTTTCAACACAGGTGCCTGTGTCAGTTCAGTCATGCTCCCTTGCAAGCATCTTCTTCAGCTAGACAGGAGGTTGGGGAGGGGCATTGAGTTAGCATGAAGAAACATCTGCTGTGTTTAATTTCATCCTTGTCTTTGACTCCTTGTCTGGATTTGAGACTGTCACCTGTCTTGCTTCAGGGAGACTTCTCACCCAAGTGTTTCACTCTCCACTGTCATTTTCCCTTGTCACATGTAGCCCTGCTCTGTTTGCTTCCCACACATCCCTAGAAGGCCAAGCACAGCCTCCCCCACACCTCACATGTTTGCAGTGGCAAGTCTTTGTGCTTGCCAACTTGTGTTGGTCTCTTTTCGTCATAGCTTGAGAACATGTTCTTTCCCCCTTTTTTCTTCCTCCTGTCTCCTGTAGCTTCAATGAACTCTTTTTTGCCCTGTTGCTATGGTTACACTGCCTTTGATGAAATCAGCTAGGCTTTCCCTTATGATTGGAGCCAGTTCTGAGCCATACAGGTTCTGGCAGTAGTCCTGTCCAACATTAGTCTTCACATAAGCATTATGCCCATATTTTTGAGAGTCTTTGTGTGTTTGTTTCTGTTCCAGGAATACTGTTATCTACATAACAAAAGCTCATAGTCATCTCAAAAATCAAACTCAGCCCTGCAGTGTACAAATCTGGCATTCTGATACTTGCTGATTTTCATTTTGGCCATTGGTCAAAACTAGCATGTGGTGTTCCCTAACCACTTTTCCTCTTTTCTTAGGAAATACTGTTTTACTGTCTTCTGGATGCTTGGATTCCTACAGGAAATGTCAGAACACTGTATTTGCTTCCTCATGTTTTTAATGAAGGAAATGCAATTTTTATCTGTCAGCAGACATAGTGCCCAGGACTGTGTTGAGAGGCAGCTGGTGGTGTAAGGAAGGGACACCCTGCTTTTGTAAGCACACGCAAAGTTTTATGCCTTGGCTTCTCTTTTCTCATCAGAAAGCTTTGAAGTTGCTGTGCAGGATGTGCTGTAGGAAGAAGTATCTGGAAGCATAGAGATGTCAGAAGTATGGGTGTAGCATCTGACTGCTCAGCCAGCCAGGCTGACTTTATGTGGACTTTAGTCATTGAAGGGTCACTTGAATTGTAGCAAAACCATAGGCAGGAAGTCAGAGACCAGTGTGCTGATGTAGGACTAACAGCAGTTGACTGACGGGAATTTTTTCATGTCCCCATTTGTTATAGATGTAGGACTTCTGATCTCAGTTTCTGTCCGATCAGTCACTGCCCATAAGACTAGAAGAGGATGCTGTATAGCGAAGTGTCTGTTAGGTTAAATTCTCTTCAGGAATAAATGTGAAAAAGTTTCCTAAAATTCCAAGCAAAAAGATACACTTCTAGAAGCCCTTACATAGCATAGAGCCCACAGGAAAACGTACAAACTGCCTTTTTTCCAGGGGGTTTAAGTCTCAAACCTATTGCATCCCAGCTTTACAAACTTGGAGGAATGTAGATCTGTAACTGAATGTTATGACTTGCTCTGTTTGTAGTACTTGTTAAGAAAAAAATAGTTTTCATTGGATTTTATTCAGAAAATTTTTTGCAAAGCAATTTCTAGGCTGTTCCAAGTCAAGCAACTGTGTCCAGTTATGGTAAACTGATGTTCAGAAACCAGGTATCTGTAAAGGATGAAATCTTACTGAAACCTACTGTTAATTTTTGAAGGAGATAAGACTGTTATTCGTATGCATCAGGATCTGCACACTGAAAAGTGAACAACAGATACAATCATTGCTAATTTCAGTTTTGAGAATTGCAGCTTCCACATTTCCATCTTGTATGATATTTCCAGTTTAATTCCAAGTTCTGTACTAAAAGGAAATTCCTCAGTAATTCTGCCCTGTATCCTGAAGTGACATGCATGTGGTTGTTCAGAATTGTTTCCAGATATCACTATGATATTTTTGTTTCTCATTAACCAAGAGCTTTCAGCTTTAGTGGTTGGATCTTGCCTTTAAATGTAGATGAAGCAGGTCTTCATGATACTGAGAAGTATCCTTTCCAAAACAGATGCCATCTGAGTAAAGGGCTTTATACTACCCTCAGAGAAGAGAAATAATTGTTTTAGTATTTTTCAGTTTGTACATGTGTTGCCTATGTGATTTTCTGCAAGGCAATATCTTGTTACAAAACAAAGTAATTCAGTGGTGATTGTAAATCAGGCTGATATCAATAGAAGGAACATCCTTAAAAGCCCCAGCTGTAAGACTTTCTCCATGGAATTTGGTTTTTAATGACAACTTTTAAATATTTTCATAACTGTGACTTGTTGCTGCAGTGATCCTGTTCTTGCTCTTTCAGAATGAGAAGGCTTTGGGGCATTCCATGAGCCGCTCTAGTAACATCTCAAAGGTATGTTGCTCCATGTAACTCAGTCTTTGATAAACTTTGGGATACTGGAATTTCTTTCATTTCAAAATTGGGTGATACATGTGGTGATGTGACCAGTAGAAAATGCTTTTTATGCCTGTCATTGATAGTCACTCCTGAAACGTTAGAACTCTGGTGTTTTGCAGACTCTCTTTACGGGTCAAATGAAATGGAAGCTATGGTAGGTTTTTTCTTTCACACTGTCAGCGTCCTTAGCTTGATAGGAGCAAGATAGATGACAGATGCCTGAGATCTTATCTTGGAGAGAAAGTGGCTCCAAAAACATCACTCAAGTATGTTGTTCTATAAGATAAAGTTGTGTAAGATATGCATAGCCATGCATCCCATAATATGTGTGGGATATGTGGTTAAATGTTATTCAATTGTTACTTCAACACCGAATTATTTTTAAGTGCCATGAGCTTGTTACCAGGACATGACTGTGTAAGTATTTTTAAATGTTTGATTTTACAGACCCTGGTCATGTGAGGCAGGTATGATGCTCCACCCATTCTAGTCACTCTTCAGCACAGCCAGGGGGCACACCCAAAGCCCAATTGCTTTGTTATGCCATTAGGAAAAGGTATCTTCTGTCCAAGATGATTATTGCAATACATCCCCTACTTCTGCATTGCAAATAAGATTTTTTTATTAGCTGTAAGCCTGACAAAATCTTTTGTTTATACAAGTACAATTGCTTAAAGCCTTCATGTGCTGGTTGAACAGTACTTTTCATGGGGTGCATAAGCTTCAACTCCTTTTTGCCACAGTTTAAGTGGCTTCTTGTAGTTAACTTTTAATGAAAGACTGAGTCATTATGGCTGCAACATAATAAGTATTGTGAGTACTTCTGGATCTAGGGAACTGTTCGTTACTACCTCCAGCAGAGGAGACAGTCTGCACATAATATATGATTTATATGGGCACAGAAAACTTTCCCTTTGGAGCCAAAAGATGGGATTACTGGGTGTCCTAAACAGTGAACAGAGCAACTGCCCAGTGCACAAGGTATTGACTAAGCTGTAGGTGTTGTTATCATGGATTGATACGAGATCATTTTGCATTTGGTATCAGAAAATGAGCATTCATAATAAGGCGTTTTGAAATATAAACTGTGTGAGTATAAATTCTCATATGGATTTTCCTAAAATGGGACTACGCTTGTTCCTTTTTACCCTGGTTTTTATCCTCTTAGGGGTCATTAATTGGATTTCAGGTTTTGTTCAGCAGAAATAGTGGTTTTGCCATTAAGTATCATTGTACTTTTCCCAGAGTTTCTCAAATCAGCTCAAACCTTTTGGCACCAGCACTTTGGTACCCATATGAATCTGCAAATTCTTAATTCATCAAGTGCTGATAGTGTGGCAGTGCAATGGGAAGGACCTTGCACTCTGGCAAAGCTCTCCCTAGGAGTGCTGGCAAGTGAGACATCAGTATTTACATTCATCTTGAAGTGCTGAAACATTCAGCATGGCTGGTGTGTGTTGCAAAAGCTAAAGTTCTCAAGGGGATCAAAAGTCAGTCTTGCCACTTTAATGGAGGAGACTTTCTGGTTGCAAAGTGAGCTTCTCAGAGGTGTTGATGTTCTTACTGCTCCTGTGTCACCTCTGTCTGATCCATTCTGTGCACCTTCTCCACTCTGGAGATAAGATCAAACAAGGGCAGAGGGTGAAAGTCCCATCAGTGAAATCAGCCCCTGATTTGTGTACATGTCTGAATGCTGCCTTGCGCTTCCAGGCAGTTCAGAGCTAAACTGCAACATTTATTTTATGGTTGACAGGTGTTTTGGCTGTTGCAAGCAATTTCAAATGACAAATCAGGAAGGACTGTAGTAATGGAATGCTGCATGGAAGCTTAAGTACATGGAAAATTTTTCTTTAGTTGTGAGTTTTAATAGGAAAGTGACCTTTTTTTTTATTATTCAGAATACCATAGCAACCTGGCCAATAATGCAGATTGGATACACATAAAGGAACAAGTATGGAAATGCTTGGCTGCCTGTATAGCCCTTTCTGAAATCCACAGAACTTGTTGAGCCTACGCCATTCTAAGAAGAGCATTTTAACCAAAATTGGGTTAAATCAATTACATGCTGCATTTCCAGATGTGTTGAAGTGTGTGTACAGAAATAATGGTCATGCTTTCTGCAACTGACTCACTCAGCCATTGTTTTTCCACCCAATCTAGTTTACAGCACAGTAACATAGCAAATCTGCTACAAATTCTTGGCACTGACACTTGATTCAAAGCCTTCCTAGTGCTGCAATGTCATTAAGAACCCGCTGTGATTATTACTGTGTATCTTTCCACTGCTCTCAGTTGCACAGTGCAATTTGAGTGGAAAAGATTGAGTCAGAACTCAGCCTTTAGCCAAGAGAGGATGCTGTGTTACTTATTGTGACCAAGGAAAGCAATGCCCATGGGCTAAAAGTGATCAGGGAAAGAGGCAGACAGATGGTGCTACTGAAAATGTAATCAGCTGGTAGAGGTAGCAGGACCTCTCTGAATATAGACCCCCAGTGTCAGGGCCAGGTGGAGCTGTCCCCTGGGAGAAAGGGGCAAAAAGGCAGTTCTCCAAGAGGCAGATGCTAAGAGAAGCAGAAAAGATGCTAGTTCATGTGGCCAAGCCAAGAAAAAACAATCACCTGAATACTTGGCTAGGGCTGGATGCCAGAAAGAGCAGAAAAAGGAGCAGGGAATAAGATGTAGGAGTATCTTCATATGGTGTCATTAGGCTGTGTGCAGTATGTTACACACTGGGAGACGTGGCATTCCTCCAGGCCCTTCTTTGCTTTTTTGGTATGTTTATTTCAAACACTCCTTTTAAATCTGCTACACATGAAACATTTAAATTTCTGAAATCTTTTATATTTGTTTTGAAATTTTAAAAAAATCATTGAAGGCAGATTTAATCGATTTAGTCATGGGACTTGAACACAGCCCATTTTCCCTAGCTT
This sequence comes from Certhia americana, assembly GCA_018697195.1. Lineage (NCBI taxonomy): Eukaryota > Metazoa > Chordata > Aves > Passeriformes > Certhiidae > Certhia > Certhia americana. Next base: position 18,455,217 of record CM031862.1, read on the forward strand.
GCCCTGTTCAGACACATAAACAGCACTGATGCTGATTGAAACGACCCCAGTTGGCACAAGGGAATACAGCCCAGATCCACATCTCTGCTGTTTACCCTAAGCCAGCATTTTTTCCAAGCAGCCACTGATTGCTGCTAAGTGCCTTCATCATACAAGCCCCACAGAGAAATAATTAAGCTTTCTAAAAGCTTTGTCCTCTAAATATAGAAGAAACTGACCCTAACACACAGCTAGTCACTGGGAGCAGCGAAAAGGGGGATTTTCACAGTAGTGGTAATTCATGCCCTCAGTTTATAGATAAAGGAATTGCACTTACATGCAGATGAAATGAGGTAATTTACAAAGCTGGTCTCTAAACAGTTATTCTCAAATTAGTGGTATTGTTTATCTTTAAAGTGATATTTCCTGTAACTGATGATGTGATGTCTGGAAATGCCTTCAGGTCATCTGTGTGCTGTTCTTGTCATCAGATTGCTTTGGAGGGCTGATTCTAATGTAAAGGGGAAGCACTTTGTAGTCTTATTTTCATGGCCCTCCAAGGGATAAACTTTGAAAATGCTAATACTGGGATCACAGCAAAGGAATCAAAAGTGAACTCCTTAAAAAATGTAAATGCTTTGTCTTTTCTGAAAGCCTGTGTAGTTTTGTCTTTTGAACAGAAGAACACTGTAAAGTATTAGATTTTTCTTAGGTTGAATAGAAGCCAGTGCTGACACAAAGTGGTAGCCTAAGCTTGCTATGAAATTTAAAATCCATTTAGGCTGTTCATCAGCTTGGAACAGATTTAGAAAAGCATATGAATACACACGTCCACTGTTGCCTGAAGCTTTAATGGATTCAGTGAGTATTTGTCTGTAGAAAAGTAGTCCAGGTTTTTCAGTTGCAGAGCTTAGATATCCTGTAGTCTATCAGACGACCAAGGCTTACTGAAAAGAACTGTTTCTCAGAGGTACTCTGTTCAGGTAAGTGAGCCTGGGGGTAAGCAAACACAGGTTGCTTAAAAAAAACCTTCTACTGAGTTACTGGGAAAGGAAAAGACAGGAAAAATTGTATAGTGTGAAGATGAAAGCATACTCTTTCCCCAAGTATACAAGAGCAAGTAATCTCATGCTGGAGCACAGTGCAGTCATGTTTGTCAGGAATGTGATAGTCTCCCTGTGCTGTGATAAATGCCCTCTCCTGGGGCTAAATTCTTTATCCAGATAGGTATGAAGGCACCCCTTATAAGGAGAAACCTGCAGGGGTTTCCTTTCCTCTTTTGTTCCCTCAGGCCATTCAAGGTATTTTGAGAAAGATTTTTTTAAAGGCAAAAAGCCATATATACTTTTTTCTTCTCCCTGCAGAACCTGTGCAGTTGTTACTGGGTTTAGTTGACATTAATCCTGTGCTATAGGCAGGTTGTATTATTCGTGGGAATATTTTGAAGGGCGAAATAGCCTCATTTGTCTAGTATCTTCAGCTCTGGAATCTCTAGAGAAAGTTCCTGACAGAATCCTCCTTTAGATTTCTTTAGAAATAATAAGGGAAAGCTAACTTCAGTTTTGCTTCTAGTTGCTAGACATTGTTTTAATTATAGTCATATACATTATATAAAGTATGGGAGAAAATTATTCCAGCAGCTGACTGCTGGTTCCTATCAAATTGTTGCCAAAATTACATGGTGGAGTTGATTCTCCTGAAATTTTCAGATGCGTCTTTCCCATATCTCCCCTACAGGTTTTTAACCATTCTCCATTTTAATAATTTGTCTTATCCCTCTCTAAAGACACTTGATTTTAATATGCACTGGAAGTCAATATGGCATGAATCTGGTAGGGGGGACTTACTGGAGAAGATCAGAAGTTGCTGATCCTGCCACATTGGTATAAAAGCTTTCAAAACCAGCCTGTCAGCAGGGCTGTGTGCCTATCACATCCTCCAGTCTGTCCATAGGTGTCCTGTTCAGCCTGTCTCAGGTGCCAGGTGTACAGTTTGGTCTCCATGCACTGCTGCCTTGGCATGCTGGCACCACTGGAGTCCTCCTTTGGCGCATCACACAACCATGTCTGCTCCAAAGATGAACTTAAGAGACTGTACAACTGCAGTGCACTTCAGCAAGAGCCATCAGCCCATGCATGGAATACAGTATTTGCTGAAAGTACTCAAGAGCACATAAAATAAAGGCAAGCCTGTAATCAAAATGCCAGGTTGAAATTTGGGTTGTGGAGTGTTTCGCTCTTGCTCTATTGCTGAATTTCTATTTGCCTGAAGCTCCTTAATCTGAAGTTCCTCCCGATAAAAGACTTAAGATTGACCTTTTTTTCACTCTTTGTCTGCACAAAAGAGAGTTGTGCTCTATTATTAAATGTGCATAATTCTTTGTATTTTAGTTCCAGATCCTTAGCTGAAACTTCTGGATGTTTTTGATGTACAAGTAGTAGGGTCACAGTATTGTTCCTAATCATGTGGCACCTAGAAATGACAAAGTTTGCATGTGTGGGGAAAGAACCTTTTTTGCTTCCTTGAGACTTCCAATCAGTGGGAAAATTCTACAGGATTTGTTTCTATTTTTTTACCTCTAATGAATAATATAGTAAAGTTTTTAGAATGTGACAGGCCCTGTTCTTCAAAATTAGATGTAATTGCTATTACTGAAGTGCAGCCTAGAGTGGGACAACAGCAACTATACCCAGAGGAGTCATCTCAGATAAGCAGGTTATCTGGAAATATACCCAAGCCATTGGCATGTTCACTATGGCTCACTTCAAAGATGCCTCTATTTTCTTAGGCAGGGTGGGGTTTTTAGGGGGTTTGGTGTGCAGCATGTAAATCAAAAGTATGTAATAAGAAAAGGCTGAGTTCTCTCACCAATAGATAACACTGTTCATGTGGAGGCAGAATGAAAACATATATGTGTATATATGCATATATTCACATAAAAAAATTTATATGTTTCTGCTGGCAACCCTTCATAGAACTGTAGGAATCCCAGGAAATGTTACCTTCAAAATTGCTGTGATTGCCTGAATACCAGTGCAGAAGGCCATGCTGTGACCTCAGTGAATTGCATTAGATGGGAATGTCAATATACACAATTAACTAACTATTAACCTTTAATACTGAGCTATTTTAGGCAGCCAGCTGGGCTGTACAGAGTAACTCACAAGCACATGGCTCCAAGGCTCATCACTGGAGGTGATGTTGCTCCATGCAAAGGGTATGACAGTCCACAGAGTTTCAGCAAGTGGTTATGGGGTTAGAAGGGTCAAATTCAGGCTGACAAAGTTTAGGCTACATGTCACATATGAACATGGCAGAGACCTCCTATGAGAAGGAGTGCTCTGCTCTAAAGCCTACTGCTGCTGTTGCCATCATAAATAGCCAGTTTGGCCAAAGGTGCTGCTACCTGGAAGGCTGCTGTTGGGCAGTAAGGGTGATGTGTGCCAGAAGCTAGAGTGGAGAAGGCTTTGACTGCTTATTTTCCCAACCTCTTCAGAGCTGAGTCCTGTGTGGGAGCAGCATCAGAGCTCCAAGACAGCTAGATCTGCCTTTTTCATTCACCCGTCACTACCTCTCCTTTGCCCTCTTCTGTCCTGAGGTTGCCTGTATTTCTTCTTTTCTGTGGCACCTTTCTGCCTGAAAGCTGCTGTGCATGAGTCAGTCGACCCCAGTGAGCTGGGAGGACTGGCCAGCAGCTATGATGTGTAACCCTGCTTCTAGATCTGGCAGAACTTGGTACCTAGGCTTTTGGCAGCAGCGTGCATTATTTTACTGTGCTCTTGTCAAGGCGTTGTGCTTTGCTGTTAGACTCATTGCTGTCACTGACTGATGTTCCTAGGGAAGTGACTGGCATTAAAGCAATGGTTTGCTTTACCTCACTTGCCTACTCCGAGTCCCAGCACAGCCCTGTAAAGTTTCATGAGCAAAAAGCATGGGATGAAAGGAGGATGGGCTGAGGGACTGGAGGCTCATTGAACCATGGCCTTTGGTGGTAGCCACAGCTTGCATTAGCTTGAACCAAGGGTGGGACATAACTTTCTTCAGTGATTTGTTGTTCCTTTTTGATGTGCTTATCCAAGTGTGTTACTTTTTGTTCATATTTTGGTTGTACTTTGACTACGTATGAAAGTAGAAATAAAGTACCTTTTGTATCTTTTTCCTTTGTGTACAAAGGAAATGTGCTTCAGATGCTGAGTTTCTGAAACCACTTTGAACAGTACTGGCATCTAGAAGCAGAATACTAAGCTTGAAGTGCAAATGAAATTCCATAATTTATTTATTTTTCCAATTTCTTTGTTGTCCCAGCCTTTTTATTTCCCAAATAGCAAGACTTTTAACACTGTTGCTACCAGACAGTTGGATCATGAGACCAGTAACATGGTTTTGGAAGGGAAACTTTGAATCATTGATTCTAATTATCTGCTATTAGACTGTCACATCATATATTCTATATTCTGCGGTCCTTTTTTAGAAAAGTTCACTGCTAAACTGAAGCAGCTGAGAGATTGGATTCAATCTTAGCAGGTTACTTTCTGTGATTTGCTCATTACATAAAACCTGAGACATTTTTTTTAATTGATTTGTTACTTTACTTCCAACAACATATAGCTCTGTCTCCATGGCAGAATGCAATGTGCTGTTTTACTGGTTTAATATTTTGTTTTTATACGATTACTCAATATGTCTTTTAACTTATTTTATTATTTAAGTTTTATTAATTTTCATTCGCAGAATGAAACAGTTTATCGGTAAATTAGTGTCAGATCCTTCATTAAATTGTCAGACTTTGAGTTAAAAAAAAGTTACTGCATAAACCCGTATAAAAGATAGGACATGAAGTCAGATGTACCTGCTATTAGGAGAGGTTGAGCATCAAAGAGAGAACAAATACCTGAATTTACACCACTGCATGATCAGTCCTATATCACTAGCATGATATAGGTGCTGAAAATGTAAAGAACTGTAGTTTCCAGGTTAAATCCAGTACTTGATCTTTGTCTTTAATTTGTTTTGTCACAGTCATTGCAGAGTTCAGTTTGCTTTCTGGCCCAAGGTTATTCTACTGGGTTCTGTTCTATACATGTACCCAGCTTTGGGTAAGATGGGAAATGAGTTACAGTGTCTTAAGGGTTAAGAGGTGTGTGGCTGAGTCTTGCCTTTGATTCCTGCCGACCCAGCCGTAAATGGATACCTGTTTTTTCAGTGTCTGTGCACCTGAGGCATCCTAATGTAGGGGCAGATACATTGCTGTCTGTAGTGCTGTTGACTAGAAAAAACCTTAATAGATGAGTTCTGTGACAAGGAAGGTGACTGTTTTATCTGTGTTTATGAAGTAGCATGTGTTATGTATCTTCTCTCAAAGAGAAACGAGTGTAATGTGTGAGCCTTGGTTTTGCTATGACAGTGTAACAGCCTGTGGCAGCCTTGTTTAAATATACAATAGGGGCTTTTAATAAATTAAGGATAGAATTGATGAGTCCCAAGACAGACATAGTGTGTGTTACAGCATGATCAAAGCAGTGATGACTGAGCAGCTCTGGTGTCGGAAGCTGAAGCTCAGTGCTGGGCACAGTGTGCTTCTGTGGCAGCACACCTTTTGTCACCTGAGGTCTCCCTGGTCTGGCTGTCAGCAGTTGCCTGACCCAGGTCTCTACTGGCAGTGCTGGTTTCTGTGCAGCCCAGTATGGAGATGACATTTCTGTTGTTCTGTTGATTGCATTGTTCTTTCCTGGGTTTCAGGCTTTGTGGTGCAGATCAAAAGAGCTGTAAGCCTTTGTTTGAATTTTGAAGTGCAAACAGCGTTTTGCAGCAGTGGGTGAGCAGTGCAGCCTGTCCAGCAGCTGTGGAACATGGGAGACCCAGTTTTAAAGATTCTCTATTATGAAGTTATTAATGCAGATCTCCTCACCAAAATCTTCAGGAAGAATTGAGAAGTTTGTCAAAGTGATGCGCAGGATACAGCAACAGAAAAGGTCTTTAATAATAGCCAGTGAAGTTAACAGCTGAAACAATGCTCATTCTTAGCACATTGATTTTAGATTTGTCTGTTAAGTGTTAAATATACCAAGGGCTTCACCTTATGTTTTTGAGTTTATTTCAGCTAATTCTTAATTCTTCAGCTATTCTATTTCTCACTGTGCTTTTTGCAACTTACAAATATGAGTGCTGCCACACCTCTTCTCCAGGTAGATGGAAGATCCTGTTCAAGTAAGAGCAGGATGAAAGCCTCACAAAGTACAGAAAGTACTTCAGGGAATGGTCTGCCTTGGCAGATGGTGCTCATGTACATATGCTAGTAAAGAATATAAGTCCTCAGGTTGTGTTTGAGTTACTGAATTACTGAAGGTTCCATTTTGTGAAGAAAACCCCAAACCTCTAATCTCTTGCCATCATTGTTAGAGGAAGGATTAGCTATTACATGGTAGCTAAATTCCAACTAGTTTATACACACACTTCCATCTAATTATTCTAATTATCATAGCATTGCTCATTTCCTGAGCTATTGTTCTGTGCAGTGTTTGACAGCTGGCAGGTTCCACTCCAGAGATGTCTGCATTTGACTTTGGGGTAAAATATCTTTGCTCTGATCACTACTTCTCCAGGGATGAGAATATGTGACCTTTCTTGCATTTAACAGTAAAGTCACTTGGTTACGACTAGCTCTTGAGTATCTGCTGTAGAGTGATATCTGACTCCATATGCTGTGTTCCACCCTGAAGGTGATTTCTCTGCATACTGACTCCTGACTTGAGGGGTTTTTTGTTTGTTTGTTTTAATTTCACTGCAGGCTGGAAGTCCAACCTCTGTCTGTGCCCCTCATAGCTTCTCTCGGACTTCTGTTACACCATCCAACCAGGACATCTGCAGGTAAAGTGTGCCATTTGTGTGGCTACAGTGAGGTTCAGGCGAGGTTCAAATTAAAGAAAAACAAAACCGAAAAAGCATGTTTATGGGGAAATCAGCAATGTGGGGTTCCCACTTGAAACATCCCATTTGTTTGACTCGACTGCTGTCTAACACTGCTTTGTTAAATCCTACTGACTGTTTGGCCCTGCTATGTTTGCTGTTCCCACACTAGCTGTAATTCTCATTTCTTCACTTTTAATTATACATGTTCTCTTTTTTAATAGTTTTTTTTTTACTTTCTGTGCTTTTATTCCACTGTTCTGCATGCAGTTCCAGTGCAGTGTTTTCTGAGTGTTGTCATCACAGTCCAGTGCAGTCTGCTGTTGTCTTGAAAAATCCGCACTGCCAGAGCCCTCTGACACAAGGGGTCACTGTGACAGTAATCTGTCAGGACACGTTACATGCAGCAAAGAGAAACTCCCGTGGGCAGGATCGGGGCCAGGCACTCAGGTCTGCTAAGAATGTAAAGCCCACCCGCACTCTGAAATTCTCCAAGTCCCTCAATGACGTGGACCAGAAGGCGCAGAGCACCAGTGAGTGCTTTGATTATGTGGAGCGAACACGCTCAGAAGGCAAACTGACCCCGAATCAAGAGCAGTGTTTGAGGATTAACAAATTTCATCTTAAAGAGAGGAAACCGCTGAATCTCAGGCCTCTTTCTTTTGGCAATGCTAAACACTCCTACATCCCTTCCCTTTCCAACTACTCGAGTGCATCGGGAGGAGCAGAGAACCACAGCGCTGTACATATCCCCCTGCTGGAGGACAAGGTGGACCATGACTCCTCAAGGAGCAAAAAACTGTTGCGTTACCTTTTTTCCTTCTCCCACACCTCCAGCATCAGCAGCCTGCATAAATTTCATGAACTGGAGAGCTATTCTAGTCACTTCCAAGCTGACAAATCCTCCAGCATGCTGGTGGAAAGCACGGACTTTTGCTCTGATGATATGGGAGATGATGACGTCTTTGAGGACAGCACCTCAGTGAAACTCAAAACAAAAGAGCAGCGGGCACCACTCTGTTCAGTTGAGAAGGACAGTGACCTTGACTGTCCTTCCCCCCTCTCAGAAAAGTTACCCCCTCTCTCCCCTGTGTCCACATCAGGAGATACCTGCAGGTTGGTTTACCAGAGAACCACCTACCTTTTTAACCCTCCCATGTGCAGTAGTGACTGTTCTGCTTTCCCCCGTCTTTGTGCTGTTTCTGTCTCTTCTTTTACCCTGTCACCTTGCTAATACATGTATGTGTGATTTGAAGCATGCAGCCTTCTCTCTGCAGTCCTGGACCCCTCTGATGCACTTAACAAGGCTACTAAGCAAAATAATTTCCTTTGGAGTCAAATAAATTCTCCTAAAATTTATTTCAGGTTTGGGGTTCTGAGATAGTATCTTTCTCTTATCAGTGTTCAAACTGGGAATACTATGAGAGACTCACCTACACATCATAAAGGTCAAGCTGGCCACATCTTAGCTTTTAATGAGCAATGTGTTATCCTAACAGCACTGCTGGTTTGGTCGAAGGGTAGGAATCAAGAGGAAAACAGATTGCTTGAAAATTGCTTGTGAGATCAGATCAATATAGCTTTAGATTTATTCTTCCCCCTTAGTTTATATCTTGCCTCACTTTTTTACTCGTTATGGGCTTCCTGTTGTCTTGGTCAAAGTGCTGGCTGTTAGTAGTAGGCCTGTGTGAAGTCCATAGTGTGAGATTCAAAAATGATGGGTGTTCTTATTCTAGCTACAGAGGATTAATCATGTGCACAGGTAGTAGGAACAAGATCTGGACTGTCTTCATGGTGGCTTGTTTGCAGGCCTGCCCTGTCCCACATCCAAAATGTGGTTGAGGAGCAAGAGTCATCAAGTTCAGGAGCAAATGTCCAATCCCTCTGCCTAGCATTTTGTTATCCTAGTCTTCCTCCTCCCTAACAGCCCTTTCTAAAGCTGGCTTTGTTATTACTTGCCAATATTATTTGATTTCCCCCTTCATTACCACCATATCTAGTTCTGTACTGGTTTATCATCAGTAAGATGCTGTTGTAATCCACCCACGCCATCATTTCCACTTGCCAGCTATCAGCAAGGTCACAAGAGGCAAGATGCTACACATCAGTAAGAGATTTCAGTAACAGACAGGGATGGCAGAAGGCCAGAATGTACTCCACATATGCTTAGTAACTTGTATTCATTCCCTGAGCTCCTCACCATCCCCCTTTCAATTCGTGACCTCTTCCACATGGTTAGAAGGACTTCACAATGCTTGATGCAACCCAAGGGTTGTTTATAAATTGAATCTGGAAATTGAATGTCATCAGCTTGAAGTAACTCTTTATTAGATGTCTTTGCTGTTTGCACAGTTAGGCTGTGAGGAAAATAGGGAATTCTGCAGAGCGAATGCTTCCTTAGCAACTCTTGGTAAGTAAGAGTTGGAGAAGCAAAACCATTAGGAGTAAGGGTGTTTTGGAGTTCAGATCCAGTGCTGTAGTTTTGCATTGTGAATCTGTCTTTTAGCAATTTCCATTGGAATTAATCCCTTGTGTAAAATCCAGGCTTTCTAAATTAGTTGTTCATGATCCTGGGGTGGACTGTTTCACCATTGGTATCGGAATTTTGTTTTAGCTTCTATTTCAGACCATAGCATATGAGTAGCTGTACCTCTCTGTGCATATTTTGTCTTGGGAAGTGCTGTCTGATCTGTTTAAATGCTATTTGCAGTTAAGTGCTATTGGTCTGGGTGAAACGTCATTTCTTGCTCCATTTTTTCTTTCAGGTACTGCATTTTTGTCAGGCTCTATGTGTGTGCCTCATCTGTAAGAAAGCAGCTGTCTAGTTAGCTGTGTCTGTGCTTAATTATTTTGTGCCTGTGTATGTGTTTGTGCAGCAATTGAGTTGTTTAGTTTTAGCTCCTTTGTGGAACACATTCTTTTGATTTATATGTCTCAGGATCCTCAGTGAACATCCATGTGTGATCACAGATGTTACATGGCTCTACCATATCCTTTCTGCTTCCTCTTCTCCTAATGAGCAGCTTTGCTTCTGATTCAGGATATGTCACTGTGAAGGAGATGATGAGAGCCCTTTGATTACCCCCTGTCACTGTACGGGAAGTCTTCATTTTGTGCACCAGGCCTGCCTGCAGCAATGGATCAAGAGCTCAGATACGCGATGCTGTGAACTGTGCAAGTATGAGTTCATCATGGAGACAAAACTGAAACCTTTGAGAAAGGTAGGACCTGCTTCCCCAAGGACATGCTTTGTTAAATAGTCATCCACTCTGGAACAGGCTGTGCCCAGGAGCCTGCGGCACCACCATGTATTTATTTAATGGTTTTGTGGCTCCTTAGTATGTCTGGTCAGTCTTGTACAAGTACAAAAGGATTTAACAGTCACCCTGGCAAATTCAACATCACTGGAATCCAGCTCTGATAACGGCTGTCATAGCCCAGCAGCTTCCTGTGTGTAAATATATATATATATGTGTGTGTGTGTGTGTAAATATATATTTATGTGTGTGTGTAAATATATATATATATGTCCATGCGACAATCTGGGGTTTTTTCTTAAGATTTTAGAGCACAAAAGTGTACAGTTATCAACATTTTTTTAATATGAAGCTTTGTATTGCTCTTTGTATTAGCTGATTTAGATTGTGGCTCTAAGATCCACATGGTTTTTAAGTTCTCTTCAAAACATGAGTGTTTCACATTAAATTTACTTTAAATCACACTTCTTGAATGTAATCTAGTTAAAATTTGTAGCTTTTCTTTTTAAGAATCAAACTTAATTACTGAAAGTAATACATTGTAAATAGCAGGTGGTTCCCTGTTAAATGGGTTTTCATTTTTACCTTTTCTTAAGCTGTGAATGACTAGGTTTTATGACTTTCAGGTTGCTAGAACCTTTATTTTTGTTTCATAGGTAAATATCTTTCATAAATCTGGTGACTTAAAGTATAGGCACTAAGATCAGTTTTATGCTTCTATCCTCATTGTTCTCCCACATCCTCGGAGCTTTCAATGTCAGTTTTCCTTACATCAGGATTTTGGGATGGAAGTCACTGATATTCTTAGCACAGACAAATTTTGCCATGTCTACCAAAGTGGAAGAGGTTAATAACAATAACCTCAGTCTGGAACTAGAATAAATGAGAAACATTAAATTCAGTTATGATGAGCCTAAATCATGTAGGGTGAGAAGGCTGGACTGCAGCTATCCAAAAACTGTTATGAGGACTTGTCCAAATCCTAAAAGGGACTTTTAACAGAAAATAGAGCAGGTTTCAGACACTTCTTATTTTTCCACAAAGATGTACTGTCTGCAAACTGTGCAGCAGTGTATCCAGTGTGTATCTAGTGGATAAGATGTCCTTTGCTTATGACTGTGGTGGATCCTTGCCTTCTAAAAACTGCAGATTTTGGCTTGGTAGCCCTTTGGCACAGAGTGTAGTTGTTTCTAAGCTGCAGTATTGATCATCATAGGCTCTGTTGTCTGTGCAGACAATACTTTGCACAGCCCAACCACAGGACAGGAAAGAAATTACTCTAGAGAACCCAAAGAAGTAAGAGTTGCTATAATTGTCAGTTGACTGCCTTTTTTTTTCTGTGCTCACTCTGCCCGAAGTGGGTGGCAAACATTTTCTGAATATTTGTCCCCTGTGAAAAAAAAAAAAAAAAAAAATGTTGTGCACCTTCAGAAATGAGTCACTCAACATCATTAGATAGATCTGAACAGGTCATCCGTGGGAAGCAGACAAGTTGCCACAAAGTAGGGATAAAGACAGAAATAGAAGGAGTTTACCTATCAAATATTTCTAAAGACTCCTTTCAGAGGTTCAGCTGCAGCAAAAAGATAAGAAGCCTCTGTATCTTCAACTCAGCCCTTATGGTAGCCTTTCAGTCAGGAGAAAACAGTCTGGAACTGGTGAGTATGATCAGGATGGGACAAATAATAGGGCTTCTCCTTGTTTGTAGGTTAGAAACGAAATTAAACTGCCTTGGCATCTTAGGGTTGTATTGCAACATTCAGCTGTTCAAACACTAAGTTACTGAGGGTAAAGAAAGAGAACAAAATGTGTCATGGCTCAAACTAAAATGAGAATAGACAAGATAGAGATGCTTAATTTCAAAATTTCAATGAAAAGAAAAGACATCAAATCTACATTTTCTGCTGGGGGTTTTTTGTTGTTGTTGTTTAACAACCCTTGAAAAGTCCAGAACTGCTGATTTTTTTAAGTGGGAAATGCCACATGCTGTGTCATCAGAATAATACAGCAGGGACCTACAGATTTGAGTTTCCTCTCTGAGCTAGTGTGCAATTTGCAGAATATTTTCTCTTTTGCTTTGCAGTCATCTCTGTTGAATGCATTGAGGTGGTGCAAGCTGGTTTTGTGACTGTGGAGCCAGCAGTTCACAGGAGGTATCGTCCAGCAGAGGAACCCAAGCTGTGGCACAGAAAAGAGAACTGTAAATCAGTCAAAGCACAGGTCCTCCTGGCTTTGTAAAAGCATTTGCAAATAGATTTAACACGGTTTCTTTTTGGCAAAAATAGTTTGATTAATTTGTACTTTCTATCAAAAGGCAACACCTTTGTATAGAAGCAAAAGCAATTTTCTATTTAAAATACAACATGCAAAGGGACTGTTTTGTCCAATCTTTTTCTAAAATGATTGAAAGAATACAGCTTTCTACTACAATGAGCCTAGTATGTCATTCCTGGAAGTATTCAATTCTTGTGCCATGATAAGGTTTGGATGCCCACGTAACTGGAAATGTGGCTTGGGCTGGACAAAGAGATGTGTCTGTTGGCAGCACATAGATGATCACAAAGTCTCTGTCTCATGTTTCAACCATTTGTGTTTTTGTAGCAGTGGAAGCAATAATTCAACATAGTGGATGATTTCAAACGTACCATTCAGGTCATCCTCACCTCCTTCCACATTATGCCTCCTTTTTGAAATCCTCTTTTTCTGCAGATTATTCTATGAGGCATCAAATGCAACTTTTTATGCATGAGATGTTTATATGTCCCAGCATGTGTTTTGTGAAAGTGTGAGAAAAGCCCATCATAACTCTCTTCCAAGCAGATACACTGAGGGATGTGTGTCCCACATGCAAAAACTTTCATCCTATACATAGGTGAAGTAATAGAAAAGAAATTTAAAACACAGCTTCTGAGTGTCCCAGGTATGTCTGGCATATTAGAAGCATCTATAATAATTGTCTAGTTTCCTTGTATCTTTCTGAAAGTACACTGGCCTGATTTTGTGGTTTTGTATTGGACTAAATAAGCATTATTGCTAGATGCAGATCTGGGGATTTAATTTGCTGCATCCTCTCACTTAGAAAAGCTGTCACCCCCATTCCATTGTATATTCTTAGGGCATATGTATTTAAGAGCACTTGAAACACTGAAAATAAAGTGTGAGTGTAAGTGGTGTTAAATATACGTGAAGATTGAATGAAACCCCCAGAGGCATGAGGTGAGAGCTGAACAGCCATGGGACTCTGAGAGCTCACCATGAGGTGTCTTTACACACCCTGGTCAGCTGAATCAAGTGCTGCTTCCATTGTTCTGTAGAATGCCTCCCTGAGCAAGGGTGCCCACTCCCATTCGTGCTGCTCAGCTGCAGCTGTGGGTACCTGCTGTCGAGGGGGGAACACAGCAAGGAGCAGCACTGCTTGGGCCCCTCTGTGCTGGAGCTGCCCCTGTGTGGGTGAGCAGGCTGTGATGGCATTGTGCTGAGGCACCGGGTGGCAGCTGAGCACTCAAGTCCCCTCCAGTACCAGGATGGCTCCTGTCACAGCAGGGTGAGCTGCCAGCCATCACACACATGCTGTGACCAAAGCAGTGATGCCATCTGACTTCTGAAATCCATGTTAGGAGGAAACTGGTCTCCTGCCTGGTTTTTGTTCTTAGCAATGTTCTCTTTTCATACTCTCTAGTAACTAACTGCAATAAACTCCTAATCTCTTGCTCTGGTTCCTGGTTTCTTGCCAGTGGGAGAAGCTGCAGATGACAGCCAGCGAGAGGAGGAAGATCATGTGCTCTGTAACATTCCATATCATTGCCATCACCTGCGTTGTGTGGTCTCTCTATGTCCTGATAGACAGGACTGCTGAAGAGATAAAACAGGGACAAACTACCGGTATGTTACTTGCTTATCTTCCCACTTACTCTCTTGGAATAATTATTTATCCAGATTGCATAGAGGATGGGGAACATAAGTGTTAAACTAGTCAGCTTTACCCTGGTGTTGGGTTGGTTTAAAAGCACAGTTCCAAAATTATTTCGTTAAATCAGTGAATTAACCACTGAATTAATCTGTGGGTACTTTTTAAATCTTATTTCAGGTCAATTTAGTTTGCACTTGTGAAATGCACGGATGTGAGAGCTAATCCACTGTAGCCAGACACAAAGTTGCACTGCCTCAGCAAATTTAGGTCTAAATTGGCAGATAAGGATGTAAGCATTTGTTTGCTGCTATGACTACCTTTAAACTGGGCAAAACTGGTACAGTTTTAAAAAAGAGAAGAAGTAAGAGGAACCTAAATTGAAATCTTCGAGGTAAATCAACAGGGTTTTCTTTCCTCGCAGTCATCTGCAGGGTGGGTTAGTCATCAGTGAGAGCCATGTCAGGCTGAAAAAACTTTTATGAGTGATTGTACTTGAAGCAGAAGAAATTCAAGTTGAATATTAGGACTCCAGTTTGCACAACTGAGATAAGATGCATTTCAGTCTTATCAAGGGCTGCCACCCCAGTGCACAGGTACCTTAACTTTTTAATAGACGATTTCTTTCGTATGTCAGCAGTAAATGTACCAAGCTGAAATGTGTTTACTCAGGTGTGCTGGGCTGCAGATTCGCAGCTTTCACAAAACTGTTCTTTAGGCAGCTGAGCCTGAAGGTGGGGATAGAATGGATGGAAGCTGTTAGACAGCAAGCTGTCCTTGCTTACAGAGCACTGCATGCCAACTAGCCATGCAGGTGGAAAATGTTTTGCTGGTGATTGAACAGTGTCCTTTGGGGAGGTAGTTGAGCATTAATAAACCTGTAAATCCACAGAGATGTTACAGTCTCTTCAGAGCAGAATCACTTGAAATTAAAAAGTTTTCCTCTCATTTCTAGTTTAGGCTATAGTTGGATCATTCACAACTTCAGTCAGGAAGATGCTTTCAGTGAAATCTCTTAGTTTCTCTTCATCCAACCCCATTTCATCCATGAACAGTGAACATTATATTATAGCTTTTCAAAAGTGTAAGGTTTCTCTATGGTAAAGAAAAGATATGTTTTCAAAGATTTATCATCTCCATTTACTTATTATTTTAACCAGTAAATATATTAGATGAACATAGCTATGAGGAATGATGTGAATATTTGGTATATTTTATAGCACTTTCTTTGCTGCTTTCATTTGTATTCTAAACCCAGGAAGTACTGTAATGAACTGGGGGATGCAGAAAGTGTGTGTAGATATATATTCATGTCCACACAGGGGCAAGCATGTGCTATTACTGCCTACAGACAACATCAGACAGCACCTTTGAATCAGAGGGTCAGATACGAATCACAGGTGGGATTTCATCAGGAGGGCTACAATGCCCTTTGTATTTTGGGACTAAAATATTTTAATTCCTCCCACACTACCGTGCATTTCCAAAACAACACCAGCCTGTACCATGGTGAAAATTTTGAAGGCTTGTAAAGGTACAATTTTATTCTCTGAAAAACCTGATAATAGGTGATTCAGCATAGTTTCATATCCATCTTGAGATGGCATTACTTTAAAGAGGCTGGATGAATACAGGACCTGTGTAAGCAGAATATGTATAACATTAATAGTTTTTAATTTAAAAGTGGTTGATAGAAATGTAACAAGATCCACTGTCTAAATGTTCAAGCTAGACAAATTTAGGCAAAGTGATGGTGGTAATTTTTAAGGACAGAGGGTAAGCTTGGAATGCTTCAGCATCTCCAGCATTTGCAGTTTCGTATCAGAGGAGATGCTCTAGTTCAGATACAAATTACTGGCTGTGATGCAGATAAAATTTTCCTTGTCTGTATAACAAACATGTCAAGCTATGTGGTAACAATCATTCCTTTATGTCTCCATGTACTGTGTGATCATTGAGTGGAACAGACTTGTTGGGTCACTGAGTTGAGTCTCTGCTATGAGGAAAAAACCTTGCCATCGAATCCCTTTCATAATTTGATCCAGTCTTTGTTTAAAAACAGGTGTAGAAGGACCTAAGCATATTACTGGTGCTTGCCTTGACTCTGTGATTGTACTGCATCAAGGCTCAGACACAGAAAAGCAGTTGTTTTGGGTTTTTCTCTGGTGGGGAAGAATGTGATATGTGAAGCAGAAGTCTGTGTGTTTGACTTGAAGAGGAAAAAAAAAACAGACAAACAAAATTACAAAATAAGAATAGTTTGCATGATGCAATCTCTGTGACAGTTTCCTTACAGTATATTTTTGAAAACGTACTGTAAAATAAATGTACTGTAAAGAAAGTCTGGCTGTAGTAACTTACTTACTTACATAAAGTTTGGAAACCCAGCAAGACCTCTGTACAAAAAGTACCCACCTGGAGAGATGGTAGGATAATTTCCAGGGCCTGCTGTTTGACTGGCAGTCTCTGAGATGAATTTAATTCTTCTTTTTATTTTCTTTCTTCCAGGTATTCTAGAGTGGCCATTTTGGACTAAGCTGGTAGTTGTGGCCATTGGTTTCACCGGAGGACTTCTGTTCATGTATGTACAATGCAAGGTGTACGTACAGCTGTGGAAGAGACTTAAGGCTTATAACCGAGTAATATATGTACAAAACTGTCCAGAAACTAGCAAAAAGAATATTTTTGAAAAACCTGCACTAATGGAGCCAAACTTCGAAAGTAAAGAAATGTTTGGGGTTCACCATTCAGACACAAACTCTTCACATTACACAGAGCCAGAAGACTGTGCTGCAGAAATCCTTCATGTCTGATTGTTAGGTGGAAGGGATGTTTCTGTATGTTCTTGAAGATTTGAATATCATTGTTTACTGCAAACTGCTCTACCTTCTTAAAATCAGCAAACAGCTGAGGGCTGGCGGATGAATTTTTTACGTTTGTTTTTTTGTTGGAATTTTTTTAAATCCCTTAGGCATATCTGTCAATGTCATCATGAATGCATACCTCTCAACATTTTGTGTCTCGTACTGGCTGATCAAAGAGCCACAGGATATTGGGTAGAATGAGCCTTGGGTTTGGTATCAAGGAAGCCGCTAGCGAGCTGTCATCGACTTCATGGAGTGTGTTACTTTAGAACATGACTCTTAAGTGATTCTGGAGGATGTGTAGTGTGGAGTCGGTTGGTTGGTCTGTTCTTTATGTGTGATGGAGGAGGTGGTCCCAGACAGTGAGAGAAATGAGAGAGGGAGTCTAATCTACCACTAACACTGCCACTAACATTGTGTCTTAGGCAGCAGGTGTAAAATTTTGCTTTACATCTTTTGATGAGACTTACAAAGCATATAGCACTTTTAAAAATCCTTATTTTGTGATATGTATGTCAAATGAGAATGAAACTTGAAAGAATGTGTCATTTTTGAATCATTTCTTCATTCTTTACCCCATCTATTCTTCTGGAACTAAACCTCTTGCCTTATGAAAAAAAAAAAATTAAAATTTCAGCCTGTGATTTCCAACACACACCCACATTATCTCACTAAACATAACACTAAAAAACTCTGCCTCTTTGGTTTTCCTTTGAGGAGCAATTTTCTTCAAAGGATGTTGCACTTGTGACTTGTATGAGGAGTAGTGGATGTGTACCATGTTTGATTTCAGTGGTTTCAGTGCTCTGTTTTGGGGATTGGTTGTGATTTTTTTTTTTTTTACCACCAGGTCAGATCATCAACATACCTGCACATATATGCCTGATGTAACTTTCATTCCAAACCATTGGCAAAGGGTTTGTTGCTATATTGATAAAAATATGAGCTGTTACAGAAAAAAGGAGACTTAGTCAATACAGCTGAAACTGGTTTTCTTTCCTTAGTGTTGTGTCATGTGTGAATTACCCAAGAATTTGATATTGTCAGAGGAGATGCTGACATCCAAGTCTAGGAACTAAACATCGCATTAAGTGGATAAATTTAAAAATACCTGCTTGATGTGATGCACTGTGTGGTCAGACAATAGTATGTGTCTGTGCTTTTGAATTTGGGACTGGCTTTTTAATCAGTCAGCTTTCATGCAAAGAGAGGGACAGCTTTAAAATCTGTTTGCAAGACAGAGTTGCCCAAAGCCTGGGGTGTCTGCAGTTGATTTGTGTGTCCAGTCTGTTTCACTGCACCACTGTCCACCTTTAAGCCCTCATTTAACCAAAGTCTCAGTGTGAATGGAGCAGAAACGAAGCCCCACGAAAGGTCAGCACATGAGGCCTCTACATTTGAAAGCTGACTTCCCCTACCTGAGCCCTGTATAAATCTCTGCAAAGTCAATGATGATAATATGGCTGGTTTGAGTAGGAGTTGCCTGGACTTCTCAGGTAAAAATTTCTGTTTACTTGTTGAGATAGTGAGCTAAATTTTGAGCTCTAGTTCAAGTTTCACTTAGTATTTTTGAAGTACAACTTTGGGTACATTCTTTTCATAGTAAAATCAGCTGCTTTAAGACTTCTTAAAATATAAAGTAAGAGATCAGGGATTTTTTCCTTAAAATGTAATATTAATTTATTTCTAAATCAATATTTTAGTAGAAGGCAGAGAAAGGACTCTGGTAAGAGAACACTCATCCCAGTGGTTTCTAGAAGCTGTTAGAGGAAAAGCACGTGTGCCTCTGTCACTTCATGCTTGAAGCTTACTGTCTGTGATCTTCATGAACAACGTGGTACCTTGTTCTTGAGATGTGTTAAAACTTCCAGACCTCTGGGCAGTCCTGGTAAAGCTGCACTGGCGTGGATTTGTGTACTGTACTAGCTGTCAGGATGTCCCATGCTTAAGTGATACAGGCAGACAAACCCTGCATACCCTGCTAGTATTGGGGCAGTCTTTGTGACCATACACATGCAGAGTTTGTTGCCTGTGCCTGCCATAATTTAAAGTGCAATTACTCAAGACCTTTCCTGAACTCTGCTGTGGGTGATCCTGTTCTCTTATGAGAACCCAGATAATACACTGTCTCGTTTTGTTTTCTGTTTTGTTCTGTGAAAGATTCACTAGATAAACTCAGGTGGGTTAAGTATCAGGTCTTGCACACCTTCCTGATGTTCTTCTGAAATGCCCAAGTGCATGAGGCCTGCCTGTCTGCGAGATGCTCATGGTACAGCTGCAAGATGCACAGAATCAGCTGCCGAGTGACGCTGTGCACATTCTCATCCTATCTGTGGCTGGTGGGTGAAATGAAGATGGACAAGTCGTGGTGTGAAACCTGATTGTTCCCCAGCTCACACCTGAGGGGCTCTGGCATGTGAGCAATGTTCTGACATCACCAATGCAGATACCGTAACTTGCTGGTTCTACTTCAGTCACAGTTGTACATGATTCTAGGTGAAACATTGCCAAATCTCATTTGGTGTTTTGGAAGCTGCATGTGGAATGTGTCAGGTAGTGTTCGATTTATGTTGAGGGTACTGAGGGTTTTGCTGTGCCCCTGAGTATCTTAACTTGTAAAGAAGAATCGTCTCCAGTAAAATCACTTGGGGAAAAATATTTGTGAATTAAAATGTTTTAGCCAGTGTTGCTGCTAACAGTTCGCTCTCCCAACAGGCCTTTTCTGAATGAAAATTAAGGCCTATTATTTAAATTCTTCATACTGCTTAGGAATGCTCATAACAGGAAAGGCTGCAGAAGAGATCCATCAGGGGGTTTCATTTATGCTGGTCATACTTCTCATGCTGATTCTTGCTTGGTGTTAATGGTGGGCTTCTGGAGATGCAGTTCTCTGCTTCTGCATGGTGCCATCAAATGTTTGAGAAAGCTGAATGGTGCTTTTTTTTCTTCTTTCTCCTCAAGAAGATACTATTGACTCTTTTCAGGTTCCAGCTTGAGGCACTGATGCCAGCTCAGGTGAGCTCTGTCCTTTGTGTTCAGTTGTCAGTAAGGGGAACAACCACCCTCTCTTAGATCAGGCTTTCCAGTACTTCCTTCTGGCAGCTTTTGAAATGACTGAAATAGAAGCCTGGTCCTTGTACCTTGGCCAAAGTTAGCTTGGGTTATCCTGGGACTTTCCTGAGACCGGAATTTAAGTAGGAGGGAGCATAGGCTTAATGCCATCTATCACAATCCACTCCCTAGACTGGCAGAGCCTTTGCTGATATGTCCAATGCCCCAGATAACTGACTCCATTCTATTGACAGCACTCCTGTCCAAAAAGACACATTTTGGAAGGGAAGGGAAGTTCCAGGGAAGTTCCCCTGCTGTGTCACATTTGATGAATCTGCGAGATCATGAACATACATTATGTTAGAAATACAGGTGTGTGCTGCAGAAGGTTGATCCATGATCCCACAAGCTAATGAGATACTAAATTCCTGTGAATCCTCAGGACTTTTTTCAACTGTAAGCCTGTATTTTGCACGTGAGAGTGGTGTTTAAAAATTGTTCTGAAGAGATGGCCAGACCCTGGGACAGCTCCTTCTGGTTGAATGTCATTGAGATTGGCTTTGCTTCAGCAAGGAGGCATTCAATGAAGACTGAATGAACCTGCAAGGGGTTGGAGAAGTGCTCTGTACTGCACTTGGGAATTCCTGGGAAGCAGGCATAACTCTCTTCAAGCCAACCCCCTGTACTGATCAGAGCATGAGTCCCATGGGTTCTGTAAGTAAGGGGGCTGCTTGTCCTGCTACTCATAGGAAACCTTTGAAGTGATGCGTGGATGTGGCCATGCACAGGAGCTGATTGCTTCTGCCCTGTATGTGGCAGAGTATGGATCTATTGCAAAGTGGGAACCAGGTCCAAATTTCTCCTAAAGCTGCCGTGAGTTGAGATACAGATTTCTGGTGTGATCTGCTCTGGAGACTGGCCAGCAACGAAAGGGGGGAGGTCAGTGACTCTGGGTTGGGTCCCTCTCAGATATAGGTAAAACAGGGCAAATACAAAAGCAAGGATATTGCTGGCTGGATTTCCTTAGTGTTGTATTAGATACACAAAGAAAATTTCTAAGTGGGACCTTTTATTTTGTGATTTTTTTTTTTTAGTTTTGAGATATTGCGGTGTCTGTATATTCCAATGAAGTACTGAAAGCACTTGTCTTTGTATAGAAGATAACTGTTTAAAAATTGCAGCTAATCTTGTATTTAGGTAAAACATTTGTAGATAGATAATTGTATAATGTTGAAGAACTTTACACTGGCATGTGTTGTATAACGTTTATACAAGACACTTCATACTTCTGCAGAATTTTTTAGTTATTAAATTTCTAGTAACTTAATGTATAGTTTTGTATCCTTTCATGTATGTTCGTTTTCTCAGTATTACCACTTGCAGAGTTATTTTTAGTTTCTTAAACTGTAATTGGTTATTTGTGTGTGATACACAGGGTTATTGACTGCAGCAATAAAGTGTTTCTATAAAAAACAGAAAACCCCAAACCCATCATAGTATCCATTTTGTTTAAAAAAGCATGGAGCAAAAAATTGAGCTCTCCGGTAGTAACATGATGATCAAAACACAAAACTTGATGGCTCTTCAGTGTAGCAGACCAATGCAGAGTAGCATCCCATGACAATTTGATGATAAAATGATCCATAATGATAAAGGCATTGTAACCATCAGAATAATTGGGCAACTCCTTCAACGCAGGTGCTTTGGCTTCAAATGCAGGAATCATGGGGAGAATTTTCCGGCTTCTGCTGTGCAGGAGGTGGGGAGAGAAGATTCCCTCGGGCCTTAAAATCTGACCTTCTGGAATCAACACTTCATGGGGCATCAAATGCTTCCTGTCTGAAGTCAGCATTCTCACATGCATCTGTGTAGAGGTGCAGAGCAGAAGATGTTCATTGCTATGATTTTCCTCTAGGAATAATATTGTGTATACAGAAGAGGAAATCTTTAGCAGTTTTCTAGCACCAGTAGGTCAAGGAAACTGCTCTGCTGTGAAAGCTTGTTACAAAGGCATGCACACCAAAGAGCAAAGACCTGGAGAGTTGTGTCAGTAACAGACACAAGGGGGCTCAAAGAAAAGCTTTTCATTTTTGTTTAAGTAGTAATTAGTTTTTCATTCTCTTTTAGGTAAGGAATGGAAGGAAATCTTAAATCTGCAACCTTGAAGAGGTGTCTTCCATGCAAAACAAAAGTCTCTGTCCTACATTCCTTTAAGTAAAGAAAGTCTGGCTGTAATAAATTAAGCTACTTACATAAAGTTTGGAAATCCAACGAGTCCTCTATACAAAAATACCCTCCTGGAGAGATGGTAGGATAATTTCCAGGGCCTGCTGTTTGACTGGCAGTCTCTGAGATGAAAAGCTGATAAATGGTTTAAGGAACAGAGCCCACAAAGCCATCTGGCTGCCAGTTAAAAAGTGTTCCTTGTCTTGGGCTCAGGCATCTCGAGTTAATTATAAATTAACTTACTTCCTCTTGTAAACCTTATTTTCATCTGAAAGAGTATTACTGTCACTGTGTGAAGTGTGTCCATCTCTGAGGCAGAGAACAGCATTGGCTCAGCAGCATATGGTACAGCTGTGACTCCAGGAACAGGAATTTTCATCTGTTCCCCAGGAACTGGAGCTGTCTGGTGAGTAGTTACTGGCATCTGACTGGCAGGACCAGCATGACTTGCCTCTTCGAGCAGAGCAGAAAGAGGCAGTTGGAAAGCAGAAGGGAAGCATTTTGCAAGGTCCATGACTGCCTCCTGTGAAGGCTACAAAGAAGATGCAACACAAGCTTCTGATTCTGGAAACCAAGTCTTCTCTCCAAAGCCAGGCTCATGCCTGCACTGCTGCTCAGCCCCCTGCACTGCTGCAGGAACTGGACATCTCCCATCCCACTTCCCACAGCCACCCTGTGGACCAGTCTCCTGTCAGCCACCCCTCCATTTCAGATTTTCCTATCCCCAGTGTGTTACCATCTCATGCTGTGCTTGTCCTTTTCCTTTCAGTCTACTTGTGCAACCCAAATTTCCTTCCTCTTGCCCCCTTCCTCACTTGCCTTCGGCCAGGCTGGCTGTGAGGGTTGTGCTAGGATGTACCAAATTGCAGACAATGTGTGGTTGATAGGAATTACCATAGAAGTACCCAAAAGCAACACTGCAAATAAAGGTCAATGTCCCTTTGTGATCCCAGTTTTTCCTGTAATTCCTCTAGGCTCCAGTCTCTGATGCATAGGATGCTCTCTGACATTTTGCCATTGTATTGTGTACCACAATATAGCAGAAGAGGATGATTTTTTCACTGCCTTGGGATGGATGTATAACATAACAAAATCAGTCAAGAATATCTCAATATAGAACAAGAACTGAACAGAGGAAAACTCAGTTCGTCTTGAATAGATGGAGAAAGGAGGCAGAGGAGGGTTATTTTAAGTAAAAAAAAAAAAAGTGCCCTGGACTAAGGAACTGGGGAGCAAATTCAGTGCGTTATACGGAGTAGAATAATTGGAAATGTAATATTGCTCAGGCAGGGTCGAGTGGTGGCTTTAGGAATACTCTTTAAAGTGCATTCTAGGAAATGGCAAGAATGGTGTCAGAGGAACTGAAATCTGAAAATAGAGTAGACTTTGAGAGTATTAGGGAGATAAATGAAGTTGTCTCAAAGGCTTTAACATTAGAGGAGGGTTTGAAATAACTGAATAAAG
Organism: Certhia americana; assembly: GCA_018697195.1. NCBI lineage: Eukaryota > Metazoa > Chordata > Aves > Passeriformes > Certhiidae > Certhia > Certhia americana. The sequence goes on from CM031862.1 coordinate 18,478,871, forward strand.
CACCAGAAGGCTGTACAGAGCAGGGGGGGGGGGGGAGATCATCACTCAGAATATGCTCATTAAATCCTGAAGCTTCAAGGAATCAGGCTTGCAATTCCTAACATTTTTAGACTTTGCTAGAACAAATCTCCCAGTCAATTTTACTGGCACAGCCTTGCTGTGCTGGGTTGTTCTGATACTGCCTCAAAAGCCACCTGCAAACAAGGCAGGCCAAGCAGGCTTAGGAGAATGCATCACTATTAGAGCTGTAGGGTCTGGTGCTGGGACAGCAGGTTCCTTTGTCACAGGAAGGAGTTATGGTTATGTTATCTCCTTGTGGTTGGGAAAGGACAGGAAATGTCTCGGGCTGGTGACTTGAGCCCAGCTGCAAGAGCACGGCTGCCTTGCAGAGTGTGTCATACATCATATCTGCTTTGTTCCTGAGCATCCCAGAACAACTCACCAATTACCATTGTCCCCTTCCTACAGATAAAGCAAGGTCCCTCTAGAGCCCAGCTTGCCACTGAATTTGCTCTCATTTTTACCTTCTTGCTTTGAAAGTGCTGCATCAAAAGAGAACTGATCCTAATAATGGGATTATCTAAACTAGTATTTCGTCATGCCAGGAAGCTGATGGTTTATTTTGTCCCAAAATTGTTTTCAGGACTATGTTAAATTCATGGTCACATATAAGAAGTTGATGTACACCAGGGAAATCAGATGTAGATTAAATCAAGCAGCCTTCTTGCAGCCCTGGGCCAAATCAAGCTGTGGTAGAAATTAGAGGTATTATTTCAAGGATTAATTTGGACCTGCCTGGTGTTGCATAGGCCTCTATCAGGACTCTACCTTTGCTGCTTGGGCTTAGGAATTTTGCAGCAGTTTTCAGTCTCCCACTACTGTTCTAATTCTGCAGTTGTCAAATGTGTGCAGCACAAAATGATACCTAAAGAGCAGCCACTACTGCAGCTGTGTTCCTTGTGTTTGCCTTGTCTGTGGCTTACGTGTCCCATGCCTTTGCTCTCCAGCGCTGTTACCTGCACAGACTCAAGCAGTGGTTTGGGGAGGGGAAACCTGAAAGCACATTGCTTTCTCTCTGCCTCCCTCCTCTCCTTTTATGTGGCAGAGCTGCACAGCTACATCTGTAGAGGAAGGAAAGGATCTGCACATTTAGGGGGAAGTGATGAGGCCAGGCAGTTCCAGATGCCCTAGTCCTCAGGGCTGAGGGAGCTGTCCTAACATGTTAACTGGGATGAGGGATCCAAGGAGCACCAGCTCATAAAGAGGGTAGGAAGTTCATGGTGATAGACTCTCAGTCTCTTGCAACCTGCATGGTTGCAACCTTGCAGAAAAGATATAAAGATACTGTATCAAGTGTTGATATAGCAGCCCTGTTGGGGGTTGTGAGAGATTGAACTGGTGCCAGAATTTCCACTGCTTGGGTGGCAGAGCTAGGACACCGTCTGAGCTTTGTAACTCTGGAGTTCATTAGTGGGTACTGACGTGAGACTGGGGCAGTTCTACGAACACGGAGGGGATTTTCTCCCCATTCTGGTGGAGTAATATGCAATTAGCACCCACATGTTCTCAGCTATTAAGCTCATGCCCCTCATAGTATTTAATGTAGGTGGAAACTTCTGTGGGCTCTGCTGCCCCTCCCTGTCATTTGTTAATTGCCACATTGTATCATTCCTCCTTACTCCCAGTCCTTATAAGCATATTTGAGGAGGGCCATCTGCCTACCCTGACTGCCTGTAACCTCAGGAGGGCTGTAAGATCCGTGACATCTTCACAGAACAACCTTGTTTTTTCACTGGCACTGCACGAAGGTAAAGAGGGACAGCCGCTGACTTCTGCTGTGGGTTTCCATGCAGTAAATCTGAGGGATGTTCAGGTGAAGGCAAGCTGTGAGTAAGGAGCAGCAAAATCTCTGGCAGAGTAGATGTCCCTTGCAGGCAGCTGTCCTGCCCCACACTAACACAGCCAGACCAGGAATAGCAGCTGCTCATGTTTTAAGGGACCTGTATCCCAGCTGCCTGCATGTGGCTGCACAGATCCTGCTGCCTGAGTGAAACCCTCTCCAAGAGAGGAGCGAGGTGTTTGTGCACAGGTGGCACAGGGAACAATTCCTGCTTCCCCAGGGAAAGGGTTGGGGGGGCCTAAGCCTGGGCTGGTCATGACAGTACAGTGTGGGTATCCTTATGAGTGAAGTAAAATGTACTCTCTGGATAAAATGGCTGTGTTTGGGTTTTGTGTATCCTGCATTTTGTCTGGCAGGATTTTGACAAAGTGTCTGGAATGATGTGAAAAGTAAAAAATTGTCAATAACCTTTTAAATGTGGACCTCATGATAAAAGTGAGAAGTGCTAAAAGAACAAACTTAAAAAGAGACCTGGCTGTGAAAAGGCTGGTGAGACAGCAAATGCATTCCTACAACTTTCCTGTCCAGGACAGGACTGAGTTTGTCTAGTATCTTTTTATGAGTTTGTAAGAGGAGTTGTAACACTATAGGGATACTCCCAGTCACATCTTTGTACAGAAGAGCCTCAAACAGTATGAAAACAGAACTCATCACTCAGGGGAATGGAATTGTGTTCAAATGCTGTATCAGAGCTGAAATGCAGCCGTGGAAACCCGCTGATCCAGATTTGAACATTACATTGTTCCATATTTGTAGTGAAAATTAAGTCATCTAGAAAGAGGCCTTAGGTATGACAAATCTGATTCTGAAGCACTTGATATGTTAAAAGGGTTTCAGATATCTTTCATTGAAGGCTGTGCACCTAAATTTAGGAACTTTAGGACTAACAGTTCTTGTGTAAAAATGAAATGGAACTGTGAGTTCTTCGAAATCTTATGTAAAGAGAAGAGGAAAGCAATGAAGCCCATCCTGGGTTTATGGTGCACTTCTACATGGTAACATTGCCCATGGAAGTGATCGCAGTGCAGTAGCAAGGATCCCTTGCTGCTTAAATCTCAGGACAAGAAGTCAGATCTCCAGGCTGGGATTCTGGAGCTACCTCAGGTGGGTCATGCAACAGCTGTCCATTTTGCATTTCTGTTTGTTATTTAAACAGTAGCAACAGACTTTGAAATGGATGCTGAGTACTTTTGAATCTTTTCTATGTCTGTATATAAAAGCATTTCCTGAATGTGCGAGAACCTTGAAATCTAAGTCACAATACAGAAAATGCCTGAGTTTCTACTTGACCTGAAGAGACATAGGAGACCTTTCCTGACTCTTCTGGGTAAGCGTAGCCCAGTGGCTTCATGCCTCTGCAAAAGAAAAACAGGATCCTCTCAAGGACAGCACTGGCTGTCCCTGTTGTCCCCATTGTTGTGTGGCCACAACATGTAAGTAACTTAAAACATAAGACAGGCTACAGCCTGTCTGGGGATGCTGAAGCAGAGAATCCATAAGCATATCTTGTGATGTTGCTCAGCAGTCTAAGGGGGCACAAGGCACTTTGCAACTGGACTTGCCAGAACAGAAACAGGCACAGATAGCAACACCTTCCAACTGTTGGCTTTAATTGCTCACTGCCTCTGTATTTGAAGGTTGCTGCCTCACCTGTGGGCACAGTGCCTCATACTAAAGTGCTACCAAAGTATAATTTGATTAATTACCATCATACACTAATTAATCTGGCACAGAACTTCAGTTCTAACTGTACCCCAACTAAAGCCCTCCTGAGGTGGTTTTAATTTAGCTTGTGCATATCTGTCACTATAGATTTACAAAAGCTAGAGACCAGCTAGGCCAAGTGCCCACCTGCAAAGGAATGAGGAGCTGGGTTTGATCACAGAGCAATAATGAAAGGACACTGAGATGTGCAAAAACCCAGCCCAGCTCCTCTCAGCACAGCATCATGCAACTGCTGCTGCCAGCAGCATAGAGGAAGATTATCAGTGAGATAACAGGGGTGGCAGCATGTAGTATTTGTTTGCTTGATGAAATACTAGAGAACAGCATTAGTGGTCTTGGTGTTGAAGTGCATAGCAGTGTCACTGCTATGGCTTTATTTCCCTGGGCAAGTTGGAGTCTGGAGGAAGCACAGACAGCTCTTCCGTCCATAATGTCAGCATTTTCATGGTTGCAGGTGCTTGGTATACTCAGGGTGGGGAGTATGAAATGAGTTGTTTAGAGGGCTTTCTGCAAATGGGGAGCTGGTTGTGTATGTGCAGTTCTGATGTGCAGATATGCTGGCATTTGGTGCTACACACAGTAACGCAAAGATAGCTGGGTGTTTCAAAAGCTTAGAGGAATACAGGTAATAAAGCATGGGCACATACAGGGATCTATCCCTGAGGAAAGTGTGAGCTATACACAGATTTGCCTGTTTGGTGTATAGAATGAGGGTGCAGTATGGTGTGAGTCACCATCCCTAGGAGTCTTCAAAAAACATGTGGATATGGCACTTAAAAACATGGTTTAATGATGAATTTGAGTGGACTTGATGATCTTAAAGGTCTTCTCCAAGCTTAACAATTCTATGATAGCGTGAGTAACTTCGGATGATGAATAGAGTGGGATATTTACAGTGTGTAGTGTGTTGTGTCAGTGTAGTGTGAGTGTAAGGAGCACACAGAAGAGCAGGTGTGCCTGCACATTGGGGTGGTTTAGAGATGAGGTTACAGATTGCAGAGCAGTTCAAGATGAAATCCTGTAAGTGTAGAGGTAGTGAGGCACACGGGGCTACCCTGACGTGAGCTGTGCCTGGCAGGATCAGGAATACTGTGTGGAGCACTGTGCTGCAAAGTGCTCTGGAAGCTGTGTAGAGTCGTGAAACTGGAAAGTTATCAAGAGGAAAGTAGAGCATGGAGGGGCTGTGTAAATGGAGCTGGTGCACAGCGAGAGGGCAGGTGCACGGAGAGGGCTGAGGGAAGAGCTCGGGGCAGGGCTGGGATTCAGGGTGAGGGGCTGCTGTGCCAGGCACGAGGGAATCTTTGAACCCTTGTCTCCGTGTGCCGGTGCTCCGGAGCGGGACACCGAGACTGAGGTACCCGCTGCCCTCCCCGGCCGGCCGTCATCCGCATCCCTGCCCTTGGAGTTAGCCCTGGCTGCGGTCGGTCAGATGTTGGGAAAGATGGGGGTCCATTGGTTCTGACTTACAATGGGCTTTCAGACCTCCTCGTATTTTCTTTACAAATACATTAAGAAAAAAAAAAAAAAGTGCATTTCTTGATGATAGGTGATGTTTAGGGTCAGTATTTATTAATAATCAGAGCCCTGTTATCTCCAAAGAATTAAGCAGAGGAAAGAGCATCTAGTGGGAATTACAATACCTGCCAAGAGAAATGCATAGGGCAACATCAGTGAAAGCTGAAAACGAGAATGAATGTGTGAGAATGAAGTTTTGCCTGGGCTATCAGCTGTGCTCTTCTTCTTAACCCGGATTTCTGCTGTTTGCTGTGCCCTGTCCTCTCCGTGGTCCTATCACTGTATTTGGACTATCCAAATGTAATAGCTTATACTCTGAGCACTTAGAATGGCATTCATTTATTTCCTTATTCATTCTGGAAATAATAGACTCTCTTTTTTTTTTTTTTTTTTTTTCCCTCTTTCCAAAATGTGTATTTTACCTGGAAGCCAAATTCACAGTTTCTAGAAGGTCTGATGAGGTAGAAACAACTTTGACAGTTTTAAAAAGATATTCAGAAGTTTGGAAGTTAGACCTACCACATGCACAAGTGAGTGTCATGGTGCTGCTTTGCCTTGAGGTATGTTTTTTCAACCCTGTGGTTCACAACCTGAATTAGGTCCATGGTGTCTTCTGTGTTAAACATCATGGACACACTTAACAGAAGTCAGCATTTTGAGTAGGTGTTGATGGCTTGTGTGGCTGTGGTCCCCCAGATATTTACCACTTCTACTAAAATTAATTTTCTTTCATGATTAAACATCCATTAGCTTTGGACCTCGTTACCTGAATCTCCCCAGTGGACATTGAGTCTTTGTTTCTCTCTTATGCACATACTTTAGGCAAAAATGAACAACATTAGAAGACCCACTGCCAGAGGTTGAAGGAGACTGTCCTGCAAACTTAGGGTTAGGGCTGTCTCCCAGGAGGGCTGAGGAGCTCACCCACCAGGGTTTTTACAGACCAGGCAGTTGGCTCTAATTCCTGGGCTGCAAAGGATGGTTTCACATGGCTCTGATGGAGAACCTGGCAGTACTCTGAGCATTCATTTGGGCTGGATCCTGGCACAGGGAGAAGATGCTACGATAGGAGCATTCAGTATCTGCCCAGCAGCACCTGGTGAGCTGCTGTGGGACCAGATCCAGCAGGAGCAGAGATGTATCCACTGGGTGAGGGAGCAGCAAACAGAGGGCCTGGGTGTTGTAGCAGTCAGTTCTTCAGCATGTGTTTATTGTGGACCATCAGAGTAAGTCAGTGCTCTGCAAAGTGTCTGGCTCACTGGACACTTGCAGTACAATGTGCTAAGTTTTGATTTTGAGGATGTTTTCGTGGGGAATGCAGCATATTTTTTCAGGCACCTGTTCAGGTTACATTGTTCCCAAAACATAGTATCTTAATAATATATTGCAAAAGGGGAAGAGGAAAGAAAGAAAAGAAAAATACCTGTACAGAATCAGAAAACTAAAACTGAAGCAGGCCAGAAGACTGAGTTTGGTTGGTTTGCAAAATGTAGCAATTATTTTCACAGTTCTGCCTTTAGTGTTTCTTTCAATACCATCTGTATAATTTTTTCTGCGAAGTAATTCAATTGTTCATCCATTTCTAGAACAACTATCCCTTTTTAGTGGATGAGCAGAATTTTGCAGTATTATTTTGCAGGTTGTTTTCTACTTTCCAGGTTTGGGTTGGGTTTTTTTTCTAAATTTTGGTCCAGGCTCTGTAGTTCCATTAACCTCATAATGTCTTCCTTTGCATTACTGCAAATTGAGCATATTACTAGATGTGATTAAAGAGGGCATGGGCCAGATCTGAGTTGGAGATTTGCATGGCAAATGTTGACTGAGGGAAAAATATGTGGAAAAGCCTGAAGGAATTTGCACAATGGTAGCTCAGTTGTAGTTTTTCTGACTCACTTCAATCTCTGGACACAGGCAGTGTTGAAAGTCATAGTTTCTTTGCTTTAAGCATAATGTCTTTTGAGTAAATTCCTCTGGTGCTGAGTAATTTTGAAGTTTTATGGTGTCCCTCAGTTCTCTCATTCCTTCCTGTTCCCCTTTCATCTGCTTTTTTGCTTTTGTTGAAAGAAAAATACTGATATGTATTTCCAGAAAGGAAATACAGCTTTTTCCACTTAGAGTTTTGTGCTTATAGAAAGAGGAGTTGTCTGTGCCATCCTTTTTCCATTATAAGAACGATAGTAGGAATCTCTCCTCAAAAAGAGAGAAGACTCAGGTTTTGCATGAGATTAAATTGCTTGAATGGGATGGTACCGGAGTTTGGACAGTCCAATAATCTTCATTACTTCTGTCACTGTGCACTCATGCTGTGTAAAAGCTCCTTGCATCTCTGGCTCACCATGCAGCCACCCTGGGGTTTACCAAGGGACCTCTTACAGTAAATGTCATAGAAGCCTTGAGCAACCAAGTGTCAGTGCTTACCTGCACCTTTTATGTTCTCTGTAAGCTGGCACACCTTTGCTGTATTAGCAAAATCGTCATCTGAGGGGAGCCCATGGCAGTGCTGGCTTGGAGGCAGCAGAAGCTGTGTGAGGTACCAGGAGAGAGCCCTCCCTTTTGGAACTGCCATTAAAATTGGAATTGTGATGGCTGTAAAAAGATTAAAAACCTCCAGGATCATCTTGGTTAATTGCATGTCCTTTGTGCATCACATCAGCAGTGACTACTTTAAGGTTCCTGTAACATAGGCATGTAGGTTGTTACCAGAGGAATGAGTTTCTTTTGAAAGTTGGATGTCAATGTGACATTTCTATCAACTCCTTGGATCTGATTCATACTGCTCTTTAACTTAAATCTTACGTGTACATATCTCTAGGTGTGACATTGTGCTTAAATTCCTTTGTACGTCTGAGCTTTACAAAAACAAAATGTATAATTGTCCAAATTTTACCTGTACAAACATAAAATGTACCATTTTCCTCATTTTAAAAAGCTGAGAAGATGAGGAAGCAAAAGATAAGGTGGATTTAGGTGATCTGGATACTGTCCTTAGTCTGAAGCACACATAACTAACACACTAATGTCTTTAAATTTCTAGACCAATGTTTTAATCTCTTTAACATCTTTTCACTCACAGTACTTCCTTCAGCTATTACTAGGAGAGTAGTGAATGGTTTCATAGCCTCCATGTTTTTCTAAGACTTGCAAACATTGCAAGGAATAATACTGTTTTTAGGTTGCATCAAAAAATGTTTCTCCATTTCTGGAGTGTTCTGCATGTTATTGTTTGTTCTTTTTTTTCATCTTTCTGTTGCGCTGCAGTCCAGTAATAGAAATAGTCCAATAATAAAAAATTACTTTTTTCACCCACAAGAAGCTGGAAAGCTGTATGAGGAAAGACTAGGTACACCTGGGTAGTGGTTCTGGTGCTTCCTACATGTGCAGTGGATCACTGGCTGTATTCTGCTCTGCAGGTTGACTCCTATGATGTGACTGTGGAAGAAGACCTTGGAGAAATTCAGCTAATAAAAATTGAGAAACGAAAATACTGGTACCAGGATGACTGGTACCTTAAGTATATGACTGTTAAAACACCAGTGGGTGACTATTTGGAGTTCCCATGTTACCGCTGGATTACAGATGAAAAGGAGGTTGTCCTTCGAGATGGAAGAGGTGAGAGCTACTAGAAACCAGAATTCCTGCAGAACACCTGGGATTCTTCCATCTCTCCTTCCCATTTCTCCACTTACCTCCCAGTCTTCTCTCTCCAATGAAGACCCACTGCCAGTTCCCTGCTGCATCCTAGAGAATGGGCTTTCCCTACTAGGAATACTTTCTGAGTACTTTGTTGGGCTAGGCACTGGCAGTTGGGTTGGATGTTTAGGGAAGCACATACAAGGAAGAGTCCTAGCGCTGGCTTGTTACACTAGTCTTGGATTTGAAGGCTGACCCTAATGCCAAATTTTTGACTGTTCCACATCCCCATTGCCCCCTTTTGATCTAATTAGAATTACTGTTCCCTGTTTGTTTCGTACTAAGCTCCTAAGTGGCCCATGATTAATTGCCTGTAAATTGTCCTCTTTTCATGAGAGTAACATAAAATCCCAGAGTTGCTCAGCAGGTGCAGACTGAAACTGCAGCTTAATTTTTGTTCATTCTCTTTGCATGCTTTCAAGTCCAGGAGGAGACAGGGTGGTGGATTTGACTGCTCCAAGTAATGGTGACCAACTGAGAAAAGTGTTTTTAAGTGTCTCTGACTACTTGGCTGCGACCAGGGTTTGGGCAGACATTTGTCACTGATGTTTGCTTGTCTCATACCTGGGGTAGGTTGGCTACTGTAGGGTTCTGCAGCATGAGTGCCTGAAAACAGCTGAAACAAGTGTGAGGTGGTAGGAAATAAATGTTTATATTCCCCTCACATTTTTGGCTACTCCTGGCTGGGGCATTTTGTATTTGAAGTCTTTTGTCCTTTAATGACAACTATGAGTCAGTTTAATTTTGGTCTTTCCATTTTTCATCATTTGCTTCATAACAACTGTGCCACTTCCATGGAAGGCAGCTTTGCATGGCTTTCAGAGTATGGTGAGGTAAAGGATAAGTGAAACTCTCTTGGTAACTTGGAACACACCCACCTGGAAACCATTAGCCATATATGTTATCAGCTGTATTACCTCTGATATTTCCAACCCCAACCCCAACCCCAACCAGCTTTTGTCATGAAACACCTACTGGTTTTATCTGCCTCCACATTTGTGTATGTAAAGTGAGTCTTGTACCTTGCTCTTTCTCTGATCATTAAGGAAGTCTCTCTGTTATTTAATGTTATATTGAATTCATAGTCAGAAGGGCAAAATGTCTGGAACTGAAGTCTCTTGGTTTTTTTTTTTTTTTTTTTTTTTGTTCTTTCTGTTCTCATGACTGGAAGATGTGTTTATTGCTCCAAGCTGACAGGGGAGAGCATTGCTCAAGGAGGGAAGCTTGGAGATATTTCCTGGATATTTCTTTTAGCAGAGAAGATGAACTGAAATAATACTGTGGCTTCTCTTATTGATGGAACTTCCCCTAGATACTGAACTGTAAAATTAGTTCCCATGACCCTCTTCAGACCATTTAACACTAGATATATACAACAAGTTTCTACATTAGAAATCCAGGGTTTGTATCCAGTTGAGACAGATGTTCCTAGCTTAAGCTAATTTCCCCTTGGAAGCACCAAGTCAGAAGCTTATGTTCTTCCACAGATTCTCTAAGGACCTGTGTGTCCACTCAAAAGTACTAAATTGGATCATGGAATAATTTCCTGCAGAAACTTTGTAAAGGCATAGATTAGAAGTTTGAAGGTTTGAAAACTTTACTGTTCTTCTCGACACCTGGGCAGTGATAGGTAGAGGAACCTCACAACCCTGTCTCTTTTCCCTGTTAACAGCAAAGCTCCCCCGAGATGACAAGACTCAGATTCTCAAGCAGCACAGACGCAAAGAGCTTGAATCCCGTCAGAAATTGTACCGGTGAGTTTCCCACTGTTCCAGGGTCTGTCCTTCTCAGGTCAGAGTTTGGCAGAGTACATTCACATTATCACATGCCTCTAATTATTCAGCTGGTGGATAAGAGAAAGCCTGAGTTGCTATGTTGGCCATGTCTGGTTTTTACTTAGATGGAATTAATTGTAAAGTGATGATCATCCTGATGCAAGTGGCATTATGGGATCCTTCAGATAAGCCTATCTGGAAGACTTCAGTGGAAATTCAGTGATAAAACCTCTGTGTGGGCCCTCTGGCACACCATTGTGCTTTCAAGGAAAACCTTGAAGGAAGATTTGAAGGCGTATTTCATCTGCCTATTAAAAGCAGTACTACAGTTTTAGAACATAATCTGAACATGTCAACTTTTCCTAGAGGTTTTTGGCTGCCGTATCAAGTTAGCTTGTGTTGTTTCCTGCACCAAGGTGCAGTGAAAGCCTGGCCCTGTTTGAGTGAACTGGAATGTGCTACCAGAACACAGTTGTGATACATAAAAATCTCACATATGTACTTCACATATATATATTTCACATACATGTGTGTGTGTGTGTGTGTGTGTGTGTGTGTGTGTGTGTGTGTATGTACACACATATATATTAAACTTATACATCACATATATATTATGCTGCCATAGACACTTTTTCCTAGTCAGTGTCATGATGAGCAAATTCTGTCTTTTCTCAGAGGGTAACTCCAGAAGTCATTAGACAATGCCTTTTGCTAGAGATTTGTTCTGTTAAAATAACAAAAGTTTCTTGCACCTGAATGTCCTTATTGGGAGGGTAAGGGTCAGGGCAAAGGGTCTGTTCAAAACTGATGGGTTGAGGCTTGGTGTATGGGTTGTTTAGTTCATTTGAACAAGAAAGGCTGTTCCCTATAAATTAGGGGAAATAGAGCAGAGAAAAATACAGTTCGAAAAGATATGTGCCACTAAATTTTATTTACATATGCAAGGAGGAAGGCAAAACCATTTGTAGTATCAGGGAAATAGCTACTTGAAATTCTGATGCATAGCTGATAATACACAACGCAGTCTGTGTGTGGCAGGCAGTTTGGCAATACCATTGAAAGAGTGTTCTTTACAATTCACTTCCTTTTGTTTTGAAATAAAAATGGGGCAAAGGATGTGTGCCATGATTATTAGGGGGTTGAACAGTAGAATCAAGACTCCTGGATGGTGCCTTTTGCAGGAATTTAAATACATGCCTGAGTAGTTTTAGCTGCTGTATCTCAGTTCTGCAGAAGTGTCATCCCAAGAATGAGCATGCGTTGGGCAGCTGTCTCTCTGTCCCCTCCCCTCATAATACATTTGAAGCTACTGCCAGTTTCAGCCAAATGTGGCAACTGTGTAGAAATACCACAGATATTAAGTTACTTCAAGCTTTGTGAAGGTAGGTGGCGGAGTAGATGCCTTCCAGTCTGCTTCAGGATTCTGTGGGATTCTGGTAGGTATTGATGTGGTGTAAATCACTTATTTTGGCCTAAGTGAGTCTGGCACAGAATTCCTCTGTAGCAGTGAGTCACCAAAACAGTGGAGATAAGGACACAGCTCCCATGCTGATAAGGTTACATGGTTAATCAAACCTCTCTTATTTTCTCAGCTGGAAGGAGTGGCATCCGGGCTTTCCCCTGAGCATCGATGCCCATTCTCACAGTGAACTGCCTCGTGACATCCAGTTTGACAATGAGAAGGGAATTGACTTCATTCTGAACTACACGAAAGCGTAAGTGTTTGTGGGACTTCAGGAGTTTGCAGAATCTCTTTCGGGGCAGGGTAAGGATCTGATCACCTTTTAAGTTTCATTGAATCTCAAAATTGGATTATTTTCTCTAAGCGCTGATCAGCAGCCAATTAAAGTAGGAAAGTAGGAATATAATGGATTTATTATTTTATTTTTTAGTTATCAATATTTAAATTTTTCACGCTGGGAACTGACTGAGCTTCTGCGTTTTGTTAGCCATGGTTTTGGCTGTAGGCAGATGTAGGAGGAGTCACTGGTGAAAAGCATCAGCAGGACTACAGGCCCCTGAGACCTTGAGCTTTTCACTCAGTTCTCAGCATTGCCCCTGGAGATAACCTTTCTCCTCTGACTGTTGGCCATAATTAAATCTTTTGGTTGCATACACAAAGAAGATCGTTATCAGTGCACCCTTGACATCCTGCTGGAGAAAATTTGTCCCAAGCAGCTCATCAGTTATCCACACCTGAGTGAAATCTGCTTGGGGCAGCCAAGTTACTGTCCACCCACTTGCACATATCATGTCATTGAGGAAAACATTGGATGGCCATTGGATGAGTCTGAATAATCAGTCCTGCAGAGCTCTGGCATAGCAGTCAGTGTCACTGAGGCAGATGGGACCTCTCTGACCTGTGAGTCTCCTTCTGTGCTGTCTCAAATGCCCAGGTCATATCACACTGTCTCAGATATCCCATCATACTATCAGGTGGTGGACTAGTCTGACATGAGACAAGACTGGTCCTTACATGTCAGAGCATTCTGAGTATCTTACTTATTCGTTTATGCAGCTGAATTCCATTACCAACACAGAGTCAAATCAGCATGCTGTTAGCCACTGCAAAACAGCTGATTCCCAGCTCATATAGAAGGTCTGAGTGATGCAGGAACAACAGCACCTGAATGCCAGAGATGAGAGGTTTGCCATTAGGAGACATAAGCAGTTTGGAGGCAGTCCCATACTGCCAGGCTGTGACATGTTGTCAGAGGTCCTGAATTGCTGCCAAGTGAAACTTGGAAGCGACTCAACAGAGTGCAGGGACATCTATCTTTGTCATTGGCTGTAAGGGGCCCTCCCCATGAAATAGGAACCTGAAACTGTACTGCAGCCAGACAGCCATTCTGGATAACTGGTATGATGCAAAACGGATTTTTCCAAGCAATGGCAATGCTTCTTGTCTGGCACACTTGACTGAAAAATCTAGATCTATGTTTCTGGTCAAGTGAATTGTGAAAATCTTTGGAGAATAGTTTCATAGCCCTTACCTAGCTACTATGGTGTGCTCTGGGAGCTGGGCACAACTATTTGCAGGAATGGAGTGGAGAAACGTGGGGGAAGGCTTGGGCCTGTCTTCAATTTGAGTGCAGTAGGAAGGAAGACAGAGAGGTATGTCTGGAAATCCAAAGGCAGGTGTGGAGCTGCAAAGTGTAGCAGTGGGCAAGGAGCACTTTGAAGGGAATATGTGAGAACTGTGATAGTTATATGAGAGACAGGGAGCAGTGGAAGAGGGGAGGCGAAAGCCCTTTTTCTTGGGACATGCAGAAATTAACTCAGAGGGAGATATGTCTCAGATATTCTTTATGCTGTTGCAAAGTTAGAACTTTTGATGTTGTTGACAGTGGATAACTCTATAAATTTAAAGGATTAATTGTGTGTAGGTGGAGATAATCCTGAAGGTGTCTGATGCTGATGTGACCTACCCTATCTAGCAAATGGAAACTCCCAGCCTGGATTCTGTGCCAAAAATGCAGGCTTGTGTAGCTATTTTGGACCAGTGTTGCATTTGGGCAGATTAAGTTCTACAAGCAACTCTGACTTTTTTTTTCCTTCCTCTGGTTTCTAGTGTGTGCAAGTACTTGATTTTTTTGAGAGAAACAGATTTTTCCCTAAGTCCTTTGGAGTTTTTTTTCAAAGATAGGAAATATGAAGAACTTCCTCCTTTTGGAAGTGATTTTCAAAACATGTGAGAATGGATGTGTGCCTGGCATTCAGCAGGTGAAACCACAGCAGATTGTGACTAGATCACAGGTGCTGTGCCCACTGCTTGGTTTAGTAGTCCCAGGTAGGAAGAGCATCTTGAGCCCGAGAGGACCTCTACATATCTGCTTATATGTCAGATGGTTTCTAATCTTAGGGCAGCACTGAAGGAGGGCAGAGGCTCTGCAGGACCTTTAGTGGAAACTTTCAAATGAGTCAGTCTTAAGTAACTCCTCTCAAGCTATTGAGTTATGTTTTTTTTAAATAATTTAACTTTCTGATGATGGTCATGCTGCCTCTTGAAGTTCATCTGTGATTCAAATACCTGGTCCCTATCCAGAAAGTCCTGCCCAGCAGTTACCCTTGCTTTGATCCTTGTACAATGATTGTGTGTCCCTATCAGGTATGAAAAGAGTTCTGGAGAGGCCTTCAGCTGTTCTAGCCTAGACAGTTGTGTGACTTTTACTTCCAAACGTGCCCCCAGGCACCTCTTACTCTTGACTGCCATCTGCAGCAGCAGGAACAGCCCATTCTACCTGCACCCCATCTGGGCTTCATGCAGAAGCAGCTCCTTTGTCTGCGTTGTGGTCACGTTGGTCTAGAGCCCTCCTTCCAGATAACCACTGGCTGTTTCTCCAGGGCATTTCTCCAGGTCCATTTCTCCAGGTCCTCTCCAGCCAGTTCTGATCCAGTGTTTCCTATACATTTGCCGATTATAAATCCAGCCTCCTAGGATTCTCCTAAAATTCTTTTTGGGAAGCTTTTGTGCAACAGTGTGATTTTTTCTTTACTTTGTTTTGTGCCCTGCATACCTTCCTGGGCTGTGTGCGCTTTCGTTTGTGCATTTGCAGTGTTAGTGGGAAGCCAGCTTTCTTTTACAAATTCATTATTTGCTTCCTGATCAAAGTAAATGATTTCCATCTAATAACAGCAGTTTAGCATTTGTGCAATAATTTAGGACTCGTCATATCATATAAAGGGAACTTGCTTTGCTGTACAGAATTTGCTGAATTGCCAGATGGAGTCAGACATTTCTGGCTCCCAGCCCACTGTGTTCATGTGATGTGTGCAGCCAAGAGCCTTGGTTTCTGAGGTTAGATGTGAGCATCAAGTTTATCCAACAGCTCAAGTAAATAGAAAGCTCTCAAAAATTCAGGCCTCACACTTTTGGGATCCAGTCTGGCCTTGGTCATGTAGATACTTACAGTACCTGTTCTTTTTTTTTTTTTGTAATAGTGGCTGACTGATCCTGATCCTTGTTTATCTTTTGACTTTGTGCACCTCTCAGCCTGTTTGTGTCACCATACCACTTTCTGAACTGGTGTTAGTGCCCTCAGCACTCTTAGCTGATATTAACCACTGGCAATGTGTGAAGCACTAGCTTTTCTGACTACAGTTTTTATAGATCCTAAAGCACTGTCAACTGTAGGCTGCTCAGAGCAATTCTAGAATGGAGTTCTGTAAATGAAATAGCAGAAGTTTGGCCCTTGATGTGCCTTTCAGCCTTGTACATATTGCAGGTACAGCCTGCAATATTAATTCTCTAGGGTGACTAATCCCACATTCCATCACTAAAAGTTTATTGTGTTTAGATATATAAAAGCATGGAAGATGACAGGAATGGGTGTTGAGAAAGCTGGAGATTATTTTTTTCAGATATGTTTTGTTTTGGTTTATTTTTAGGATGGAGAATCTTTATGTCAACCGTTTCATGCACATGTTCCAGTCCTCCTGGAGTGATTTTGCAGATTTTGAGAGGATCTTTGTCAGAATCAGCAACACAATTTCTGGTGAATTTATCAGTATTTACTCATGTTTGCATTATAGAGTGACTAATTAGTTGTCTTGTTTGATCATCTGATTAGAATGGATGTGGCTGACCTGCTCTACTGCTCTCCAGTAAATAAACTGTAATCTCAGACTGCTGATCACACCATCAACCCACAAGATTTAAAAACAAATTTACGATCTCACAAGGAACTAGAATTACTGGTAATTGCTTGGTGACATTCTCTGTCCTGAGCTATGCTGGAGGTCAGGGCAGCTGGGCATCATGGTCCCTTTTGACTTTTAGAAATGTATTTTCAAGTATGTCAAGTCTCGTAGGATATATTTTCATAAGTATTTTACATCAAAACCTAGAGATAACTAGTGGGAGTGCTTTTCAGACCATAGTATCTGTTAAGGCATTTTTGAAAGTTTGATTGTCCATGTTCCACTTCATCTGAACACACAGAAAATCTCTAGAAAGGGAAGTCTGGTAATGTTCTCTGTCAAGGGCAAGTACGAGGGTGACCCCTCTTGCCTCTGACATGGTCCAGATCAAAGGCTGTTGCCTGATATCCCAGCCATGTGCTCAGTTGCATTGCTGCTGAAAGTCCTGGCTTCTCAACGCTGTTGCAACATGGGGAGGGTACCAGTGCCTTGGTTGTGCTGATGTAAGACCTGTACCTGTCACAGACCTGCAGCTCTTCTCATTTGGTTCTCTTGGGCCATTTGTGTCAGTGACTTGGGGCAGCTCAAATGTTTTTCAGGGGTAAACTTTTCCCACAGGGGTTATTTTGACAGAAGTTATTCCAGATAGGAAAGCCTCTGCTGTTAGGCCAGTAGATCTGGGGATGGGTTTCAAAGAGCTGGGAATGACCTGGAGACTGTAACTTCTTCACCTGGTCCTGATGCAGGCCAGGATAAGTCATCAGACCACAATCCAAGGAACTGTGCTTCTTACTGGAAATTAATGTGAGCTAGACCAGAAAAAGCTTGTGGCATTTGTCCAAAATGTCACTTATTCAAATGTGTCAGAATTATTTATGCATATGGCACTAAATATCCTTCTGGGCTTGCCATTCCATGCTCACATCTTCTTACTAGAAGACAAAAATCCCCTGTCTAAGAGTATAAATTTCACTTCTGCTTTCAGGGATGCTCAGTTTCTGCAGGATCTTTCATTCTGTTAAAAAATCCATTCATGTAGTATTGACATATGAAAGAGAAAATGCTGCTTTTCCTTAACCCTTTTCAATACATAAATCTTAAAGGTTACTTAAAAACCCAGTTAAAAGAATTGCAGACAGTCAGGTGTTTTGAAGTTTGTAGTGCCATTTCTGTAGAGGTGGCTGGGGAGCTTCCAATTGTGAGCCAAGCCCAACCTTCTGGTGTCATCCATTGTTAATTTATCTTTCTTCATTATTAGATACAATGGATGCACAGCTACTTTAAGTTGGTTAATGTGTGACTCCTTGAATGTGTGTGAATAGGCTGGTTAGGCTCTGCAAAGGAAAATGGGTTTCCCTCCTTCTCTGAAGTTTTACTCTTCTTCAGGCTGCCTAGAGATCAATTCACAGAAATAAGAGCATTTATGCTTTTCTTGGGTATAAACCCAAGCACACAAAGGTAGCAGAAGTATTAAAAACTAATTGCAGCAATTTGTGACATTTAAAAAGATTGCTTCCTAAAGTACTTTTAACGCAAGAATTAGATATGATCTACAATTAATTTCATTGATAACATTTCCACACTCCTGAGGAAAGCTCCAATTCTGTGACATTTAAACATTAAGCACTGGTCTCAGTTATGTTAATACAAATCTCAGTTTGCTTTTTTGCAAGCTTTGGCAGAAACAGGAGTAATGGAGAAATATGGTTCAAGGCATTTTTCAGTCATACAGTTTCTGTCCAAGGTGCTGAGTCATTTTTGTCTTGATGTAGACTTCAGATACAGCTCCAGATCATTAGGCAGTTGATGGATATAATGTAAATGTCATTTTATATAAACTTAACTTTTTTCCGCTTTATGAAAAGCAATGTGGGTTTTGAGACTTCTTTTTTAATTATCACTGTATTCCCTTGGGGCCTATATTTTTAATCCTTTTACCCTTTTTAGAAAAATTAATTGCTTTCAGAAAAATTCTTGCCTTGTTTAAAACTGGCCAGTAGTTGAAAACTTCCCTACCTTCATTTTTTCCCTGAAGACACCAAAGGGATTTTTGATATTAACTGAAGTGACAACATGACATTACAAAACAGAACACTGCAGCTATAGAAAATATCCAGTAATACTACATATGTAATAATAAAGAGATGGAGTATCCAACACTAGATTTTTATTGAGATGTTAATCTGGGTTTATATCAGCAATTGAAAAATAAATAGAGGGAAAATAAGTCAAACAAGCAAAACAACAAATGAGGAGTTTTACTGAGTCAGTTAAAATCCTCCCCCAAATTTCCCTCACCCAGCTCTAGCAAAAAGAACTGCTCCAGCCACTGCTGTTCTTTCCCTACATACGTTGATGTGTATTTCCTTTCTCCTGCTTGTGCCACCTATTTTTGAACTTGTCCCTCTGTACTGCATGCCCTGTGAATTTGAAGAGGGGGATTTTAAAATGTCATGGAAGACCTGAGAAGGTTTTCAGATGAAGAGAGTATTCTTCATAAAAGTGGAATATTTTATTCCTCATTGCTTCTGTACAGGGAATAAAAATTATCATCAGTTTAATTCTTCTCAGTGTGAGAAACAAGGTTTAAATTTTCCATTTAACTTCAGTGATCTTTCTTAAAATCACTGTCACCTTTTGAATAATTTTCTTGCTGCTTTCTGTATTCAAAGTTGCAGTGCAGTATAATAAAAAAGGTGAGGGGGAAAGGAGAAATCCTACAATGCAGCAGATAATGATGCTGTAGGCTTGTTTTTTCCTTTAGAATATGTGATGCAACACTGGAGGGAAGATTTTATGTTTGGCTACCAGTTCCTGAATGGATGCAATCCCGTGCTGATCCGGAGGTGCACAGAGATTCCCAAGAAGCTGCCTGTGACCATGGAGATGGTAGAATGCAGTCTGGAGAGGAACCTGACACTGGAGGAGGAAGTGAAGGTACAGCTCTGGGTCAGGCTGGGCTTCACCTCCCATATCCTCTAATCTCCAGAGTCTGTTCTTACTGCCTTCAGCCACATCTCCTTTCTTCAAGATGGGTGATAGGTCTTGGCAAAGCTGTTTGTTTCTGCAGACTGGCAGTGCTCCTGTTGGATTTTCTCCTGCTGTCCTGGAGCTGCAGGCCATGCCTGTCTCCAGGTCCAATGGAAGAGCTGTAACCAGGAGATGAACAGTCCTTTTTCACTGGTTTTCTCTGAAAGGTTAGGGATTGACTGAATGCCTCAGAGAGGAAAGGTGCCTCTTCCTTTCCTGGTAGGTTCTTACCCACTAACATGATGAAGAAGCATTGACAAGGGCGCTGCCTTGCTTTTGTTTGTACAATTAATACCAGGTTCTGTTCAGCTGACAGTGTGAGACTTGCTTGCATCTGAGTGTCACTGTATGAATACCAAATACACAGATGCTCTTTGCTGAAAGGCTCACTGCCAGACTCTGCAGACACAAGTCAGGTAGTTTGTGCAATGGTACTTGCTGTCTCAGTGGCATCATTCCTGAGCTGCCATGAGCAAGGGCGGGCCAGAGGTTGCTTGTAACCACCAGGCTGAAGTCAGTCTCTGGCCAAGACTACTTTCCATTCCTTGTTCCAAACTGCTTGCATATCATTAAAACACATCATGCTTTTGGGTTTTTTTTTTGGTGGGTTTTTTTTTTTTTTTTTTTCCCTGCAGCAAGGGAACATTTTCATTGTGGACTATGAGCTGCTTGATGGTGTGGATGCCAATAAAACAGACCCATGCACAATACAGTACTTGGCTGCACCCATCTGTCTGCTGTATAAGAATTTGGAGAAAAAAATTGTACCCATTGCAATCCAGGTGAGCTTTGCAGTGAGGATCTTTAGAGGGTCACACTGTTTGTTGTCTCATTTTAAATATGAAGGACTTGGGGTTTCATATTCTTTTTATATCTTTCAGCTTGGTCAAAAGCCTGGACCAGACAATCCCATCTTCCTTCCTTCAGATGCCACATATGACTGGCTGCTAGCTAAAATTTGGGTCCGCTCGTCTGATTTCCACATCCACCAGACAGTGACCCACCTGTTAAGGACACACTTAGTCTCAGAGGTGTTCAGCATTGCAATGTTCCGGCAGCTGCCTGCTGTACATCCCCTCTTCAAGGTTAGTTCTTGCTTGAAGGGAGGGTGTATGTGGGCTGGGGTGGTTATCACAACAGTTGGACAAACCAAAAGGAAGTTCTGGTGATCGTTCAGCTGAAGTAGTTTAACTGGCTGCCCTGCAAGATAAGATACAGCTAAGCCACCAGGACTTCAGACTTTACCTCTGGCTGCTGTTGAGTTCAATCCGAAAATTCTCCTTCTTTTATTCTTTGTTTCATCTCTCAGCTCTTGGTGCCACATATGAGGTTCACAATAGCCATCAATACCAAAGCCCGAGAGCAGCTTATCTGTGAATGTGGCCTTTTTGACAAGGTAGGTAAAGTGTTTGTGAATCTTCCTTGTTCAGCTCAGTTCATCGTTATTCATGGTTCTTTGTTCTTCATGTCCATATGTGCATATCCTTTCATCATCACATATTGCCTCATTCCCTGACCTTTCTATTAAAGGGAAAATACAAGTAATACCACCCAAGAAACAGGCACACAGAGCTGATGCCTTGTTGTGCTCAAGATATTCTCTTTTACTTCTAAGTAGCCAAATAAGAACTGACCATTGTCAGTCAGTATCTTGCTCATTTCTGATGTGCCTTTGAGTTATAATACAGGAGTGCAAATAAATATCTGAATATGTATCCACATATTAAGTTAAGCCCCCAACTTCTTTTAAGGACTCAGTTATTCATCCATGAGCAAAGGGATTTGTGATTGCAAATGGAAATTTTCATCACAGAAAGACATGTAGGTAAGACAGATTTCTAAGACCACAAAGAGTGTGTTTGGATTTCAGACTGTCTTCGTGAGTTGCCATAAGCAGCAGACCTGCTAGGACTGAATCTCAGCTTCATCTGAGTCAGTGAAACATAGCTGTATGTCATTCTTTTATCAGTGATTTGCGTGAAGGCTGGCGTGCATCCTCCATAAGCTCACAGATGGCACCAAGCTCGGTGGGAGAATTGGAATGCTGCATCTAGGAACTGCAACAGCTTGGCACACAGCAGTCTCTGTGACAGCATTCTAAGAGCATGCTAGGGAAGTCTGGGGAGGTTTCAGAAGCCCTTTCAAAGAGGGAGCCTATATTTCAGGACACCTCTGTCCTCCTTACACCCCTGGCACCACACCAAAAATAGCTTCCTTGCTTCAGAGTTTTTCACCCAAGCAGAATATAATAGTTAAATCCAGACTCCTTTCCTTGTTATCTATACTCCACTGCTGACTGTGGAGACTTTGCATCCCTTTAAACAGAAGTGTCATGTCCATACCCCATGCATGTGGGATGAGTGTGTGGGTAAGACCTGCCAGCAAGGATCTGGAGTTCCAGAATTTGTTGGTTCCAATGCAGACAAACAACCAGCCAGAGGACAATAAATGTAAGGTCAAAACTGCTACTGCTCTTTATCATATCCTAGAAAAGCAACTTTGGGGAACTCTTGTGCAGTGATTATCTGAAGAGTTTCGCAGTGCTAATTGCTTTGATGTTGCTGTACTTTATTGGTGTATTCCAGTATATGCAGTACCTATGGTGTAAATGTAGATATTAACAGTGGTTCATGGGAGAGGTGTGAAATCCCTGAAGTCAAAATGCACGTTTCCAGCAGACCTCTGCAGTTTGGTACTTGGTGTGGAGATGTGGTTTTCTCCTTGAAAAACAGATTCACCAGCATTCTGTGTCCCACCTCCTGCAAATTTGTGAAGCCAGTCTTGACACAAAGGGAACATAATCTACTCTTCCCATCTTGCTGTTCTTCCTGCAGGCAAATGCTACAGGTGGAGGAGGACATGTACAAATGGTGCAGAAAGCAATGAAGGATCTGACTTATGGTTCCCTCTGTTTCCCTGAGGAGATCAAGGCTAAAGGAATGGACAGCAAAGAGGATATCCCCTACTACTATTACCGGGATGATGGCATTAAGGTCTGGGAGGCTATAAAGAGGTAAAAGACCATAGTTCTAGGTACTGGCTAATAAAGTCACAAAGACACAAACCTTGTTTTTTTCCTGCTCACTTTGATCTTCATCACATCTAGTAAACAATACCTGGGCTGGTTAGCCATATAGTGCCTTTTCCATCCAGTATATCTCATCTGAGTAAAAATATTTAGTCAAGCACACACTCTTGAAAGACTGTTAATTCCTGATTTTTTCAGTGCCGTTTTCTTGCATTCTGTATTTCAGAGGACCCTTTACAAGTATACACTCATCTATAGGACTTCACAAAAATTTAGTGAGTCGGAATTTAGCTTTCAAAAGGAATCTAGTTATCCTTTTTTTTTTAGTTATGCACAAGCCAAGAGGGGACTCAGTTTTCTGAGCCAGCCATGTGAGCTCACCAAGGTTCTTGTGGGCTGAAAATATAAGCTTGACTTCCATGATGGTTCTCTTTTGAAACTCAGTAAATTAGGTATAAACTGGTTGGAACAAAGCCTTTCTTAAAATGCCTTAAAATTGCACTGCAAGGCTGCTCAACCACACAAATGTGGCTTCTTTTCAGATATGAAATATGCCTTGCATGATTTATATGGTCTTTATTCTGCAGTGGCATTTAATTTAACAAACAACATATTTTTGCATGACATAAGTTGCTTACCAAATATGCAGCTGTTTCTGATCACATGACTTTTGAAAAGCATGCTCATTAAAAATCAGATCTTTTGTGTACACAAAGTAGGAGTTTTATGATGCAAGCATAATGTTGGAAGTTCTGGGCACATCTTTGTCTCCTGTGTTTCTGTGTTTTCTCTGTGTCTTGACATGGGCTTATCTTGCAATATTTCCTGCAATTGTGAGTGCCCTTTTGAGAGAAAAGGAAGTTATAACTTTGCTGTGTTTTTTTTCTTCATGTAGTCCTTTTTTTTTTTTTCCCCCTCCTTCTCTTTCCTGTGTTTTCTTTGTGGATTGAGACATGCCTTTCCAAGTAGTACTTAGTCAACTCAATTCAGTGTAACTCTTGGTGGGTGTTGACCTTGCTGGAGGATGATGTTATGCTGCCTCAAACTTGGCTGAGAATTGTGAATCATTTGGTTTATAAATGGTGTGGGCAGTCTCCTTTTGAGTGTGTGAGACCCTGACCCATGAACCCATGGTCATGCATGTGTCTGCTCACCAGGAATCTCCTACACTGTAGGGGTATAAGTCTTTAATTTTGATAAAATAATTTCCACCCCCAGCATTATTTCACATGTTGTAGGAGGCCTAGACCTAAGGAAGATGATAACGTTGTTCCCATAGAAACAACAAGTCTCACACAGCAAATTTGTGAAGTCCTCTAGTCCTCTTCCTGTTTCTGATCTATCTGCAGATAGAAACATCAACCAAAGATACCTCAGCCCAAAAGGTCTTACCACACTTGATGTACTAATTTCTGTTTGTATGGAAGGGGGTCTGAAACACTGCCATTTTCTGAGAGGAGGATCCCTTTTCTGTATCATCTGGCACCAGTGCCAAGTGCATGGAGACAGAGCTTGTGGACAGCAGCTTTCTCTCTGCATGTTGCAAAGTTTTTGTTTTCCTTTAACTTCCTCTGGAAGCTAAAATTACTTAAACTCTTGGTGTTTATGCAGTTATTTGTCTGCCTCAATGACAACTCTTGATTGGCTGATAGGAACCACATTGATAGATTTGTAAAAGTCTCCAAAGTGCAATAAATTTATAAAATGTATAAATTTATATTTTATTAAGGGATAAATCTCTGTTGGATAACAATTCTTAATCCCATCAGTCAGCTTCTACAGTCAAGTGTTTCACCCTATGGGTTGCTGTCAAAATACTTAGCAAGAGATTTAGCAAGGTACCTGCAGAGCTAACAGAATATCTCAGCACAGCTCCATTAACCAGTCATTCAGTCATGAACTGCAGTTCTTCAGGAAATCAGGATTACCTATTTTCACTGCTTTCAAAACTACTTCTGTTGTCCAAGTGTTTTAAGATCCTTTATTTCAGTGGTGAGCTAGCTTGGTAAGTTTTTATAGGAAGAGGCATCTTGAGAAGAGGAATTGAACAGGAAGGAGCTGTCTACTGTAAATAGTGGGCATAGGAAATAGCTCTAGACCTCTTCTTCCCAGAAGTTTCCTGCACCACTTATTTCACAAAAAGGATGTCCAATGTGAGGGGTCAACTATTGGCATTCAGGAGCAGCTTTGGAGTGTCACACATACAGGGAATGGTACTGGTACCACAGGGAACCCCACTGCCCAGTGTGGGAGCCATGTGGATATGCAAGAGGGAGTCTGTATGGAGTGAGGAAAGGATACAGATGTGATGACAGAGGTCTGTGCAGGAGGAAAGCCTCAAATAAGAGAATAAAGTGCACAGGATTTTTCAGGGGTTGCAGTATGGTCCAGGATCTTTTTGTTGGAGGAAGAAGTGATGCTGCAGTCCTAAATGAATCAAAGTTGCCGCTGTTCATTCCCACTGCTTGTAGGAAGGAGATATGAGGGTTTTGAGACCTTCTCTTGCCCTTTTCTCTTTCCCCATGTAGCGTCTGTAGGGTCAGAAGATCATCTCCTGGAATGGCAGAGTTGCATTCTCTTTTTCATTTTGTTTTGTTGCTTTGTTCCCATCCGCAGTTTTGCAGAGGATGTAATTCACATCTACTATGAGAGTGATGAGGTGGTGTGTGAGGATGTGGAGCTCCAGGCCTTTGTCAAAGACATTTACGTCTATGGAATGAGGGGTGTGAAAGCCTCAGGTAAGGTGTGAGCCCAGCCAGGTCTGCAGCTTGCAGTCCCTGCTGACAGCAGTGCTGAGTGCACAGCACAATTTGGAGAACCTCTCTCTCCTTGGCCTGAAGATGCTTGGTTTTCTTATGAGACCCTGGTCCAGGCCATCTCTCAGGAGGCAGCTCCTTCCTTTGACACAGATTCTCTTAATCAGCTTGGGCAGCTCATGTAATCTCTCTGCACTGGGGACAGGTCCTTTGATTTTCTCTGCTCAAGCTTTAAGCATTAGGGAGTGTGTCTGTGTGTTGGAACCACCAGGCAGACTGACAGAAATCAAGGAGCAGAGAGGCCCCTTGAATCCTTCCACCCAACCTCACACCAAATAAGAACATGTAAGAACTCCCCAGGAGTATATTGCTGTGTTTCATATTTGTTCAGCATTTGTGTCATCATTGAACTATTCTACTCTCTTCAAGAAAAGATACTTATAATTATTTCCAAGAAATATTTTCCTTTGCTCTGTCTCTTCTCATATCCATAACATAGCTCAATTCATCCCCCTGAGTAAATACTCCCCTGTCATTCCCTAAATACGCTGCTTTCCTCTTCCACTCACATTTTTTCCAAGCAGATTTTCAGGAATTTATAGAGGTGGCTGGGGATTCCTCCTATTGTTCTGTCTGATTTCCATCTGTCACCACCTGTTGTCCAGTGACCTAGGGCAGATGGCTCTGGTGTTGCATGCACACATTGAAGTGCCAGATGTCCACAAAACTGGTATTTCCAATCATTATATTCTGGTGGATAAAAGGTTTCTGTGTTCTATCTGCCTGGACAAGCAAACGTTCATTTCTGTTTGTGTAGTTGTCTCTTAGCAAAAGCTTAGAAATGTTGTTCCTCCTGGTAAGAACTTCATGCTTGATATGGGACAAGTACTGAGCTTTTCCAGGGCTCCAGCTGGGGTGGGATGCTACAAGCACCACTGGTGGGAGGACTGCTACTACAGAAACCTACCAGGCATGCAGCATCTCCTTTTGCACTGCTGCTGCTCCAAGGCTTGTGTCATAGGGAAGGGAGAATTTGCAGGGTTTGTGAAGAATGGGAGGAGGCTAAATGGGGGAGGCTGTGGCACCTGTTTCTTCCCTGAGAGGGCTGCTGTGATTGGGAGAATGCCAAACTCCTTTAAAGATGAGCACAGTGTACTTAGAATAGCAGGACACAAGAGAGGATGGTTCCTCTTCTCCTCTTTGGGCTTGGTGGCTTGGCTAGGGATACCTCTTCCCTCTCACAGGGTGAATTCACACTTGCATCAGGGTGGTGATGGAGATCTGAAACAGCTGGCACAGGCAGCCTGGGCAGGGGCAGCTTGCCCCTGTCTGTAGGTATGCTTGGACCTGTGGTCACACTGGGCTGGGACAGGGGGTACAAAATATAACTGATTTATTGAGGATAGGAGTGATACATGCCTGGGGTTGCCTTGGTTGCAAAATATTTCCCTAGCCTCTGACTATTCTGGTTTTTCTTTGTATAACTCTGATTATTCTCCTTCAAAGACAGCTTAATGCAACTATTTCTGTTCCTCATTCTGTTGTTTGTCTTTCAGAAGTTCTCATTTCCTCACTTCCCGTTTCAGTGAATAAACTCTCCCTGCACTCTTTCTTGCAATACACTTGATTGCTGAACCTCAGACCTTTATAAATACAAGCACATGGTCACTTCCTCCTTGGCATCAACCTTCCCTGCTCGCCCTGCAGACTGAAGAAAAAATGGGGCATCTGAGGTCCCTGCCCTGGGGACTCCGGGAGTTCTTGATGCAGGGTAGGTGGGACAGGGACACTGTTTTTTAAAGGCATAATTATACTTTGTCTTTCCTTTATGGAACACCACATACTTTGCAAACAGTGGCGATGCCTCACAGATTTTTACAAAGTAAGGCTGTTTTTACAGCTGCACAGCCAAGGCACAGAGAGGTTGAGGAGCTCCTGTTAGACCACACAGCAAGGTTCATAGAATGCCCTGCTCTCCAGTGACTGCTGCATGGCCCTCTAACCCATTTTCTGGTTACTGCTGGGTGGCAGGGTTACTTCATTGCTGGGTCAAGCTTTTCTTCTCCCTCATTAGGGTTCCCTAAGACGATCAGGACACGAGAGACACTAGCAGAATATCTCACAATGATCATGTTCACTACATCGGCTCAACATGCAGCTGTGAATTTTGGTCAGGTAGGAATTTGTGCGAAGACTGTTCTTCTTTCTGGGCTGGGAGGTACATCTACCAGGGTAGGGTCTGAGAAGCATGAGTAGATGTACAGAATTACATTACTTTTTCTGGTCAGAAATAAGTGCAGAGCTATCTACAACTCCCTGTGAAGTCTGTGGAAACTGAAGTAATTTGGAAGCTGAGAAAGGCATTTCAAGTCCTGCATATGTACCAAAGATCAATTAGTGTTCTAACTCATATATTGCAGTTTTGTTGATTTTATTACGGGAACAGTTTTTTAAGCATTTAAATGTCATTGCTGCTCATTTCTTGAATTTACAAACCAAGTGGCAACTTTGAGCTTCCTCTGTGGTGTTTGATGTGTCACATACTGATAACCTGTGTTATCCCTGCCTGCCTTGACTGACATATATCTGCCCTGAAACAACCTGCCTTTCAAATGTGGTTTCTTTCAACATCAAGGCATTTTGGAAAGCAGATTTAACAGCCAGAAGCAAATCACTTTGTCAGTCACAGAGCTTTTTCACTGAGTGGGTGGTCAGTCACTAGAGAAGGCTCCCCAGGGAAGTGGTCACAGTTCCATGCCTGTCAGAATTCAAGGAGCATTTGAATGATGCTCTTAGTCTGATGGTAAGTAGTTCTGCAAGGATCAGGGAGCTGAACTAGATGATCCTTATAGGTTCCTTCCAACTTGAGACATTCTATTATTTTATGAGCTGCTTTTTTTTTTTTTTTTTTTTACATGTTCTTGCTTCAGGCATAAGTGGTCTCTGAGATATGATCTCAGAGATAAGCAGAGAGACCATCTTTCTTATGGTGGTTTTTCTCAAATACCCTACATCACTTTCAATGCTGACCCTCTTGTCCACCCTTGCAGCTCAGGAGCCCTGGAGAAGGTCTGGAACCTGGTGTCTAATGAACTCACACTATTGCTGTGACATGTCCATTACCAGGGACCTCTGCAACTATTCCCATCTAATTTGTCTTTACAACTGATTGAGACAACTCCCAGTGCCCCACTAAGAAAATCCTGTCTGTTCAAGTATCACCAAGAATCCCTCACTTAATTTGGCATACAGAGGATATGGAGCCCATCAGTAAAAGGATCTTCAGCCATGGAATCAAAAGGCAGAGAGGGCTAAGGGGAGGAGGAGGAGGTGACGGTGCACTTCCCCTCAGGCAGAGCAGGAGATATGTATGAAGGTAATGAAAAAGTGCTTGGGAAAGAAAGAGTTCTGGCAAGTGCCACATCTTAGATGGTGGCAAAGCTCAGAGTCATATCTGAGGCAAAATGAGACATCAGCATCTCACAACACTGCACCAGGCCAGAAGTGACTGTGAGTTCCCAGTCTGCTGCTCACCATGGCCATATCTGTATGCCATATTCCGTATTTCTTGATGAACCAGGATGTTTTCTCTCTCTTAGTATCTGACCACATGGGCATTCACTTGTGGGCATGTTCTTGGAGGAAATTTTGCAGAGAAGAGAAGCTGGAGTAAAGGCGATCACCTCAGGTTATCAGAAGGGAACTTTGTTTAGTAAAATATTTAAGGCCTTAGTCTGTCTGCTGAATTTGGGGAGTGTGGCACATGCCTGTGGTTAGCAGAATAAATACTCCCATTTAGATTATCCAACTCTTTCTCTCTTTTGAGTTCCTGAGCAAAACAGTAGGGGCTTCCTTGTCACCTCCAGGCTTTCTCTAGAGCATCTCTTGTCCTTAGTATCTTCTCTTTCTGAGGGGCTCATAAAACAGAAGCAAAACGTCCTGATTTTCCTTGGTTTGTTCCTAAATACTAGCCACTGCAGGTTTTCACTGTGGTCTCTTGCTCTGTTGTGCAGTATGATTGGTGCTCCTGGATTCCCAATGCCCCACCAACAATGCGCTGCCCTCCTCCAACAGAAAAGGGGACAGTCACCATCGAGCAAATTGTGGAGAGTCTGCCAGACAGGGGACGTTCTTGTTGGCATCTTGGAGCTGTCTGGGCCTTGAGCCAATTCCAGGACAAAGAAGTAAGTCAACCTCCCTGCTCTAGGTGCTGGAGATGTGAGACCATGGCAAGGCTGCACAGGCTCATGAGACTGTTATGCTGCTCTGTGCTTGACTTGGCCATTTTCACCTTTCTGTGGAAATGTGTCCGTGCTGTGAGTTTGCCTGTGTTCTGCCAGATGCAAACCAGCCCTGAGCAAGAACTTGTATTTTTACTCTGAGGCTATCTCAGCCATAATCAAAGTCTTTAAGCTTGAGCATGGCATTGCTCAATATGGATGCTGATGTAAGAGGCAGAGGGCTGCAGAGGCATAAGGGTTTTCTCTGTTCCTTGTCCCTGCAGTGCTGTGTCCCCATGTCCTGTTCCTTTGGAAAATCTCCAGTGCCATGTGCACTACAGCTGTGGCTTGTGCCTGCTGGGTGAGGAGTGAAAACAAAACAAGCCTACAGAAGGTTTTGCAGGCATGGTCTGTAGCCATTTCCCTCATGTAAATTGAGGTTGTAGGAACCTGGTTCTTTCACACAAGGGCTCTGAAGAATGTGTTTTGAAATCCTTAAGTAGAAGATGATGGACAGAAGGTATTTTAAATTCAGTTTCTCTGTAAGAAGAAAGCCATGTTAGCAGAGAAGCTTTTACTATGGGGAAATAGTTCCCAAAGTTCTCAAAGCAGTGCCAGTGTGCACACTGGCAGTGCATTGCTCAGAGCACCCTTGGAGTCCAAGCTGACTAAAGCAACTGTCGTATTGAACTCCAAAGGACAGTTGTAAGTCAGCAGAATCTTCCACTGTCACTGAATGAAGTAGTCATCTTCCTTTAAAATCTCTGGCTGTGAATTCCCCTCTCATGCTATCCTTTCTCTAGCATCATAAATGTTTGTGTGGCCATACAGAGATCTGGCATAGGAAGCTTGTGTGACTGACACTGGCCTGAATAAAAGTACATGTTTTTCAGTGGATGAAGTCTCTTTTGGTCAAGGAGTGCCATGTAGGCACCTGAACCAGCACCACAGAAATATGCAGAGATGGAAGGAAGCAGCCTGCAATAGACGGAAGGTGTAGGCTAGCTTAAATATTGATAATACTATTGTAATAGACTATTTGTGAGGTGAGGCTCTGAGTGCTGTGCTGCCAAATGGCATAATATTGAAACAGAATTGCCTTTGCTTTCTCAAAGCATGATTTTTTGGTGTTTTTCAATTAGCTGTTTCTGGGCATGTACCCAGATGAACACTTCGTGGAGAAGCCGGTGAAAGAGGCTATGGCAAAATTCCGCAAGAATTTGGATGAGATTGTCAACACCATCACTGAGCGCAACAAGAACAAAAAGCTTCCTTACTACTACCTTTCCCCAGATCGTATTCCCAACAGTGTTGCTGTTTGAGCAATAGCCAGGAGAGTTTGAAGGCCTGTAAAGCTAATGATGTTTTTCTTTTATATGCTTCTTCAATTAGCTTTTCAGAAATGGATAAGAAACCCACCCTCTCCATCAGAGCTTGCTGAAGAATATTTGAAGTTTCAGAATAAATTTGGTTATGACCAATCTTGCAAAGTCTTAACTGACAACCCTCTAGGTCAGATTTGTTACAAATCTATTTTAAACTAATCTTAGAATCAATAGACATGTTATCTTTCCCTCTCCTTGTCAAAACATTGTAATCACAGATTCATTTACTCAATGGAAATAGTATCATGAGCAGTAAGCAAATCACGTTTATAAATCTTTCTGTTTTTAGTAGGTGACACTGGTGACAAAAAAATTATAATATTTAAATTTTATGCATTGTTTTTAATTTGATTAATGTCAAGTATTTTCACTACCATCGTGAAAATCCTAATCAGGATGAAGGGAGAAACAGGAAATTTTCTTGACATAGCTGATGGGGTTTTATTGCTTTCTTACCAAGTTCATGTGAAATGACATCTCATAGGAGATGAAAATTTTGTACCTACTTAAACCTAAGTATTTTCTACATGAAACTAGGAAGGTTTTAGCTTCTGCCAGCAGAGTGTGTTGTCATTCACATGTAGGGACAAATGTTCTACTTATGGCAGTGTCAGCAAGTACAGACCTAGCAATGTTTATTCTCAATTTCTGTTTCATTGCTGAGGTTGCTGGGGTTTGTGGACAATTTCTTCTGTTTTGTGGGGAATGAAGAGGCTACTTTGTATAATGGAAAAATTTGTGGAGAAGGCTCAATTGGCAGCTTCTAAGAGGAATCTTTAGATTTGGCCAATTAAGCATGACTGGCATGTTCCATCCTAATTATAAACCGCTGAGTTTTGTCTGTTTTGTTTAGAGGTGTTTACATTTGAACACTTGGGCTCTGGTAAAAGTTGAGAAAGTCACTGAGAAAAGCAAAATTGAGGTTTGTGAAATTTAAGAGTTGTGGTTTCCTGATTAGAATTTGGGTTTATTTTTCTGATAATTTGTTCCTTGTGCTTGATCTGACAGCATGCAGTGTGTTTTCTCAATAGATAAGAAAGTTTCTTGAGCTAATAAAACAAAATTGAACATCTATTTCCTAATTCAGCATCTAATGCTCTGTGTCTCAAAAACCTTGTAGGAATAAACAAAACGTGATGTGTAGAGAAATGAAGCTTATCATTGAGAAATAGTTATTTCTATCATTCATGTGTGATTTGGAAAAGAGTACTACTAAAATACACATCCTTCATATGAAACAGGTGTGAAAACTGACTTTAGACCCTTTACAGCAGACTGATTCCTGTTTCCCCAGCCCCCAACCAAAGACTTTGAGAAAAATGTGGAAGGTAAGACCATTTCCTATTATCGATCATTTATTATTTATGCATCATCTTCTCACTGCAGCCCATGAGAAGTGATGAGTGTAGAAGCAGAATAAATCGACATGGAATAGGACCAAGGAATCAGAGACAACTTGTGAGCACACTGCCTTGAAAACAGAAAATTGCAACTTAAATGGAGCAAGCTCATGCAACATATCCAGCATGCCAGCTCTAACCTTTGTCTTTCTACTATGTGCAGAGAATGTCCTCTTGCTTCAGAGCTTCATTTGATAATGATTTTCACAGTCAAGTGTCTGTTTAGGAAACAAAATATGGAAGGAGACTGGTGGTTGTTCTCTCACATCCGTGCACTCTGCTGTAGCCTGTGGACTGGGATGGGAGGTTTGGGGAATTAAATGTGTAGCTTTGAAAACTGACATTAGCATCTGATTCAATAGCAGGAAAGATTGTGGAAAGAGATAAAGAAGTTAAAAGTACTATTTGCAAGTATCTGCTTCTTTTCTAGTGCCAGTGTTAAAGTGCTTACTCTTCCAGGGGGTCTAGGTGTACATGTTGCTGTCCCACTCTGAAGTCCCTTTTGAGTTTGTCTCCAGATACCAGAAACTCATCTTCCTGTGCATGGGCTACGGGTTCCTTCCCCACATCTTTAGCCATGATTTGCTCAGAGGTGTCTCCAAAGTCGTGGTACTAAGGTACAGTACCCACTTGCAGGTTCCCTCCTTAGGTGGAAATAAAAGTGTCAGCTCTCTCTGAAGTGTGTTGTCACTCATTGTGATAGACATTAGAGCTTGCTGTGCATCAGCCCAGCTCCAGCAGGGTTTGACAGCCAGCAGCTTGTGTCTTGGCTGGATTGCTACTGGCCAATCCAAGGGAATGTAGCCTGACCCTTCAACTCTGTCTCCCTTGCTGGAAAATCAATTGCAGTGATTCTCAACTGGCTGGAAGATTGAACTAGTTTCAGGAAGCTGGTTCAGGAACTTCTGCCAGCATATCTGAACCTGCTTTCCTCTTTCCTGCAGGGCGAATTAAACTCTATTATATATTAAACTACTTTTGGGATTGTCCCTTTCCTAACCCCCAAACATACCTTGCAATAATATGATTCTCACTGCCCCTGAAAACAAAGCCCTCATACTTCTTAGTCATCCCATATGAAGTAAAATATCATTTTCTCATCAATCCCCATTTTACGTGTGGGGAAATGGAAGAAGAGCAATGAAATTCAGTAGATCAGCTCTGATTTGAGGTTCTTCCTTTATAGAAAATGTGAGAAAGTTGTGTATCTGAAGCATGCTAGTTTTATCCTTCTAGAGAGCAGACAACAGGTTCAGGCTAGGCTGCTCAGAATGACTTGCTTTGTTGCATATTGAGTAGAACATAAACCCCAAAAGATGTGTTTCTAATAAGCAAACTTCTACCAGCGCTTTCCTGCTACAGTAATAGTGACATGGTGTCTAGGAAGAAATTGCACACACTGAGATAGTATCACAAGTGCATAGTTTATTTTATTTATACTGTAAAAAGTCATAAATATTGCACAATCTGATGTGTCTGGTAGGTTTAGAGGTTAACTGAGTCATGTTTTTTTATGGCCAGAAGACGGGGTTGATTGCTTAGACTGATCTCAGCGTAACACAGGCATTTGGATTTCCCTGAAGCATTTCCCTCCTCAAATTCAATACAGGATCTAGGAATCATCTGTGAACATATCCACTCACAGTGTACCAAAACATGATTCACCCTGGTGCTTGAGACACTTGTCTCACTGGTGAATCCCTCATGCTGTGAAAGATTAATGCTGTGTTTCTGGTTCAGTGTGCATTCTAGCTTCACATCTTGCAACAGATGGCATGCTCCTTGCAGCAGCCTTGTGTGACTGAACATCCTTCTCTGACCATGCTTCCCCTTTCTCTTGATAAACTGAATAATTTCCTGAGTCTTTTGCTGTAAGACTTACTTTAAACCTCTTATCTGTTATCGCTGTGTGCTCAGCATGTGGGCAGATGACAATGATGATTAAATGGCTATTTCAGTCATTATTTCATAGGCTGCATTTCCTCATGCTTGCAACTGCGTATCTGCAGTTTTTCCATAGATTTTTGCCTCAAACAACACAGAAAATTGTCTGTGTTACTGAACAGATTTCCTGTTTGTACATATGCAAGCAGTGGACAATACCTTCAGGGAGTAAAAAATACTGAGTTGTTCAAATATTTCCTTCTAAGAGTTGAGTGGGGACCTGGACTTGAATAAGTCTCTGTCAAGCTCCAAATTCAGCCTACTGTATATCCAGCAGCCTTTTAACTTTAGATTTGCAGTGTTTAAAATCCAGTACTTGGTGATTAGGCTCAGTCTTTAATTACATAGCTGAGTTACTGTAGAATCATAGAGTAGTTTGAGTTGGAAGAGACCTTGAAGATCATCTAGTTCTAACCCCCTGCCAAGGAGGGTTCTATCATCCAATATTAGAAATATTTAACTTGTATTTAACCTAATCAGGGTTTGCTCTAATGGTAATTCAGGCTTTTGGCTACCTGCAGAGCAGAATACAGTGGAGGTTTCTGGGGAGCCTGGCCAGACAGTTCTGTGGAGCTGTGCAAGATACAGCAGAGGAAAGGCTTAAACTCAGTGCAATTACCACATAAAGTCTGTGTCAGCAGTGGGAATTAAACTGAGAATATCCTTTAATACAGGACGCTGAAGAACCATTTCTTTCCCAGCTTGGTGCTTTTTTTTTTAGAGCTCTTCCTTCACTCTTCAGTACCTTGTCTGAGCACCTCCCTCACATGCATGAAGTGACTAACGTAATGTGCAAACTAACAGTTGCCATGTGTCAGTCCTCCCTCTCCACTTGCTGACTTTTTAGGATCCCTTTCATAAGAAATCCCCATGGGCAAATGGTGTGTTGGTCCTCCTGCAGACATGGGAGCAGAGCCTCTTTTGTCTCTGTGGCAAGTATAGAAGTGTAAGGGACCCCATCTCTGGGTAGCTAAAGCACTGGATGAATCTCATGTAAATGTCTGTGGATACTTCATAATGCAGTGTTCTTTGGTTGATGGATGTTTTGTTTCATTTCACCAATAAGGTGAGCCATGCCATTTGTCTCAAAAGATACTGCAGTCATGACAGCAAGGGGAGCTCTATTTCTGCCCTCAGGCAGTATCAAATACAGACTCCAACTTCTATTTTCTTTCTGGTTCTAGAGTCAGATCTAGACAAGCTACATGACATAATGAGTTCTCACTCATCTATGAGGAAAATATGATAGGGGTTGTTGCCAGAATGGTTGGTAACTTTTCAGATCTGCTAACTTTATAAAGACCTTTTTTACATGTTCTAGAGAACAGTGTCTGTGGCACTGTCTGCTGCCACTCATATCTACTAATGGTTAGCAGCCATCAATCTTCAACAGTAATCAATAACCAGCATTAACTACTATCCTAATAATTGTAGGATAATCTGTCTGAGGGAATGTTTACTGAAAAGCAGACATGCATGGTGACAAAGCCAACCTCATAGACTGATAATCAGGTGTCACAAAGTGTTTGGGTAAAGCTTTGAACAGTCTGGCTTTGTCTGGTGCTTGCCCGGTCACCGCTGAGCTTCAAATGGGAGAAAAGCTGTGTTTGGTCAGGCCTAAAACAAGCAGATC
Source organism: Certhia americana (assembly GCA_018697195.1). Lineage (NCBI taxonomy): Eukaryota > Metazoa > Chordata > Aves > Passeriformes > Certhiidae > Certhia > Certhia americana. Next base: position 18,514,512 of record CM031862.1, read on the forward strand.
TAGTTTACCTAGCCCTGTGGAAATGACAGAGGAAGACTTCCTACTCTCCTGTTTTTGTGGGGAAGTATGTAAATGTCGCCTGATTTTCACTTGGCCACTGCATTTGACCCAACATAAACATACCCATTAACAAGCTTCATAGTGGACTGCAGAAAATCAGATGTGATTTTGGCATGAAGAAATTCTTTTTTACATTTTTACCGAAAAGCAATGGATTTACACCACTGGAATCCTACTTAAGCCTGGGTTTTATCAGTATATTCAAGCTGTTTCAGCAGCAGCATTTCACAGCAGGTTTTTCTTGTTTGGGGAATAGAAGGCCATCTGGAAGCCTTCTCCTTTCCAGGAATTATACTGCTGAAACATTATTTTTCTGGCATCATTAGATCTCAAAGGCTAATGAGCGCCACATGACTTAAAAGTGGGGGTACTGGTACTTCTGTCTGCATAGATGGAAGTGAGTTGAAGTAATCAGTAAGCATGGCCAAGATTTAATTATGTTTCTTCTCTCTTTGTTTTACAGGGCTATCTTGACAGCAAAGATATGAATAGTTCTCTTAAAGCATGCATGTGAAATGTTTCTGCAAAGAAACCTTTCTTAATAGTACTTGCATCTCAAAAGGAAATCAACATATGTAGTAATAGAAAGATGCAGGAGGCTTTGCAAAATACATGTAGGGGAAGCAGAGGGTGTGAAGAGAGCAGTGACAGAGCATTTGGGTGACCCACAGAAAGGTCTCAGGCTTTGCTGAAGTAAGGGATCATATTCAGATGTACAAATTGAACGAAGCAGCTAATGACAAAATGTCTTTCCGTAAGGTTTTTGGGAGTTACACAGTGGACATTCAGAAAGTAAGTTTGGGAATAAGCTAACAGCTCACCCACAGTCTGGATGAGTTCTGGATGAAGTCAGACTGCATTAGTTTATGGTTTCATCATTTATAAATGCACATTTTAACAGGAGAACCCAGTTTTAGAGGAGCCATTCTCAACTTATTGTTGAGAATCCTTGAACAACTGGAAAAATGTAATGGGTGCAGTTATATGTCTGCAGTTTTTCTGTGATACTACTTTATGGTTTTGTTTATTGTTTTTGGTCTCATTTGATCTGCCAAAGTTCATCTGTCTCTAGGGCTTCCAGGATAAATGTTTTTCACTATGAGTAAATTCACTGGGAAAAAAGTGTATGTAAAACCAGGTTTCCTGTTAGTAACATGTGTGGTACAAGTAATGAATGGTATTTTCACACCAAATCTTCTTAGGCCAATAACATTTCAGAATATATTTTACATGTATTTTTGGTTTTCTAAATCTTGGGCCACTTAAAGCTGGAAAATGATACTTGTTTGTTCCTAATGCAAAGTCAAATCACCACACTCTTCTTTCACTCTTTTTACTCTTCAGTCATTCACATAGCTAATTAAATTCATAGGACCAGTAAATGCAACTTTTTTTTTTCATTGCAAAGAGTGGAATTCTCCAGTCCTTTCTTTAAAGCTGGCTGGCTTTCACCAAAGTTTTTGAAGGAGGAGATTGGCTCTTTATTGCCATAACAGGTAAGATTAAAATTCTGTCCTTTTCTTCATAAATATGACAGCAACTTGCCACTAATAGTGTTGATTTTCAGGCTCTGAAAATGACTCATAACTGCTTGTGTGAGTTGTTGTCACCCAGATTGAGCCATATGACCAAAATGGCCTTTCACACGCTACAGCATGAGAACATACTGACAGTAAAAGAAGTCATGCACTGTTTCTCCATGCCCCCCTGCTGGTGAGGGCAGCAGGAGTGTTTGTGAGAGCTCTGCCAGCGCTCTGTGTCCCTCCAGGCAGGCAGTGCCTGTGGCCTGACTTCCCCTGCCTGGAGTGCTGGCAGGGGAGGACTGTGCATTCAGGCCTGAGGGCAGGTAAGAGAGGGCAGATGTGATGCAGCTGTGGGAGAGTTTTGACATTCAAGGGTCTGGATGTGAGCCAGTGAAGAAAACCAGAGAGAAATACCTGACACAAGTAAGACGTGAATCCGGATAAAAATCTCATGCCTTTAATATTGTGGGTCTTCCATGTGTTGTCACTGCCATTGTCCTGCAGTCCTGGAACCCAGCTTGTTTCAGGTGGAGGGTGGTTTGGTTTGGAAGCAGCTTTGTGACTGTGTTTATCTAGTCTGCTGTGCTCTGGGAGGTCATTGGAAAGGCTGAGAAAAAAAAACACTTCATAGCAAAATGATGAGATCAGCATTTTCTAGAATGTTTTATGATAGATTTATGAAATGAGAGCCACAGTGGCCATGACCTCTCAAATTCCAGGTGTGAGTTTTTGTGGAGGATGGGAAGGAGTGCTGGAATTCTTGGAGGGGCAATCCTGGGGCAGGCACATCCCTGGGGGAAGTATCACAGGGTGTGGGGCAGGCAGGGAGAGGTACCTGTGGTGCAACTCCTTCCATCTGGGACAGGGCACCAGAAGCAAAGAGGGAAGGATGCCGAGGGGGCTCAGAGCACAAGCTTTGTGAGTGAGAATGGTCACGGCATAGGTGAGGATCACACAGGGAGGAGCTGGGACAAATATCATGAGAGATGAGAGAAACTGAAGCACTGCCCAAAGCTGAGCAGCAAGAGAAGCTGGAATACCAGGAGCAAAGCAGCCCTGCAGAGATGCAAAGGAGAGTTCTGGAGAGCTGCTGGAGCCTTCAAGGGGCCTGGTGGAGTTCTGGGGACTGCCCTGGCTCTGGGTTCTGAAGTAGTCAGATGTTCTTGTCACTGGTGCCCTCTGCTGCTGCTCAGCTGTGTTAATATTTTTTAGAAACATTTCTTGTTCTTTGCCAACACTGTTAATATTTACCACCTGGTAAACAGAGTGCTCTGGCATCTCACTATGGGATTTCTAAGAGAGAATGTGTAAATATAGAGACCAGATTTTCCTTTTTTGATAGAGTTTTATTTCTGAGAGCACTAAGATCCCACTTCTTTTCATCTCAGCAATTTGTGCAGCTGTCCCTAGTGATCCCTGCTGGTCTGCTTTCCTTTGGAATCTGCACTGAACTCAGATTCAGGTTTTCCAGGAGCTTGTGTTTTCACTTGGACATTCTGACATTCCCCTGGTACAGTGATTTTTCTAGTTTTAATCACGCAGTCATGGCTTTACATGACTGACTGCTATTGACTTTGTCCCTCACTCAGTGGTTATCAGTATAAAAACACTGAGTTGTTTTGTGTAGACACCATTCCCATGTCTGGGGTGGTATAGCATTTTTTCTTGAATAGTCAACAGATTCTATTATCTGAGATCATAAAATATGTTGATGACATTTGCTGAAGTTGTCCCAGCACTTCATCCAGCTATAACCACATAAAAGACTCCCTTCCTTCTCAGGCACAGCAGAAACACCAGCATAGCCATTTCTGGGGTGAGGTGGTACAAGGGGTCCCCCAGGATGGTAAAGCCAGTCCCACAGCAGCAATGTGGCCATGAGGTATCAGTGTGGGGCCTGTGGGGCTGTCACAAGCTCTGTGACTGCAGGATTGATCTCAGACACATCAGGTCACCAACCAATCAGTCCCTAAGCTCTGTCTCTGCCTGCATCTCCAGAATTTTGCAATTTAAATCTTCTGCCACTCATCTTTTAATAGCAACAAGTGCACAAGCATGAGTGTGTGTGATGGCAGAAACAAGAGGTTATAGGAAACGTCAAGTTTAAATTTGTTCTTTTTATAGTCTGTGTTTGTGCAGAGCCCTTGCAAAGAGAATGCTCAGAGCAAAGCAGGAAGAGAAAGGTCAATTATCTTATGCCTGAAAGCAGAGATGGAAACCTCAGAGAGGGAATATTCATTGTCTGACTCCACAGACGAATGATTTTCAGCTTATCATCAATGGGATTTCTCTATATTTATTTGGCTTCCATAATCATATCAGAACTTTTCCTTTTCCAGGAGCCTGCCAGGCCAAGGTTGAAAATCAGTTATCATATTCTAGAGGTCTTTTTAAAGATGATTACGGGATAGTTCTGCTCTTATTCATTCCTATGTTAATCCAAAGTGTTTCTTCTAACTTGAATTATTGCATGCTTATATCAGTGTGTTGGAGTAAAGAGTCCCTTCTCATAGAGATTTTCTTTGATCTATTACCTGATGTCTGCATTTGTCATTTCTTGTGCCGTGGTCCCAGACAAGAAGGTACAAGAGTGTCCTTCTAGGTAGACAGAGGAATGAGACTTAACTTTGGAGCCTTCCTGCTGCTAAGTTCATCCTTGGGCAGGGAAATCACCGTGTAGCTGTAACTCTTTGCATGAAGTGTTTCGTGATAGTGGCTGCTTTGTGTGCATTCCAAGGAGCTGAACAGCAGTGGAGAGAGCAAGATCCCCTCAGCCATATTTACCATATATAACATTTACCTGATCTTCCACAAGCTTCTGGCAACGTTTTTGACACTGACAATCCCCCTCAAATCCAGCTGTTGGAAAGAAGAGATCTTTATTTCTCCCAGCAAGACAAGTGGGAAGAGATGGTTTATGAATTTGTGGCATAAATAGGAGCCCAGCTGCTTTCAGGGAGACTGGATGCTATAGTAATGCTGCCATTAACTGTCTTTAATAAAACAAAGAGGGAAAACCCCAAGCTGTTGGACCTCTGCAAATCCCCGATTCATTGCCTATGAAAATTCCAGCACGTCCAGTACCAGCCAGGAAAGGGCACTGGGATCTCAAAAGGCTCAGCCTGAACACTTTACACAGTTGCTGGTGGGACTGAACAGCAATGGGATATCACCTCCTGCATTCTCCTATTCTGATCAGAAATTATTAACAAACCAGCCAAGCAGTACAAAATGTTCATTTCTCAAAATAAGATAGTACCAGTTAATGAATATTCAACCAATTATGCTTTGCTTTGCTTTGCTTTGGGAGTGTGGGGGTATTGTTTGTTTTGTTTAGGGCTGGTGGTTGGTTTTTTGGGGGGTTGGGGTTTTTGCCATAGGGGACCGACCAGCCTTTCAGTGGTCTGATACTAATGACACTATTTCCAGACCCTGTTCCACACTATTTCTCTTCTGACAAAGAGAACACATTAGTGTTGGCCAGGAACCTAGCCACTACCTATAAACAACCTTTGCAGCCATACTGCAAGGATTTTGGTTTTGTTTACTTTTAAACACAAGCCACACACTTGTGGCTGCTTGCAACATGTATTGGTAGTCAAGGAGTCAAAAAGGTGGTGTTTGGGAGAGAGGACAAGGCTTTCTTCAGCCCTCCAGGCACAGTCCTCGATGGGGACAAGGAGAAGACTGAGCGAGGGGCTGTAGCCAGAATTTCAGCTGTGTAACTCCTGATGGGATTTATTGGTTCGTTCATGAGATTAAGGGTGTAATTCTTAGGTTGAACAGGAGAAGGAGTTGTTTCGCATTAGATGGCAGCACTGAGAATCGCCTGAAGGAGAAATTGCTGTCTGACATGCTCGTTTTCAGAGCAGTCTAACATGGAAAAGAAGTCTGGATCTCGGGTGTTAAACACCTCTGCAGACATCCAGCTTCTTGGGGCACAAAATGATCAATCTCTTGGTACAGAGATCGCTCTGTCAAGGAGTATATGACTTTCAGCACAAGCTCTAAATGAACATCACCCAGGTTTGTCCAACTTTCTGCAGCGGATTAGCAGGTTGTGCATATCCCAGTGCTGCAGGCTCAGGTCAGATATGGTCCATATGCCCTCCCTCCACCAGTGCATTCACATTGCACCATTTGTTGTATAGCACATTGTCATCACTGAGGCAAGTAACATGCCTGGCCAGAGGCCTGGAAATGAAGAGGATACACAGAGCACCTGAGGAAGCAGCACATTTGCAGCACCTGACCTCCAGCACAGAACTTGCTTGGCAGCCATCTGGAGAAATCACTTTGTTTATCCATGACAGTGTGAACTCCTCCCCAGACTTGGGATAAGCCAGCCAGCAGTAGAAAAGTAGTGGAGGAATGTCCCATTGATTGTGGAGCCTGTTATTTAATTTTTTGAGCGAAAAGAGAAGGCATATATTTTTTCCCTTGGCGGGTTGAAAGGAAAAAGGAGAGAGGTGAAAGAAACAGCATATAAAGAAAGGAACTAATACTACCTTTTTGATTTCTTTCCCTCCCCAAAATTTACTTAACCCATCCTACAGACATAAGGAACTTATCATATTATCACACCAATAGAGTGAGACTATGTATAAATGATTCCAGTAGATTCAAATTTCCTTATAGATCAATAAAAAATTAAATTAAAAACAATGGCTGAAGCAAGTATTTTAGAATCCTTTTTAAACTGGTATTTATTACATTTAAACCATGGCTATACATTATCCAGCTAGCTGTATTTATTTTTAAGAATACATGCTTTTTCTCATTTAAATTTGTTTGTTACTTTCAACTGCTCTTTATATTAGCCAAGATGTATTTCCCCTTAGGGGCAGAAAGGGAAGCACCTCAGAAGTGACTCCTTTGTGCATTTTCATTCCAGTAGCACAGCGTGTCTTTCCGTGGAGTGAAATGGGACCCCATGCTTGGGAATCTACCAGTATCTCTCCCTCCTGCTTCCTCCTCTGCAGGCCATAGTCCCCTACAGGGTCTCAGAAATAGGGTCACAGCCCCACTTCCAGAGGCTGCTGCTCACAGCTGTGCCCTCATCCCGCCTTTATTCTGTCACCTATTTTCTATTAACCCTGCGTGCCCAGACATCTCTTGTTTGCTGCCCAGGTTTTTGTGCTGAGGCTTCCTTCTAGCAGCACCTCTGCATCTCACCAGTCTCCTATGGGGAATGACAGCAGATTCATGCTGCTTGGAGCTGGTTTTCTGGGCTCGCATTTTGCTTAGAGACTTCTCTTTTCGTGGCCTACAAGTTCACAGTCTGTGAGACATTCAAAGTTCAGGACCTGCTTTTAGGGGTTGGATTGATGATTTTTTGCCTCAATAGCTTTTTTTCTCCAGGCAGCAGTCTGCAAATGATATTCAAATGGACCCATGGAAAGCAGAATTACTCTGCCTCCAGCACAGACACAAACCTCTCATAAGGATTAATTCAGTATTCAGGCTAGGGCAATCTCTTTATTTCATAAAAAGTGGATGAAAATGTTCTTTTGTTTTCCTTCTCATTTTTTCCCCTTTTTTAAGGCTGAAACATTTCTAGGCAGGCCTTTGCCATCATATGATCTATAGGTACCCCTAGGTAGGATCAAATAATAAATAATAATCTGTCCTTAATAGCTCTTAGTCTAATGAATCAATAAACCTTACATGAAAGGTGCAATGGGAAAGGTCACGGAACACTAAGAGAGGTCATGGAAGTTCATTTTCAGCGAAACCTAGTTACAAAGTCTGATGTTGGAACCTTTCAGGTAATGCCTGGATTAACTGAGTTCATTAAGAAACATTTAACCAACCTATTTACACTGATAAATCAAATACCCTTCTTGCCAAGTCCTTGTGAAATATTAAGAGAAGCTGTGCAATGTTTGCTTTGCTTTTAGCAGCTGTGTCATCTGAGCTGTTGAATAATAAGAGAATGTATTGTGCAGTACCACATCTGGATCACTCTGCATCTTTTACCATAGCTCTACTGGGAGATTTACTTCAATTAATAACTTATAAAGTCATAGAGAAAGAAGGAAGAGGTACATGCCCAGATATTATATTTTCTTTTTTTTGACAATTTTTCATTGAAATATCATATACTTCACAACTCTTAAGTGGGAAAACTAAGGACCCCTCGCGTGGTGCTGTGGAAATTGCTGTAGCCTGACTATCTACACAACCAACTGGGAGATGGTGTCACCAAGGTGAGGATTCCTCCTCCACCACCATCATCCTGCTAGAACAGCCCAGCACTGGCTGTGCCACTGTGCCACTTCTTGGTCACTTCACTGGGTCACTTCTTGGGGTTGTTGTGTTTCTTTGATTTTGTCCTTTATTTTCTCAGGCCACTCTGCTACTTCTGTGCTTCTGTCTCTGGCAGGACTGAAAGGCATGATGAAGGCATACATTTTATCACTTGGTATCAGCATCAGTTTTTGTGTTTTAAATGCATGATTTATCATCTGTTTCCCTTATGACTGTAGTTATCTGATATCATGAAATGTTAAGAAAAGTTTTGTTACTTGATGATTACTAAATTTTTCTTGAATTTTAAATTATTTGGTGAGTTTTTCTGTTATCATTTTTCTTTAGTATATGCACTGTTTTTCAGAGCAGAAAGACGACCAGCAAATTATATACTTCCATGATTTTTTGTGATGATGATAAGCAATTTTCTAAATTTGCAGAATGCCTCTAATTAAGGCCCTGGCTCAAGTTTGAGCAGGTCTGTGCTTAAATCTTGTTTGTCCAGCAGAGTCCCTGCTCAGCTTTCGGAAAGGCATGGTGGACACTCTGCCCCATGATGACAGCTGGGAACAGCTGATAATGTTGCCCCTTTGCTTTTTTATCTCCCAGAACACAGACCTTTTGGTTGACCTGCTGTAGACCACAGTGGCTCTGCAACTGCTCATGCAGGCAGCTGAGAGCAGCATTCTCAGGAAATCTGCTAAGCTCAGACATGCTCTTTGAAACCGGCAGCCTTCACTTCTGTGCCTCTTTTTGCCATAGCACCTGACTGGCTTTTCCCATTTCCTGACTTTTCTTTCCTGACTTAGGGAAGTGCCTGCTCATTCTTTCTGCTGACAACAGTCTAGAGCTAAGCACCTTTACTGAGAGATGGGGTATAGCAGCAACATAGTGATTTACTCTTGGTGGAGTCACAGTACAGGTCAAGGAAAGGCTGTTATCAGCTTCATTTACTTGCCCTTCTGATTACTAAAAAGCAGTTTACTATGTATTGCAAATGATGACATTGACTTCATCCTTTTGCAGCTGAGTTATGTTTTGAGTCTAGTGAGTTCATACATAAATATTTAACCAAGTTTTTTTGATCTAGCTGTTCAAATGTAATTTCTGTGATCTGAAAACAAATTATGTTGTTTGTATCTTATCTCTAGTACAACATGTAGCATTTTACAGATATGTGTGTCACACAAATTGTTGAATACTGAAGATATCACCTGAACCTTAAGACTTGCTGACCATGGCAGATCCTTTGTCAAATTGCTGCCAGAAATAAGGCAGAGGTTGATATTGTATTTTCTACAGGCACTAACAAAAGCCCTATCTGAAAGTAGTAAAAGTTTAGTAGCTAAGATGTTGATATTTACAGCAGAACAGGCAACATGATTTCCACAGGCTACTCTGCCAACTTGCTGTCTTGGGTTTGGATGGGTAGAGTTAATTTTCTCCATAGTAGCTGGTATGGGACCATGTTTTGGATTTGTGCTGGAAATACTGTTAATAATTCAGGCATGTTTTACTGATTGTTGAGCAGTGCTTGCACAGCCTCACGTTTTTTTCTAATTCTCCCACCACCCAGTCAGCAAATAGGTTGGAGTGGCAGAAGAAATTGTGAGGAGACAGAGCTGAGACAGCTGATCCCAGCTGTTCAAAGGGATGTTTCATACCATATGGCAACATGCTTGATACATAAACTAGAGAGAACATAGGCTGGGGTTAACACGCTCAGCAGTGACACTTGGTGCGATCAATTGGCGGTAGAGAGCAATATTGTATTTTATTTCGTTTTCCCACTGCTTTCTACTCTTTCCCTTGAAATTTATTCGTTTTTTTTTATAATTTCCACCTTCTTCTTCTTCTCTTCTTTTTCTTCTTCTTTTCTAATTTTTTTTCTTTCTTCTTCCTTCCTTCCTCATCATCATCATCACCATCCACCATCATCATCATCATCATCCATTATTTCAATTATTAAAACATTCTTAAGTCCCCATGGATCGTCAGGCTCGTGACTGTAATGATGGAGAATGATTCCCAGCTGTCCAAAGGATGTTTCATAAAATATGGCAATCATGCTTGATAAATAAAAATAAGAGAGAAATAGGCTTGGGGTACATCTGTCAGCAGTGATATGGGCAATCAATGAGCTGGTCGGCAGGGAGAAGCAATTGTTTTTAATGGTTTTCACTGGCCTTGTCTTCTTGGAATTTCTATTTTTTTATAATTTCCACTTTTTCTTCTTCTTCCTATTCTTCTTATTCTTATTATTCTTCTTATTCTTATTCTTCTTCTTTCTTCTTCTTTTCTTCTTCTTAATCATTATCATAAATACCATCACAATAATCATCGTCATCGTCATTTATTTCAATTATTAAAACATTCTTAAGTCAACCCATGAATTTTCTCACTTGTATGTTCCAGTTCTCTTCCCCTCTATCCTGCTGAGAGTGTGGTTGGGTGATGTTCAGTTGTCAGCTGGGATTAAACCATCTCCATGAAAATATTTAGTGAAATGTCAAGCTTCAGTGTAAGGACATAGGAACCCAAGGATGGGTGTGCTGGACCATGACAATAGTCAAGGTAATCCAAAATTCTGTCCAACTCCAACACTAGCTTAAAAATTAGTTCCCCAGGAAGAGAACAAAACCCAACATGGCTACAAGGAATATTCTTTCAGACTGCTGCAGTGTCCAGTGATTTTTGAGCTGGTGGTATCAGTGGTATCTTTGTGTTTGAGTACCCTCAATGGATTTTGCTCCCATGAATCAGCCTGCTTACTTTTTGGACACATACATCTTGAAAAATAGTGTTCCACAGCCCAAGGGCACGGTATGCAAAAAGTTGCCTCCTTTGGCTTATTTGAAAATATAGAAAGGAACAAATACCAAAAATTGCTACATTTCTTTGAGCCTGGATGCCAAGGAATAGTCACTGACTAATAGTCTGTACCTGGCTTTCCACTGTGCTAACTCTAGATTTCTCTCTAACAGGATGAGGGTGCAACTTGGAAGAACAAAAATGATAAAATTTCCTGGTCAAGATAAAGACAGTTAAACAAAGAGAAGGAAATAAACAAGTGATGCAAAGACTCACCACCAGAAGGTTTATGGTCACACAGTCTCTGAACAATGGCTGAATTGGAGAGACAATTCCCCAGTTTTCATTGTCAAGCATGCTGTTAGACATGGATTATCTCTTTGATCAGTTTGGGCTGGTTGTGTCCACAGCTGTGTCCACTCCCAATCCCTTGCTATCTCCCAGCCTGCTACCTGGGTTGGGGACAGAGAAAGCAACCAAGAAAGCCTCGGTGCTGTGCAAGCATTGCTCAGCAGCAGCTAAAACACTGGTGTGTCCTGAACACTGCCACAAATCTAAATCAAGGCACCACACCAGCTGCTGTGAGGAAGCCAGATCCAGTATCCCTGAGCTGGCTGTGAACACACTTGAAGGGGCTGTTCTGGGGAGAAGGAGGTGTCTGTTTTCTCACAGACCTAATCTGGGCGACAAAAGAAGCAAGTTAATTAAGTGCAGGTCCCAAATTAAAGGCTACATGTAAACACAGGATGGAATCCTGGGAGCTGGCCCGTACATGCCACTAGGCAGGCACAGCAAAGCAACAGCCTCCAGAAAGCATTTGAAGGAAGGCCTGGAATTTGAAAGACTGGTTCATACAGCAGCATCCCATCCTGCCAATTTGAGCTTGAATTCGCAGGTGGAGACAGAGAATGGTACCAATTTGTAACAAGACCAGAAGCTCAGGCATCTGCTTTCTTATCACACTGCTCAGAAAGCTGGGAAGAAAGCAGAGTCTTTTAGGTGTCTCCTGTGAATGTGAACTATATCAGGATGGGTCTTTCCGACACAAGTAAGCCTTTCATACTCAATAGCCTTTCACACTCAAATAATCCCTGTCTTTCTGTCATCAGAGGTGACCCAAGACCTTCAAGCAGCTCTGGCTTTATTCCCAACACCATTTTGAAACCCTTCAGGGATTATGTGAGTAATTAGATAAATAATAAAAACCCATGTCTGGATGTGGGATGATGCTACAAGCAAAGCCCTGCTTTTCCAGTGCATTAGGCTTCACAGCAGTTGTTCACCCTCAGGGCTGCCAATAGGGGACTGCGAAGCACTTTATCTACAAAAGTAAAGGAAAAGAAAAACCAAACAACTAGAGTTTCTCCTTGATGACAATAAAAGGGACTGTTTTCAGCAATATAATCATCCCTCCAAAACCTGAAGGTTTCTTTTCATTTCACTCATCTGCCCACTTCTGGTTTTAAATACCCTGGTGTGCAGTATTCAGAGTAATGCCCACTGTACTAGAATCTGCAGAATTTGTTGCTGATAAAAAACCTCCACATTAAGACCAGGAGAAATGAGCAGGGAATTAGAGTCATCTGCCTCAAACCAGATCCTTAGCAGACAGGCATGTAAATCTGTATGTCCCCAGAGCCTTCCTTTGTAGTCAGGGGAAACAAACTTCTTCAGAGACTGACTCATTTCACAAAAATCAGCTCATAAGCAAAGAGCTGTGACTGGAAGTATCAGTATTTCCCCACTAACAGGGGAGACTGTCAGCTCATTTGTACACCCACCTTTTTAATATCTAAATTTAAGCAGGACATGTTTCTTTCCTCACTGTTGTAGAATCTGCTAGTACTCAGCTAACTGGGCTAAAGACAAAATCTGCCCATCCTTAAACCCCATTTTGACAACCCAGTAGAGAACAAAGTATGGTGTTTACAGTATGTCTGGCTATTTTTGGACACATGAACACTCAAAACTGATTGAACAAATGTGGACTCAAGTTCTAAGCCAACAAGTTCATGCAGGAAGACAAATTATTTTCCATTACCATTACCAGGGAGACGAAGAAGAGATTAAGATACATATATATTCTTATGTATAGTATATATATTCTTATATATGGGATATATATAAGATTATATGCATTTAACACATCTTTCCAGCATCACAGCATCTAAGGGGTCAGTATCATTTTGGCTATGTGTCAAATGATGGAATGGGATGGGAAGAGTCTTGGCAAGTTTCAGAGCCTGTTTTTCTGACTGAAATGGTCCCTGACATGGTTGTTTGGGTGAGATACCCCGAATCTGACATTAGTTGTCTGAAAATCTGCATGAACTCCCTTTCTAGTGTGTGAAGAGAAACAGGCACTGCCAGAGGACACTGACACCAATTTAATGCTCATCCATAGTCAGTAGGTGCTTTACAGATACCCAGGTGTCCAAAGCAAAGAGCAGGAGAGTGGTCAGAGTGTGACCAGGGGTGGTGTGGCAAGACCTACCCAGGGAGCATAACAATGAGGATTTCTCTCCCCTGCTAGGGGTCTGGGACTGTAACATGTAACACTTCTCACAAATGGAGGGGAAGGTGGGAGGGGGAGGAGGGAGAATAACAAAGAGAAAGCTGTTTCAAACAGAACTGTCCAAAGAGATTTTGCTAAAGAGAACTCATACTGAGCTTAGTTGAACTGATTAGAGCATGGTGCTAATAATGTCAAGGTTGTGTGTTTGATTCCTGTAAGGGCCATTTGCTTCAGAGTTGGACTAGATGATCTTTGTTGATCTCTTCCAACTCAGAATATTCTGTAAATGTTTGACATACTCCATTTTTCCTTGCGAGCATTATCCACTGCATTGACTTTGAGCACCAGTTTCATAGATCAGAGATAAACAGAGAAAACCAATCTTCTGCAGATCCTCATTCAGGAGTACTTTTAAGAGTAATGTCATATCTCTTTCTTATTACATAGAGCCTTCCTAAGGTAATGAAATCTATTTCTTTTTTTTATTCCACTAATACTTCCATTCTCCTTCTTAAGCTACAGTTTCTACTGTCTTCTGCTCTCTAAACATGTTCTCATCCCTTGTTTATTTGTTTTCCTACCAGGGCTTTGCCAGGTCTTAATTACCATTGCTTTAGGATTATTACATAACTTACAAAGTCAGCTTTAGTAACATTCATTCTTATCATGAGCAGATTAATAAGTAAACTCATATCTCAACAGGAATGGGAAAGCACTATTGGCTAATTTCAGCCACATCCTTTGGCACCACAGCATATAAATAAGCATGGATTTACAAGTCCACCATTGGGCTTTTCAGACACTTGACTTCTCTTCCTCAGCCCACCATGGAGGGCCTGGGAGTGACCACTATTTTCTTGCTGGTATGCATCTCATGCCTTCTCTTTGCTACATGGAGAAGCAGATCTCAAAAAGGGAAGGAGCCTCCTGGTCCCACTGCATTCCCCATTGTTGGAAACCTGCTCCAGATAAACCCATGGAATTTGCCTGAAAGCATGAAACAGGTAGGTTTTTATGAAACAGGGAATGTCTTATTCTTTCCTATGTTGTCTTTGAGGCGTATAAAACAAAGTCCAGTCCTGCTGGTCTCAACTAAATTCACAAGCTTAATTTGCATTGACTAAATGTTAGATTCAAAAAAAAAAAAAAGAAAAGATTTTCCAGATATACATGCCTATTCAGTCGATATATCACAATAATCTATTGTATTTCTAAGTCTGTATATTACAGTTGTGTGTATATATATGTAATATATATGTCTATATATTGTAAGTCAGTCTACATATTTGCAATGACCATAGTGAAATGAGATCTGTGTTGACCTCACAGGTTGTACCACAGAACAATAATTTGCAGTGGATTTGCAATCAAAGCACTGATGCTGTTGCAGTATAATCCTCCTGTGCTCAATACCTCACCATGTTGGCAACACAGCCTGGCCCTTTTTGTGGGGAGAACCCAGTTCCATTTTGCTGCCTCTGCTCCCTAGCAGATATGTAGGACCTCCTGCGAGTGGAAGTAGCAAGTGTAGAAATTGAAGTAAAAACATTTGGAGGTGAATTGTGCTGTCTATTCGCTCCCTTGACTGATGTCACCCATCTGGCAAAAATACCCCTTTGAGAGACAGTTTTGCTGTTTGTGGTGAAAAACTCTTCAGGCATTTTCTTCCTTATTGTGTATATAGCTGATTTTAGAGCTCATGTAAATTGTTACCCATTATGCCCTGCACAAAGGCATTCTGAAATGTTTTGCCAGCCCTTTAAAGGGTTATTTTCTTTTCTCAGATTTGTACTGGATACTCGCCATTTCCATTCATATTACCTATTTCTTGTACGATACCCTCTTCCCTTGCCTGTAACTCATAATTGAAAGATCTCTGCACTGTTGTTAATTAATGTCATGTCTCAGCAGTGCTGGGACAATGACACATCACCTCTCAGACCTCCTTGCCACAAACACCACATGATTATCATTTACGTTGTCATGTTGCTTTTTGTGCTCACCTTTCCTACAGCTCAGTGAGAAGTATGGTCCTGTCTTCACGGTACATTTGGGCCCACAAAAGGTTGTGGTGCTGTATGGCTATGATGTTGTAAAAGAAGCTCTGGTTGATCAAGGAGATGACTTCAGTGGAAGAGGCACACTACCACTGATTAAAAAACTCTTCCAAGGCACAGGTATGTCCTTGGTAATGCCAGCATGCAAAACAGATGTATACAGCTAAGGAACCACAAAAGGAAAGTCCACAGCACAACAAAGATAAGGTAATATAGGCTGACCCAGTAAGGGCCACAGTCCAGATTAGGTTGTGAGATTATTCACTAGGTCAGTCCCTGATATGGCATTTATGGTACATATTCCATGGTATTATATAAATAGTGCAGTACCAATACTGGTTGTTGTCAATAATTATATGCTCTATGAAGGTGCACAGCAGAACATTTGAGTGGTTATGTCAGTGTAAAGGCCTCATGCCCAAGACCAATTCAGTTTTACTTCTTGCTTCCTAACATAGTTTTTCTTATCCTGGGAATAAAGTCAGTTTTATTCAAGTGCTGTGATAGATGGATCAAATTTGTCACCTTCAGAATTGCAGAAAAGTTATGGTTTTGGGCAGATAGCAATTGCAGCGTAACTCTGCAGAGAGGTGTCTACATGCTGAGTACTTACTGTGTAGTTCCCATTAAAGGCAAAAAAACCCTGTTTCATAGTGATAGTCTATTTTTCCTCCCTGTGTCAGGCATTGTGACCAGCAATGGGGAGACCTGGAGGCAGCTGAGACGATTTGCAATCACCACCCTGCGAGATTTTGGGATGGGGAAAAAGGGCATTGAAGAGCGAATCCAGGAGGAAGCTCATTTTCTGGTGGAGAGGCTCAAGAACACACATGGTATGATAAGGACTTTGTGCCTGCTGAGACACTGTGTATATCACTGCAATGAGACAATGAGGGGTGTAGGGCTGCTTCACAAAATCCATAACCCAAGGAGTGAGCGTATGGCTGCTGTTTCTGCTCCCTGCTTCTGTAGGCAAAATTATCAGTGGATCTATCAAAGGCACTGTGACAGTACGGAGGATAAAAGTAGGAGGGGCTTGGAAAACACCTTTTCACCTATTCTGCTTGAGGAACAAGAGAGGAAGTAGCAAAAGGAAAGGCTTTGCCACAGAGCCAAGGGTTTGATGGAATTCAGCCATGGAGACAGTGCTGGATGCTGTCAAGTAGCCAAATGAGCTTTTCTTCACCTTGTCTCCTACAGCTCTATGTAAGCAGATCTTGAGGAAGTAGGTGTCCAGAAAACTCATTTGCAGATATTTGGGGTTGGGTCCAGTCCATCTGAACACTAGATAGTATGTCCCAGTATTGGTGGAGCTATCCAATGGGAACAGGGATATAAGCTGCTTCAGAGGGTAGGGTATAAGGTTACCCACATGGGTTCAACCTGTAAATGAGTTTTCTGGTAGTATATGTCAGTGTTACTTCTTAAGTGTGTCCCCTGAGAGTCTGGACCCTGGGCTTCCTTTTCATTGCCAGCTCTCAATGCGTGCCTATTCTGCAAGGGGGGGAAAAGCAGATGGATCTGAAAGAATGATTAAGCATCACTGTTTTCCATGAGCCACTAGAAAATTCAATCTGATTCTTCAGATAAACATTTGTTTTATAAATCAGAGAAAACACTTTCACCTGCATTGCTTTTATCTTTTGACTATCACAGTAATGCTATATTTCTTATGCCCTTATGCAAGCCTCTAACTCTGGCTCATTTGTTACAGCATCTGTGTATTAAAATGTTTTACAAGCAAGATTTATGCAATCAAAAAGTATACGTCTATTATTTACCTTTAATGTAATTAATAAATAGTTGTGACTAGCATCTTCTACACTTAGCATTAATATACTCACCACCTCTGAAACATCCACTGAGTCTTCAATGGCCACAGAGTCACCAGTGAGGCAGAAAACTGATGCTATTTCTCCTTGTAATAGTCTGCTACCAAGTTGACATGTTCTCACTCTGTGGTTTTCTGTCAGGATTTTATACCTTTTCATGTTATTGTTTCTCATCTTGAAACCTTGAGATTCACCCTATCATTGTGTGTAATTATAGCTTTCCTTTTTTCTTGGGTCTAATCTTGCTTTTTGCTTACATCGTAATTCTCTCCACAGGAGTTACGCAGCTGTGCTATCAAACCTAGACTTTGATGACAGGCATTTGAAGCCCAAGGAGAGTGTTATTATATAACTGAGGTTATGCTAATAAAGTTAATAAGGAGAATGCAATAACCTAAAGACATGGTTCAGGCGAGGCCCCCATGGTTTCATTGGGACTCTATGGGAATGTTTAGGCTGTTTCTAATTAAGAGTCTATAAAACAGACAGGCATGTGCTAGCTGAAGAGGAAGTAAGGCACACAGACCAGTGTTCTGCTGAGAACAAGACAAAAGAGATACTTAAACCACTTTTAGAGTGAAAATTGTTCACTTCAAGAAGAGAAGAACAAACTGGATAAGCCCTTCCAAAAGATTGCAAAATTCTGGATCTCCAGAAAATGTGAAACTACCCTGTAGTATCAGAGGAGGAGATGATCCATGAAATACTGAAAGTAAGATACCATTTTTTGGTTGTTGCAGAGCGACCCCTCAACCCTAGCAGTTTCTTAATCCATGCTGTTTCCAACATCATCTGCTCCATTGTCTTTGGGGACCGGTTTGACTATGAGGACAAGAAATTTCTGGCTATAATTGACTGGATAGAGGAAAACAACAGGCTCCAGGCCTCTATACAAGCACAGGTGTGTGTGGTTTTATTTAATGCGTTTATAAGTTATTATAATATTTTATTAAGGAATATTCATCTATATTATTAGTTTTTAATTACAGTGGGTTTTCCTAAATTTGAAAAAAATTTTGGAAGCAAAAAAGGCAGTTAAACAAATTCCTGTTTTTTTTGTTACCTTGTGGAATTACCATTGTAGGTCCAAAGGCTAACATTGCAGAAGTTGCTCAAATCCTTGAATGTAGTGAAACCACATAGTAAATGGCCATAAAATCCTGAGTAAGAAAGACCTACTGTTCCAAAACAGTTTAACTGCCCCATTTTCTTAGTTACAATTAGGGAAACATTTCATTTTATCCACATTAATCAGAAGGTGCTTTTTCATCCCTTTATTTTTACAGGTATACAATTTCTTCCCAACTGTCATGGATTATTTACCTGGACCTCATCAAGAACTGATCAAAAATTTTGAAAAAGTTGATAAATTTACAACAGATATCGTAATGGAACACCAGAAAACCCTGGATCCCACTTGTCCTCGAGATTTTATTGATGCCTTTCTTAATAAAATGGAACAGGTACTGTAAGAGTAGAGATCTATTGGAATATAAGGAAATGCTTGAATCAGATCTTTCCTTTTTACTTGTGATAAGGCATTGGATTTTTGCAAATACAGAGGGGAACTTGCTCTTCTTGATACATTGACTTCATTTTATCCTCTCCATTTTCTTATCAAGGATTTTTAAATACAGAATTAACGTGAGCCAAAGTAAAATGAAAAGCTGAAGACCAGTCCGGTTTATATAATTCAATGTTCCTTCCATATTAAAAAAGGTTCATAATATTATTCAGTAAACCTACCATAAATGCCGGTGTTCTGGAGAGTGTTGTATTTCTGAAAGAACATTAGATGTGTTCATAAACCTACATTATGGGTACAGGATTTTTCTTTTTAAGTAAACTTCTTGGCTTTGTCATTCAAAACCTTCTGCCAAATCTTCCTGCAGGACAAAGGGAACGATCACTCAAAATTCACCATTGAGACCTTAAGCAGAACCACGCTCGACTTGTTCCTTGCAGGAACAGGGACCACAAGCATCACAATGAGATTTGCAATTCTAATTCTCCATAAATACCCAGAGATAGTAGGTAATGGAAATAAATACTTAGAATCTTTTTAATGGGTTGTGGGATCAGTTTGGACAATTCTTGCCACTTCCACATGCGGCAATGGTCAGTCAGTCCCCTGACTGGAAATAATGTTTTTGCAGTGTGGAAACGTGTGTCAGTCTTAGTTGCCTTCATGAGAAGCAGATGTTAGTACTAAGTATATTCACATATTTCTGGAGTGCTAAAAAGCAAATTTTGTTGTAAATATGGAGAGAGGTTTACAGATGGGGGACTTGTTCATTCAACGTTTACTGATTTCTTAACAGAGAAAATGCAAAAGGAGATTGATTCCGTGATTGGCCGAGACCGCAGCCCCCGCATGTCGGATCGGAGCCAGATGCCCTTTACAGATGCTGTGATCCATGAAGTCCAGAGATACATTGATTTCCTTCCTATTAATGTCCCACATGCTGTAATCAGAGACACCAAGTTCAGAGACTATTTTATCCCCAAGGTCTGTTCCACTGTGTCTGAGAAATGTCATAATCTCTTGAAAATAAATTATGAGTTTTGTTCTTGGTATTTCATTTATTTTCAAAAGCATTGAAACGTGATACTGAATTGAAATATTTTTTTTGGAAGGGGATTCTGGAAATTATTGAGGCCAACCCCTTGTATTAGAAAAAAAAGAGGAAAATACTTTTTCATCCTCTGTATGAAGAGGGTGTTTTTGTTTTTTTTCCATATCAATGTAAGTTGTAATTTATTTGGAAGCAATATTAAATACTCTAAACAGACTCACTATCAAAATTCACTAAAAAACACCTTTGCCATACCAATGGCATATATTTTCACACATTAAATGTTCATTTAAAATTGGCTAAACTTTGACTACCTTTCTCTTTAGCTCTGGGAACTTCTTAACTTGCTTTAATGTATCTCCATTGTACCTTTCTTTTTTGTTAATTCAGGACACTATGATATTTCCTATGCTGAGTTCTGTCCTACATGATAGCAAGGAATTTCCAAATCCAGAAAAATTTGACCCAGGACATTTCTTGAATGAAGATGGTACCTTTAAAAAGAGTGACTACTTCATGCCATTTTCTACAGGTAAGACCTCTTGCTATTTCAGATCCTAGAACATCCTCTCCTGAAATCTCTCTGAAGATTTCATGGCTCCATCACCATTATCTGTACAGTGATGTCAGGTAACATCTGCTAGAGTCACTTCTGGGAAGCTCCAACCCCTGCACTAGAGTTCCAGCTGACTTCCTTTTTTAGCAAACTCAAGAACTCCTCCAATGCCTTCTTAATAATATTTGTATGAAGTGGGACTCAGCCATGGAACTTGTCTCTCAAATCATCAAACAGAAGCAGAATGTGAGCAACCAGAGCCTTCAAACTGCCTTCATACACTGAACACTCTTGTTCTAGACCTTTAGTTGCAGGTTTAATTCATGCTTCCCCAAAATACTGCAGTGCTGCCTGTGCATTCTGAGATGTCTGAACTTTCATGGAACTGTGGCTAAAATCAGTTACCAGCAAAATACTCCACTGTCACTTTCCTTTTTTTTTGCTTGTAGGAAAACGTGTCTGTGCAGGAGAAGGTCTGGCCCGGATGGAGATATTCATATTTTTAACATCCATCCTGCAGAACTTTACATTGAAGCCTACTGTGGATCACAAAGATATTGACATTACCCCAATAATCACCAGTCTGGCAAACATGCCCCAAAACTATGAGGTCTCTTTTGTTCCACGTTAGCCGAGTGAAGAGAGTTTCCAGCTCCCAAACTCATGAGTGCTCTAGTTTTCTCTGTATCTACCTCACCCAGCTCTGGTTCCTGTCTGGCTCCTGACATGCCAGGCTGTCTGCACTGGTTCTCTAAGAGCCCTCCTGCTGCTGTCCCTATCACCCTGAGGGGTTCCAGCAGGTACAGATGCTTGTACTCCAGGGTGTTTACAAACTCTGTACTTTCAGTTTGTTTGTAATTTTGTAGAGGCAAACATAAAACACTGAGGGTTTTTTTGTGTCAGATAATGAACATCTATTGTATTCTTGCCCCAATACTTACTGTCTACTGTGGTGGGGATTGAGTTTATCAATGATTGGGCAGATGGGTCATCATCTGTGTATTTTCAATGATGGTTTGTGAAATTACAATTTATGCTGCAAAATAAAGTAGTATACTAAATTGTTGTTTGATATTCCAGACCATCTTTTAGTGAGAAAAAGTGTCCACAAAGCTTATACTCCAAAATCTCTTTCAAGTCCTTAAACATCTGACTGCTTAACTTCACTCATATGAAATGTACTATGGCTTGAAGAATGAGCTGGTTAATGACCTATAAAACATCCATTCCCAGTTTGGGATAAAGCTGCACTGATCCCATGGGACCTATTAGAACCGTAGCTGTGGTTACAGAGCTGTTCATTGGGGGAAAAACGGACAAATTAAATAATACCAGAATCCTCCACCAGTGCCTTTTTCTAAATGAATGCCAGCTTGCATCTTCCCAATATTTTATGAAGTACAAAAAGAATACTACAGCAATGTTACAATCAGGAAAAAAATTATAAATAGTTTATATAACTTGCCAAGCAAATATGTACAGATCAATGGCTGTCATCTCCTGTCTTTACCACATTCCCATCTATGTATAATATACACTGATTACAGTGAAGACAGAGAGCTGAATCTCTATTATGTGGGAAAAGACAGAACTGTAATATTACAATGCCATTCTGTATGAGAAACAGACAGAACTTGCTTCCCTTTAAAGATTAATAAGCTAGATATACTATGCATTACTAGCATGGCATTGCAAAGGCAAAAAGCCACAAATGTCGCAGAATCACAGAAGTAAGTCCTCTCACCAGATTAAAAAAAAAAAAAAGCACTGTACTTCCTCTTTAGCTGTGCCACTATTAAAATAGCAAAAACAAATGAGGGAGCAGCTTTCTTGTTCGTTATCTTCACCCATGCTGAAAAGTCAAGGAGGCAGCCAGTGCAGATCAGCAAAACAGCTTTAGCACCTCGCATGAAGTATGGTATGAAATGGGCTTTGGGATTACAGGAGGGCTAAAGCCATGTGCCCTGATTCTGACTGTGGATATCTTCACGAAGTATCTGAAACAAAATAATTCTCCTCTGGAACTGAACCCTTCTGCTTCTGCTAAATGAGCTGTTGTTTGCTAGGCTGATTTTCATCCCCTCTGTACACCTATGTCTCTTCAAGGGTGCTACTCTCCAAGGACCTGCCATCCTTGGCATGATTTGGATTCTACCAGTGACACAGAGGTCCCTCAGGCAGGGAGGGTAACAGTTATTCAGAGACACAACTGGGAACATAGCTGTCAGCTCTTAGCCTGGGATGCCACTGTCACACAGTCCTCCTGCCGGCCAGGAAGCCTGTCTCTAAAACTTCCTTTCAAAAACAAAGTCAGTTGTGGGACAAGCCCCTTCTCTCATTTTTGCTTCCTGGAGGTGGAATACTCAAGGGTTTGTGAAGGAATTCACTATTTCTTAGCTGAAAACACTACGCACCTGGTGACAGTGCATGGCTAGAAGGATTTCCACATTCAGACTCCCTGGAGGTTTTCATCCTTGTAGTTTTAAAATGGCACGGTATTTTGTATACACAGAAAAGCAACTTTTTCAACAGGAACGGGACATGGTCCGTGCTGTGCCTTTCCCGCAGGATCTGTGGTTTTCCCAGCTGGCATGGCGCCTCCCTGTGTCCCCCTGCAGTACTGCCAGGTAATACCGTGAGCACAGAAACGCTATTTCTATTTCAAACACAGGATTTTCAAAGTGATGGTGAAGGCTCTCCAAAGTCATCGGTTTCACTCTTTTTAAAGAGCACTAGGGAGAAGTGTCCATCCAGAGTAAACAGTGGCCATACACAGCCTGACAGCACAAAGATCTTTATCACAATGGCACCTGACGAGACATTTTAAACACTCAAAGTCTGAACCACTTCTTTCCTGCATATCAATACTTGTACTGTCCTCAACTGCAACTCACTCAAAAGCCAGCTTGAGTTACTTAAGGTCAATAGGTACAGAAAAAATATCCGAGGAGGAGGAGGAATTCAGTACAAAGGGCTCTGCCACATCAGCAATTTGTTACATTGTTGACCTAGTAGAGAAAAAGATTTGTGTGCTAAGCAAGCCACTTCAAAAACTACTAGGATCACAATTCACTGGTAAAATAGAGAAAGGGTCTGCTAAGTTAACTAAGCATGTGATCAAGTAATATGTCTTGACAATTCACAAGAGGTCCAGACAGTCAAAGAATTTATTTGCAGGAATACTTGATGCAGAGTTTAAAATACGTTCTCTTCTATCATCCCTAGTAGCTTTAAGTAGTTTGTCTTTATTAATAGAACCCTTTGAAAAAAACCCCCATCTTGTGTAATCTTTCCAAGAGAACTTGAGATTCCAGAGAAATAATGTAGCAAGTTTATTGTAAATTTGTAATTAATCTCTCTATTTCAAACAGATACCAAAATGAAGTGTTTTTAATACCCCACCCATTAAGTCCAAAGGTCCAGATATCTTTCCAACACAGAGTTCAACGAAGGAAAAATTGAAGTTTAGATCCTGCTACTACTAAGGGAAATGTCTACAGATTATGAAAGACTTTCCCTAGACCATTTCATGTTGAAAACAGGACTAACACACATATAGCCAATATTGACATGAGTTTAGGACAAGCTTCTACTTTTCACTGCAGAACTGAGGTAACAGTACCCCTTGAGAAGAGGAAAGTATTATTCAGCCTTAAGCCTGAATACAGTCTACTGTATTCAATAGCCAGAAAAAGTTCCCAGTCTCCATGATAGCTGTAACCAAATCCTTGTCAACATACAGAATTGCTGTTGTGCAAAACCAGAGATCAGTCCAATTCACAGCCCAACTCCAGATTATAGACTGTTTTAATTTCATCGTTTCTCCAGTTTTTTGTACTTGGCTTCTGCAGAAAAAAACAGTATTTTAGTACTGGGTAGGTAAAAGCTTTGCATCCTGTAAGCTACTTCACTGTATCATTCAGGATCCTTTTTCCCTAACACATTTAGGCAAATAAAATTGTATAATAACTTTTTTTAATAACCTGGTTTTTAAGTCAGAAAATAATATTAATTTAAGCCAGGACAGCTTGGGTGTCTGGTGAAACATTATGAATCCCTCAACTGCAAGGTTAAACATCAGTCCTTAAAATATAAGTCAGTGCATAAAAAAGAAACCAAGCCTCACTAATAAGCAGTAGTTTAACAACACCTGTACTAGTCCACCCAATGCTTAACACTTCACACACAATGTTTGTGCTCAACAACAGCACAGGCAACTCTTCAGCTCAGATTTGCTAAACAAAAGAGAGTTTTACTTTCTTTCTTTCTTTCACTTTAAATCCCCTTGCAAGGCACTATGCTGCTAGGTCATAACAGTAGAGAATGATAGTTACCAAGTTTTTTGGAATATGCATCCAATTTATAAGCTGCCTGCTCCAGAGCTGCAACCTGTTCCTCAATTAGGTTTATCTGATCCAGATATGGCTGAAGATCAGCATCTTAAAAAAGCATAAAAATTTTATCTGTCAGTTCTCAGTAATGCATGTCCAAGAAACAGTTAAACAGTTCACACTTGAAACACAAGAATTTCTTATTACATTCTTCAGACAGGACAGTTCTAAAGGCCCCCACTCCTGCCCCAAAATTAAGTGGTGACTCTGATAGCCATGTTCCAGGAAAATGTTAAATGTTTAAGAGCACTGTGTTGTCTCTTACACAAGTAACAAGAGAATATGAATTAAAAGAAGCGTTATTCCTATCAGATCCAGAATCTGGGGTAAACCAGGACACAAATTCAGATGTATTTTCTTTTACAGTAGTCTACAGAACCTAAAGCTGTTAAGAAATAGACAAGAGTGGCATTGCATAGCAGCACATCTATATCACTGAGTTTCCTTCAGCACTAATGGAGTGTGAACCTTCTGACTCTAAGATGGTTTATTTCCCAAACAAGTACACCATTCATTGCACCCCTACCTTATTTGGTGTACTTACATTTTTGGTTTAAATCCTTCAGATTTCTACTGATGTTTATAGCAATATCCTTCATTTCTAAGTACTTCAAGCTAGTCAGCTTATTCATGTTTTCCAAGAGTTTGTAGTCTTCACTGGTGGCTTAAAAAAAATAAAGTCTATTTTAATTAAAGGTGATGTGGTTTGAATTGTGTGCAGACTCTTCAAGAGGACAAGAGATTTCAAACCAACAGTCAAATGAAGCACAACAGTTTAGGTGGCAATACAGGTTATTAGTATACACTCTACAAAAGGATGAAATTGTGTGAATTGCTTAAATCAACTGCACTGAGGAATTCACTCCTAAACTTTTTTTGAGAAAGTAAATTTACTAAGTCCTCATATTTCTACTCTTCATTCTGTCAGTTAGAAATTTATATTTACAAAATTGATAGCACAAATCCAGACCGGTAATCTATCCTTCAAGTCTGTGCAAATCAGTAGTGCTGTGAAGTGCTTTCAAAATTAGAGCCTGTGCAATGCATTAACTTGGTGAGCAGTTTACTTTGCTCCAGTTAATTTTGCA
Source organism: Certhia americana (assembly GCA_018697195.1). Classification (NCBI taxonomy): domain Eukaryota; kingdom Metazoa; phylum Chordata; class Aves; order Passeriformes; family Certhiidae; genus Certhia; species Certhia americana. Next base: position 18,540,173 of record CM031862.1, read on the forward strand.
CAGCAGTTTATTCTAAAGCATAAATGTTGGGAAACGGGAATGTTCCTTGCTCTTATAAAAACAATAACTCCACTCTCTGTAGTGCATCCCTCCTATCCAGTGTTAACCTAGACTGCTTTTGTTAGATTGATTTTCCATGTGCGAACTTCTTCAAGACAATAAAAAATTATTTTAAGCTGCTGATATCATACTGAATTGTTCCAAAAAATATTTCTGCTAATCTGGAACTCTGTTAAATTAATTAATCTCAGAGTCATTAGCAGCCTAGCAACGTGCCAAATTTGGACTGCCAGTCTTTCCAGATCTAAATAGTTATAGTTTACACAAACTGTGCAACAGATTTCTTTGAAACAAAGTGGAAAGAAAGAACTTGCACAAGGCCAGCATTGCAGTACCTTACCTGTCAGTTCACCTGTCAAGTAAGTGGCCATTTTGCTAAACATGTCTTTGCAGAGTTCATTGATGTCTGCCTCCGCTGGCTCCTTAGCTTCCTCTGCGGTTTCAATAGCAGGATCCTCTACTCAGGATAAAGACATTACACGGTTAAGGCAAACTATACCAAGTCCAGAAACACAACAGAAATATTAAATGGTCCTATTTTCTCTCCCCTTCAAGCTGCCTACAGCTACTTTCCATGTAAACTGGCTTCTTTACACTAAGGGGTAACAAACCACGGCAGCTTCTCTGAAGTAGCACCAACATTATTTCCAAACAATATTTTAGGGAGCATTCAAGAAACTGGCACCCGGCCTGACAGCACTGACAAGTATTAGACCCCTCTTGTGCTTAGACAGCAAAGCAATTTGGGGAGTTCTGAGTGGCTGCGCACGGTCGGAAGAGAAGCACAGCTCCCCCAGCCCGCTTCATCTGGGCTACAACAGATCCCCACCTGCGGAAAGCTGCAATCACTGCTTTTCTTCTCCAAACCCCTTATTCGGCCCCTCCCCGGAGCAGTCCTGCACCTCTTCCCCAACCCGACAGGCCGCTCTTTTCCCCGTCGGCAGCATTTGCCGGCTGGCACACGAGGGCTGCCCGCGGCTCCCTCCGACCGAAGCGGCGGCGCGGGCAGGGCCCGGCCAGGGCCCGGGGCAGCAGCGGCGGCAGCAGCGGCAGCAGCAGCAGCAGCAGCAGCAGCAGTCATATAGCCCAGCCCGGCCCGGCCCGGCCGGCACACGCCAGGCCGCGGGCTCGCCGGGAGCTGCTGCCCGCGCCGCGGCCTCCCCGGGCCCAGCCCCGCACCGCGGCCCGTGTCCCCTGTCCCGGCCCCTGTCCCCGCCCCGGTCCTCCGGCCCCTTACGCTTGGTGGGCTGCGCGCCAGCCTCTGGCGGCCCCTCCGCCGCGGCCGCCATGGGCACAGAGCCGCCTGCTGCGGCCCGCGCCAGGCCCGGCAGCGCCCCGCGGCCGGCGCAGGGAGGAGCGCCCGCAGCCTCCACCCCCTGAGGGGCGGGCGTGGGGCGTGCGAGCGCTGCCGGGACGCGGCTGCAGGAAAGAGACCGATACCGCGGTGTAAGGCGTGCTACGAGGTTACTTTGCCCCAGCTGTTAAGGGCAGTGGAGCAGAGCCGAGAGCGCCTGGTTTGTGCTCGACGCGGCTGCGCTGTCAGTGCGATCGTTTCCCCCTTCCTACCGCAACCGGACCGCTCGTTGCATGAGCGCCGGCAGGACTCCTAACACCGCACTGTAACACCCGGTTCAGGGGCTGCTGCAGCACGACATTCACAGGCAAACTCTTCAGTCCTGTGCTTGAGGATGTTTCCCTTTAGCTTAGCTGATCCGCTTACTCTGCAGGTCTTATTTAATGCGATTTAAAAGCATCTCTTCCGTTGCTGATGAGGTGGTCAGCAGACAAGTACCTGGACGATAGTCTGTCCTGTGGTACGTTGCTCAGTGTCTGCGTAGGGTTTTTTTTCAGTTCATAGTGTAACTAGCACTGTATAGAAATAGCGCAGCTAAGAATACAGTCTGTTGTTAAAAACTTCTGCCAGTAGTAAGTATAGAAATTTTTATTTAGAAAAAATAAAGAAAAAGGGCATTCCCTCTCAAGTAGGAAATATATTTCTTGCTGTTCACAGTGCGGGAGGGGTGTGTGTGTGAAGTATTTTTGGTTTCTTTTTTCTGCAGTACAACAGTATATATTTCTCTTCTTGGGTCAGGTGTCTAAGACCACTGCTATTTAGTTTTTAATGAAGCTGAAGTTGTTACTGGAAGTAGCTTCCACTGAGAAGCTTCTAGAAGTATAACTGTTCTTTCCTGTTAATGAGCGCTTGGTCTCTGTACTGACTTCAAACTCAAATGCATCTCCAACACATTGTGAATGGTCTCTGTCTCTCCTCAGATATGACAGGCACTTAAAATGGGCAACATATCCATGCGTAAATGCCACCATCACCGTCTACCTTTTGGGATGGAGAAGTTCACATGTTCAATGGAATATTTTGTGTATAAGCTGGCCACAGAATAACAATATGAAGTTTGATATGTACCTAAGGAATTATGAGAATTATATTTTCTTAAGAAAAATCACTTACGCCATGTACATTAATGCATTTCTTCTTAAACCCCACAATCCTGTGGAGGGAGATCATGCTCCAGAAGCAGGGGAGCAGGCTTCCCATCTGAAGTCCAGCAAAGTCAGCTGAAACATTTTGGCAATCTCCAGTAGGCCCTATCAAGCTTTGTAGTTTTAACACCTGAGAAGCTGCAGGGCAAGGCAACACAGGAATCTATGTGAACTTCCTCATAAACCGGAGTTTTGCATAGGCAATGATAAGGAAGATAACAGTCATGCAGAAGAGAGCCACTATGTTTTCCCACATTGCCCAGCTGGTCGGGGCAATTCCTTGGCTGCACAGGTATGCTTCACCAGAACACCTGCAGAAAAGCATGGGGCAAAAGTTCATATTACTATGTGGCACACATCTTCGGTAATTGTTATTTCTGTTTCACAAAAATCCTTCTACCCTCAACTCTGCAAAACAGGTGATAGAAATAGAGGACACATCACCAAATAAAACTCAAGGGACAAATCTAGATCTCTAGTTCTCATAATTTTTCACTAGCAATCTAATTGTTCTTTAAAGGTAACTGGAAACTTACAAGGAAACCTCAGAACCACCTTAAACAGTGCTCTAGCACTGTTCCCTGCAAAATACTCAGTTTGCCATGTCTCTAGTACATGTCACAAAAGAGTTGCACTGCTACGGTTTAAAGCATCAATAGCCAAGACTATTTCACACAGGGCAAAACGGAGCACTGTGAGAGAGATACCTTAGCTCTCTCTGTATCTGCAGGGAGGTTAATATTTACAAACAAGTTCTGTGGGGGAGGAATGTTTCTGATCACAGGTCTACTGTTTTCCAGCAACTCTGCAGCTGTCCAGACACTGCATTTCCATTGTTAAGTGACCCTGGATTTGTTTAGGAAACTGATCAGTCAGGGCTAGGTTATCAAATACAAAACTTAATTTAGCTCATTTCTGTATTTTTACAAGTAAATTTCATCCCTACTTCACATCCCTACTTCAAAATTGTAGAGTTTTACTGTATAATCCCAAAATAAATTACTCTGAGACACGTTGTTGAGACTGGCTTGTAAGTGGTTATTCTGTGATTAGTATAAAAATTGCACAAGGACTTCTCTTTAGGCAAGTCATTATGATTCACGCCCAGAATCACCATGAGTTACTTACATTTCTTCTGAAATATTGGGGGGACAGCTGCCTGAATCTCCCACAAACACTGTAGCATTTGGATTCTTCTCACCGCAGAAGTAGAGATCTCTGTACTCATTCACCTGAAGAGCCTAGGGAAAGAGGCAGACATAAGATTTTTGCAGAGTTCATGGTTTGGGGTGTTAAAACTGAAACACTTCAAAGGAACTTGATTATTAGAATACACATACCACCATTCTTGGAATTGTTCATGTTTCTTTTTATTTTCAAGCTCTTAGTCACTATCTTTCTTAGGAACTGCTTCGAGTTCTACATGCAGAGTGGATTGGTGTCCCAGGCCTTGGCTTCAAAGTTACTTAGCCATCAGTTTCTATCTTTCCAGCTCATCCACTTTCATCCACTTTCACCTGGGTCAATCTACTGATCCAGAAAACCATGTGGCTGCACACAGACACCCCAGCACCACCACACTGAAGGCATAACACAGTCAGCCAAAGCAAGAGGTGAAAGGCTCCCCAGCACTGGCATCCTGTACTCATTGCTGTCTCAGAGGACACTTCCACATTGAGTAACACTGATAAAATACCTCAGTGATACCCACACAATGAGGTTTCACACATCTCCCATCCTGCACCAGCTCCAGCATTCATTTCAGTCATTGTTATTCAAAGTAGGACACTATTCCTTTCAAAGAGGCTTGGCCAGGATGCAAAAACAGGAGACGGAAACAAGTACCACTTGTCACCTGCTCTATCTATTTACTGTGTTTCAAGCAGCTGCACCCTTAGATTTCTGGTACCCCAGCTCCTTACTATTCAAAAAAGTCAAATTTCACTTCAGAGGAAGCCATGCTGAAGACTGAGGCACTTGTGGACTATAGTAAATCCTTTAACCATTTGGAAAGCCATTGGCCTCAGATTGGCCACCCATACAGTAGTGTCTGGAGAGGCTGTACAGTATCTGATTTTATTCTAAACCACAGGGATCAACTATTCAGGCTAGGAATTAGTGTCTAACTGGACAGCTTGCTCTGCTGCTGTCCAAGCAGCACTAATTCTGTAACACAAAGTGTTTGTTCAGTCTCTGAGACTTCCAGCTCTCACACAGAGTTCTAATTTCTGTTTCCTTTTTGAGGCTGACTGGTAGGTTCTTTTCGTTTTTTGTTTTTTTTTTTTTACCATGTTCATGCAAAGAAATACACCAAATTTGGCTTTTAAGAACTTCAGACTTTATACTCAAAACCTCTCCAGGAAGCAGCAGTGTGGCTACATTACTCAGAGGAGACTAATGCTACTTTCTACTCACAGTGAGGCCATATCGAGGGATGCTGAAGTACTTGAGCCAGTTCAGCCAGCCCATTACTGAAGGGAGGTTCACTAAGAGGCCAGAAAAGATCTGAAATAGAACAGAAGAGACTGATGAGTCACAAACTCTGTTTACAGCAAACAGTACCATTCCTGCACAGATGCTGCAGATCTCAGCAGAGGTGCACTGGGATTGATGGACCTACTACTGCTGTCATGCCTGGACCCACAGACATGAGTTGGCGCCTTGCAGCACTCGCATGCTGCTGACCCAACAGCACACCCAAGTACTTCAGCTGAACTGCTTGCAAAGAGGTCAGAAAGGTCTTCTACATTCACATGTGAAATAAGAACTATGATCACAACATCTTACTCAGGAGGACTGTCCTATGGTAGAGCTAGCCAGAGGCTAAAGAAGGATGACTGGGAGATGAGAAAGCGGAGAATCAAAAAGGAGAAAAAATGGGCTTAAGAGCTGTTTTTATTTCAGTCTTCCCCTCTGTCCTACATCTTTTATCCATGCTTTCTCTTGTCTGGAAGAAGATTTGCTTTTACTTCTTAGCACAAGTGGTCTTCATAGCTCAACATGACATGTCAGCCTCTGCTTCATCACAAGTGATCTTGTGCTTACCCCAATGACTTTCATGACATGCATGTGTCACTCCTTATACATTGTGACTTAACTCAATATACATCAGCTGCCCTTCACTATACATGCACACTTCTCACCCACAGTGAGCAGCTGAAGCTGTGCACTATCACTTGGCTTATTGCAAAAGCAGGTTAAATTGCAAACTGAAGAATATGGGATGTCCTGAGGCTCAGAGTATGTACACAGACAGTGACCAGGAATCATCTAACAAGAAATATGTAACTTGGTAGGTTTCACAGTCAAGAAGTTTCATTGCCAGCATCACCTCTTTGAAAAAGAACTCACAACTCTCATCTATGAGTAGTCAAAATTCCTTTCTCTCTCTCTTGTTCTCTTCCTTAAAAAATCCCTGGGGAAGAGTACTGAAGTGATTTCTTGAGCCCCAGGGAAATACTGAATTACGAAACAGAGAGGGTTTGTGCCTTCTAATTCCACTTGGGCAGCAAAAATTAAAGCAAAAGTATCACCAGATCTAAGTTTATTTCAAGGCTTTTTCCTTTTAAATGATCTTGTTCACCACTTAGATTTCTAATACTGGACATGCAAGATTCTTAAAAATCAATCTTTGTAAGGACAATTTACTAAAAACAAACAACACTTGTTTGGGGCACACTGTTTGGAAAGCTCTGGTGGCATCACTACTGAATTGCACCCAACCCTTAGACTACAAGCTGATGTAAGTACATCTTTGACTACAGTGACAATAAAATCACAAGCAAGGGGCTGACAAGCCATTGGATATTTTAGACTGCCTAGGGCTAGCTCAACCCATTCCTCTCAGCTGGTCTCAGCTCTTCCCTTCCCTCCACCAAAGGTGCACACACCCCCTAATATACTTACAAGCATCAGGACAAAACAAATGGTGATGAGCAGGTTGGCCACAGCCACCACATCCATCCCAGCACTGATAGCCAGGGACATGGCTGTGGCAGTGTAGGACACCAGTATCAGGGTCAGCATGAAGAAGAAGAACCGCCCCGCAACAGCTTGGTATCCTGTCAAAAACCAGAAAGGTAAGAGTCCAGTAAACAACCACATTATGAATTCCAGAGAGGTACCCTTGGATTCCTATACAAGACAGGCAAATCAGGAAGAAAGACCAAGTTTGGAGTTGGCAAGAATTATGCAAGCTTCAAAGGCCCAAAGAGCATTACCAAAAGACGTTGTCAGGCAGGTCCCTATGATAGACTGTTGGTGTCTCTGCCCCTGCCCCAGAGCCCTCCAAAGTTATGATGCCAAGCACTTAAATCAGTTGGAGGTTCACGTAGCAGTATGTTATAGATATAGGAAATTGGCTAAGTCAAAAATCAAATGTGTTGGAAGACAACAGGTTCAATGAAAGCATCAATTCTTTACCAATCATCCAGTAACTGATGCATGAGAATATGATGGCTGGAGTAGTTCTCATGGGCAGCAGATCTCCTATCATCAAGGCCAGGAAGTAGGCAGACACACGGTAATATCCACTGGTGTACTGATGGCTGCGAGGACAGGAAGGAGGGGAATTGTACAGGTTTAGAGATCCTGCAGGAAGCAGGCTCACAGTGTGTGTTTGGTTTATCCTGATTTGTTTTCTGCTCTTTCTACCACTGACTCCTCTCTATGCAAATTTCTGATATTCTCCGTGCTATCACTGACACTCTATGAAGTATGGGCTGATCTGTCTCTCAGATTCTGCAGTCAAACTGACAGCCCTCCTAGGAAAGTGAATGAAAGACTGTGTGATTGCTAAGTAAAGTATCATAAAAAGACTCCTAAGTCGCCTTTCAAAGGAAAAGATCCTTAATACAAGAGCACGGAGAAGCATTAGACATCTATACACTGGAGGAACACTTCATCCACTACTAATTCATAGAGCTGCTTCCAGGGAAGAAGGAATGTTACCCACAAAAAACGGAAAAAGATGGGAAAACACCTTTGGGACATCAACTCACCTCCAGTTCACAGGGCAATTAAATGTCATTATGATTGTTTTGCTGCTTAATGGAGCACATGAAAAGATGCTTTAACAGGTGAGGTGCCTAAATCCCCATTGATACAGATGGTAAACTACACTGGCAGGCAGGACAGACTAGCAAGACATGGCAGTGTGGGGGAATTTTACTCCTGAACGGCTGTTAGGGACAATATCAAGCTGCCCTGAGCGGCCTGTGGATGGACATGTACATTCCAGGCATAAATCTCCAGTTTCCTTTTTCCTGCATAGGATCTGTCTCTTGTCCTTCTATTGCATGAGCTGGAGGCACCTCCAAACTACACTTTCAACATATATGTATGTTGAAAGTACAAGTACACATGTGTGTATACTGTATCTACATGCATTTACATATATATACACACATACAAAAAAATATACATATATGCATATATATAAAAAATAATTATAATTATATTATAACTAAATAATATTGTGAGTAAATAAAAGTAATAAATACAATAACTCTATTTAATTATATATTACAGTAATTAGTTATAACAACAACGTAATAATGAAGCACATCCCTCTAAACAGAGAGATGTGCTTGATTATTAACAAGCTCTTGTAAGCCAGACATCAGCAAGCCCTTCATCTGAGCATCCCTTGCAAAGTTTTTCCAGGAACTCTCCCTTTATTTTTGCACAGTCTTGCCTCTTTAGGACCATTGCAAGACTGTGTGTCAGTCCTTGTGAAAAAGAGGGCAGGAATGATTCACATTCTGCAAGATTCACATGCAGACCTCAAAACCAGCTGTTACCAAAAGTGGTAGGAAAAGCAGTAAACTGTCACAAAGCAAGCAAGTAAAAACATTTCCTCCTTCCCCCAGCTCTTAGCATTTCAGCTCCCTGCTCTACAGACTAATTTAGCATTACTATTAGAATCTGATGTTGCAAGGGAGCAATCAAGTCTTTGGTGGTAATAATTTTGTTCAGCATGCCCCATACCAGGGTATGAGACACTCCAAATTCCTTACTACTTACACAAATAGTTTCTTGTCTCTGATGAAAAGCTCAATTGCAGAGACACTCGAAAAACACTGGTTTGTAGTGACAAAAAACAAGGATCCAACCCTAGAAGGCAAAACAGAGAAGTGGAAAAGTGGAGGGAACAACCAGATCAAACACTATCAGCCTCAGACATCATCATACCATCAAGTCAGTGCTTTTCTCTGCCCATAGAAAGGAGATATTTAATTGCGCTACTGTAAATCTTAGCTGTATCCTTTATCTTCCCTTTTACATCCCCCTTGTACTTATGTGCAAGTCTGACAGAACTGTGACACCTTTAGGACCCCTGGCAATTCCATGCTACAGTGCACTGAGACTTGTGAACCCAACCCTCCTTTGTGTTTCAAGTGGATCCCAAGGCCTTCCTTCCCTGTGCCTCAACCTGACTGCTACAGATAGAAAAATGAGCAAAGCTGTGGCTTTTTCATCTCACCGATTCTGAATGCCACTTCGGTCCAGTTTTACACCAAAAAAGATAGCACCCACAACCAAGGCTAGAATCACGGTCACTGCAATCTGGAAGCGGAAAGAAAAAAGGAAAAATGAAATCTTTCAGGTAAATGAAAAACTTAGGAACTAACATTATTAAGTCATATGCAGGGTTTAATATTCACACCTGCCTAAAGCCTTGCTCTTGTAAGGCAATGTATACCTATGACACAATTAAAATCCTTGTGATAGCTTTTCAGATTTCATCCTCTTCCCTTTTCTACTTTGTTCTTTGGTTAGAGGAGTTTAGTACAAACACAGAATAACCGAATTTAAATTTTGAAGTGCGGCACAAAATTAGTATCACCTTAGAAGATCTCTATATGACCCAGAGAATGGAGCACTTTCCCCCCAGCCCAACCTTCAGTGCAGTAGTCCTTATGCCAAACTAAACTGGAGATTTTTTCCAAAGGCCATAAAGGTATCTGAGTATCTCACTACACCTACCTGGCTGTGGCACAGGACTTTTCTGTTTCCCTAACTGCCTTGGTAAATATGATTCTGTCCTACAAACTGCAGATTATGGGACTGAGAGCAGAAAGAGTCTGAGACTTCTATCAATTGTTACCTACTTGTGCAATGGAGGCCTGTGGGTTCCTGATGAGATTTTTCAGGGAACGCTTGGACACCCAGTAGAGCTGAGTGAGGAATCCATTTGCATAGGTAATCTCATGCTCCTGTTTGGATAGTCTCTTCTTGCTTCCCCGTCCAAGCTCCACTTTCCCCAGTGCTTCCTTTGTGCTCTGATATAGGCTGGAGCTGAGATATTTCTGGTGCAACACATCTACCACACTGTTATCCACGTTGTCTTCTGCCACTCCATTTTCACTCCTAACTTCTGAGTGAGAAAAACAAGATACGGCTTGTGATTCCCTTTGAACCTGACCTTCAGATATGGCCCATCAATAAGCTCAGCTTATTAAGAAAAAGGCAGAAATTCCCAGAGAATTTGAGTTGTTCAAGCCTTAGCTCTGAGTTTAAGAGGCTAGCTTGAGTGAGAGGTCTTTTCTTCATTTTTAATCGAACCTAGCTAATCTGCCCATTCTTTCTGGCACAAAATACTCATATTCTTGTAACATGGCACCAAAAAACCATTGTTTCATTGAAATTGGGAAAAATCAATGTTTGCACTGATTCACGTCACTGAAAACTGCTTTACAAAATCTGTTCCCTTATAGTCCTTCAGTAAATGATGTGATATATGATCCCAAATCAAGTATTTCCAAACATTTCACTCACTATATTGGTAGAGAATTTGCTCTCTAACAGTTCAAATCTCTTTCACTCTCCTGTAAATCCAACACTCCTTAACCTATCTACCTTGTCGTCTCTGTAGCAGTCTCTTAACGTGACTGAAAACTTGTCAGCTGCCTCTTCAGACTAAGCAGTTCTAGTTTTTCCAGTCTCTCCCTCACAAGTTTTTTGGGTTTTTTTGGTATTTGTCATTGCTCTTATACTAGTGAAGTGAAAAAATCCATTTAAAAAGTTTCTGATCTGTTTAAAGAAGCCCAAAACAAAGTATATCTATCAGTAGGAAAATTAAAAAGATAATGAAATGCCCTATACTTAAGGAAACCCAGAGAATAAAAGCTTGCAATCACCAGATACAATTTCCCTTCTAGACTACCCAGGAGTGGATTTCTCCTTCACAATTTACCTTTTCCTGTGTCCACAGGTCTATGATCTTCCTTGCTTGCTGCCACAGCAGTTGAATCACCATTTATGACATCGAGGAAGAAGTCGGCTGGATTATTGAAGGGTTCACATTCATATCCTTAAAAAGAAACCAGAACAGACCAAACCAAAACCACACATGCAACGTGTTTGCATTGCACAGTGCACACCTCAGGTCAGGTCTGATACTGTATCGCTTTTCCATAACCCTAATACCACTGCTTTTCATAAGTGTTACTTTACAGCAGTAGGTGGAGATGGTGAATCTGGGGTATTTAAAGAGCTTCAAAGCTGCTTTTTCACTGATTTCAGGTGAGAAGGAATCTCTTACTTGCTACTACCACAGCTCAGTACAGACAACTCTTGCCTCCTTCCCAGTGCTTTTCAACCACATTCCACTCTGAAAGGCACAGAGTTCACCAGCAGAGGTTCCTGGATGTCTGCTCTACAGCCTCAGATATTTCTTCCAGAGGCTCAACTCTTGTTGGGTGTTTCCCTGGTCACAAGGATGAGGAAGGGCTGTCCAAGAGCAGCTTCTTATTATACAGTTCTAAGTATGGGACAAGGAGGAAATTAAAACAAAACAAACCCAAAGATGCTTCTACAACTTCCCTGAGAGAAAGGAAGTGGGATACTAAAAGGAAGAGCAGAAGTACTGACATTGGTTAAAGCACCTCCCTTAAAGCCAGGGAAAGGTTACCCTAATGTATCCACAGTTGCATCTAAAGATTGGAAGTTCACTCCACATTCTCTGTTCATTATAGTCAGACACCCTCACCCTGCTTACTTGGAGAGAGGGCAGCCACCCAACAGTGCAACTATTAACCCATCTTAAGACATACCATAATTTTGTCCTCTTGGTTGCCCACCTGCATTCAGTCTAGAGTATATTTTTGGATCAAGCTGTACAGATTACTGCCAATCTGTAGGCTGTGGTTCAAAAACCACTGGATCTGCCACTGAGGCCTGGTATAACTACAAGCATTATCTTGTCTGTTGGACATCATGCTTATACATGCCCAAGTGATTCTTGGCTTTTGTCCTCATGCAAGGAAAAACAAAGGCAAGAGAGAGCCATGCTCTCTTGTCTGAAAATTTTTGGGTTTCTTATTCTTTTTCCTGTTCTAACCTAACACTGCTCAGACTGTATGAGTACAGTCTCTAACATCCCAGAAAAGCGTGGGCCTGTTACCCCAACCTAGGGCAAGAATCTACACACAGATTTAACTCATGAGCCAGTTGCTTTTCCTCTTGGCACGGAGGACCTACCAATAGAACTGAAGTACTCCAGGGCATGCTTTGCAGGACCGTGGTACAGCACTTTTCCTGAAGCCAGTAATGTCAGACTGTCAAACAGCTTGAATATGGAATAACGGGGCTGATGGATGGAAAATATGATGGTTCTTCCTCTTCTTGAGAGCCTGAAATAGAAACAAAACATCTCTTAAGTACACCACACTTTGAATTTCAGGAAGGCAAACCCCAAGTATCAAAATCGAAGACAAATACTTGGCAATTTCTCCAGGTCTTGACCCAGAAAAACCTCTCCCTTCTCTGTCACTGATAAGATGCTGCCTGCAAGACCTTCAAGACAGCACCCATCATTACAGGAGACCATCACTGCAGTCCAGGCAGCCAAAGTACAATGCTGTCCTTAGCTAGCAAAGCCTGAGGCCACAGCTGTACATAAACTCTCCTTATATGTTTCTAATACCAGATGTCAACCTGACTAACTGGAACAGTCCTACTGTGCTTGCTCAATGGCAGCACCAGGTGGTATGTATCAGGCTGTGGAACTCCAGCCAGCTGAGATTTCTTTTAGCTCTTCTGCTGATGATTTACTCTAAAGAAAATTCAAAACAAGTTTTCCTTGAGGTTTGTCAGATGTCCTTTCAATGCTTTAACACTGATGCCCAACAAGGACCCTTGATGATCAAAGGCCTATATCCACAAACACCAGAGCAAAGCAACCCCCACAAGCAAAACCAGACAACATGCCACAAACCCAGGAGGAGGATTAGAAAGTCATTCTCATTAAATTGGCCTCTTTCGTCCTCCCTGCATGTAACTTTGTTCTAATTGTCAGAAGACAGTTCATCTCCAAAACATAGGACACTGAGGGTAAATCTGCAGGTGAAGTTTTATCCGAGTTCAAGACTGTTGTTGGGTAATAGACTCAGACGGAAGGCCAAGAAATTATGATTACAAGGCCTGACCTCCCAGTCCACCCTTGGTTGTAGCAAAGGGAAGCTGTCCAAGCTACATCTGCTTTTTGGGCTCCAATCCAGTGCTTGCTGTGGAAAGATTCCCATAAGCTTAAAACGGCTTTGGAAGAGACCCAAACAAATAATTTACCACAACTTCTGAGTATATTTGTCTAGTTTTTTGGGGGTTTTTTAAAAGGAGCACTATAACTACTCAGTCATAAGAACATTCCTTTTTTTACTAATGAGTTGACAACCAAATTGTAACACAGCCCTGAAGAACTGACTCTTACTTCTTGAGAAGGATGAGGACTGCATTGGCTGTGCTGGCATCAAGGCCAGTTGTTGGTTCATCCAGAAAAAGGACTGGTGGTTCTGTGATGAGCTCCATCCCAATGTTGGTTCTCTTCCGTTCCCCTCCAGACACTCCCCGGATCAATTCAGTTCCGACCTGCAAGCAGAAGAATATTTGCAACAAGACCCAGTCAGTACATGCTGTGGAGTTGTGGCCATTCCACACCCAACAGCTGTTTTCATTTTCAGAGTCCTTTTATTGAACTCTAGGGCCAGCAGCAGGTGAGTTTGACTCAGTGTGAGGGACTGTGTAGCAGTAGGCTAAGCCTGATTTTCAGATCAGGTGAAATGAACCAGGTGCCTAATGACTTCAGGGAACAAGGATGACACTGACAAGAAAGAGACAGAGTGAGGTCATAGCATTTAGAGGAGGCATTGGTGTGTGGGGATGCCTTTTTTGGTGCATTGCCTGTTAATAAAAGCTCTGCACAGAACTTTTCCATCAAAGACCAGTTTTCCATCCCTCAGAACTTGCAGAAACGAGAAAACATTTTTCTTGTCTTGTTCCACAAAGCCAGGAAATGACTGAACAACTTTCCCAGATGCAATGACTAAGCGACTCTTTCCCTTCTGAATTTATACAACATGCTGGACATGGTCCAAAATCTTCCCTTTAAGTAGCAAATACAAATACCTCTCTCCAAACTCCCTCCTGAGCTGGAGACTGATTTCTTGCATGCAATATGGTTTAGTCAGGTTCCTGTTTAGCTTCCTCTAACTGCACTACGTACACCATATTGCACAGAGACAAGTAGTACAGTTTCCAAAGGTATTATGATTTCTGAGAAAGAAATCTGCTGCTCACCTTAGCATCAGCCACTTTGCTTAATCCCAGCTCATTGATTATCTGGGTGACTCGCTCTTCCTTCTCTTTAATGCTGATAGAGCTGGGCAGTCGCAGCGCAGCAGAGAATTGCAGGTTCTCCCTCACTGTCATCGTGCCCATAACAACATCATCCTGAAGGTACAAATGGACAGTTGGAAAGACTCCTCAGCTGCTGACTGGGCACCAGAGTCCCTCAGTGGCAGTTACTGGATAAGCTGTTTGCAGACCACAGAGGAACCCATACTGAAGGACAGTCCCTCCTTCAGAGTTTACATAACATGAAATTCATGTGCCAAAGCACATTACTAATGCTCAGAGTTCAAGGTAGAGACATTCAGGGAATCACCCAGGTCAGCTCTGTTCCCAGTTACAAGCCATACCTCGTTGTGGTCCAGAGCACCTGCTGAGTTCAGCTGCCAACAAGCAGCTTTCCCCAGCTCCTCACTGGAAGCAGTTTCTCAGAGAAGCAAGAATATTGCACCAAGATGCTCCTGCCATGTCTCAGCTATGTACAGCTCTTGGACCTAAAACTTTATTCTAAGGGTTACAAAAGCTTCAACAGTCATGTGCACTTAGAGGGAGAATCAAATCTAGCCAGCTGACAGACCTGGGCAGCCTACAGCAACCTGCAATAATTATGAGCCAAATAAGAGATTTGTCATCAGGTCCATTCAGAGCTCCATACATCCCCATCACCCCACTTTGATATTTGTACCTATTCAGTATCCTACCATATGATGAGAACAGGGCTGCAACACAGGGTAACTGCTGAGAAACATGCCTGTTACATCAGCCATCTTTGGAAGACATCCCCTAAGCTGTAGGGCAACAGATTCTTGCATGCTTTGGGACTCTGCCCACGTCAGATGTAGTGCATCACTAGCACACATGATATTCCAGTCAACCATGTTTGGCACTGGAGTTAAAAGACGAAGACAAGAGTGTGCTGCTTTGCTGCCAAAGATGGTTTAGGTGTTTCATACCTTCCTTCCCCATCCCACAATCCCTCAGTCTCTGACCCCAGTCTCCCATTCTCTGCTCTCCACCAATCCAACTGTTAGGTCACTACACTGGAAACTAAACTGTGAATTTAAGCTTAATACCAAACATACCCAACAGTGGTATGACACCTTCACTCTCACAGCATAAATGGAGAGATCACCAGCAGTTTTACAGGGATAACATATGACCTAGCACACCTATAAGCTTCTCTGCAAAAAAATGATCCTATAATTCTGTATTTAGGACATCAGTGTTGTTTGTAGTTTTTGGTCCATCTTTATTGATCAAGGGAGCACTGCATGGAGTAGGAAGGGGAAAGACCATTTAACATTTCACCAAGCTGCTTATCATTTTAAGGTTATGTTTGGTTGCTTTGAACATCTGAGAGACAAATGTCTCAAACTGGGACCACTTACAAGAAACTTACTGGCTATTCATCAGCCACTGACGATTTGGGGATCTCTGACCTGCAGGATCAAGATTTAGCACAGTCTCATCCCATGGATCCTCCCAGAGACCCCCAGCTGGCAGCTTTCAGCTGCCTGTGTCACATCTGCCAGCAGGCAGAACCCTGGATGGTTTACAGATTTGGCTGCCAAGAATCCCCTTCTCCCCAAGTTCCCCAGGGCTTTGAGGGTCTATTATTGGTCCAGGCCTCCACCCACTTCCGCAGATTCAGCTGGCTTTTCCTGTCTCCAAGTGGAATGAACCCCTGTCACAGCCAGCTAGAATCAGAGGAAGAACAGCAGGGATCTATTTATTTCCTAGAATTATTGTCTGATAGTTTGAAGGTACTTCTGCCAGCTATAACTGCTTCTGAGTTTAACAACAAGAGATTTTGGGTGTCATGGGTTTTCTCCTCCCTTTTTTAAAAATCTTTGCTAGCACTTCAGGGCAGAGTCCAAAGGACTAGTCACAGTAGCCCAGTAGTTTGGCCATCCATGTGGCTGTAGGAAGACATACCTCTGTGCTTAACAAGGCTGGACTAACAGTTTGATCTTATTGTCTTCCATGTCCCAGGTAAAAACTAAAAACTGTTAACATCTGAGTTATCAAATTAGGCTCTGTAGGATCACTGAAAATTACCTAAACTAGCTGTTCATGTTTCCTCATCTTATGTGGTCTTCCATCCCAAGGTCTCCCAGGCCCCCAGGAAGGCAGTTACTCACCTGCACAACATATCCTGAGATGCACTTGAAATTTGGAGGTTGTGGGATGCCATCTATAAGCACTTCTCCAGACAGACCTGCTGGGTCCTTTCTGGCAGCCAGCACATCTAGGAGACTTCAGACAAACACCAAGCATTAGGTTTTGCAATAACTACTGCTTTTACCCTTGACTGGATAAGTACCACCAGCCAGGACTGAGTTACAGCCTGCTAACAGTGTGCTACAAACCAGAGGGCACAGGAAGGGGCTTCCCCTACTCCGCAGGTTTTAGCTCTTTGTACAGAAAGTCTGGTGTACATCCAGGATTTTCCAGCACACGGTGTGCCACAGCAGTATGGCAGTGTACAGACGCTCACAATTCACAACAGTCAACCCCCCACAGACATAAACTTGGTCTGTGTATTTACAGATAACCTCAAATGCACAAAGACAAAAGCACCCTGCTGACTTGCTGCAGGCTGCTCTCCAGCCAGGGGAGCACTGAACTAACTCCTCTGATCTCAAGGAAATTAATCCATATGGGTGTAAACAAGACAAGAACTAAGATTAATTCTAGAAAGTTGTTGGTTTGGTTTTTTTTTAACATATCTCTGGATTTTCCTTACTGCCAATGCAGAGGCCAGCCTGTCTGCCAGGTAAGTAAACTGCCCTGATGAAGTACTGCTCTTGAAAGCATCCTGATTAACTAGCAGTCTCCTTAGAAAAGAAGATCAATGGTCACCACAAAGACACATCTGTGTGAACCCTGGCCATATTTGCAGTGTGTCTGACATTCTTAAAGTCAGAGAGTGACAAAGAGCTCTCTTACCACAGGAGAGAAAACAGCATTAGCACTGGATGGAGATAGTCTACATGGTATTTCTCTGTTCCTTCATCCAAACAACTCAAGCATGTGTGCATCAGGCCACAGCCAAGTTGTGGTAAGGATCCAGAGTATCCTACAGACTGCATTCCACTATATTCCTGTCAGTTGTGAGAGAGGGGTCTGGCCTAGCAGCTTCAAGGAAGTCTTGCTGCAGAGAGTTCAGAGGGGGTGACATCTTCCATGCCTCAGGAGAGCTTGTACCCCATCCCCATCCCATTAACAGTCAGAACAGAGCCTACATCTGAGCTCCAGTCACCTCAATTCTATCTGGTATCTTAACTCAGGCCACCACTGAAGATGACTGCAGTAATATGGAGCACCAACTGAAGCAGATCAGGGGTGTGATACAGTAACAGTGCAAGAACTTCAGCTGACAGAGGGGCAGGAGGTCAAACTGCATCACCAGATTTCTCAAAGGTATGCAAAGGCCTAAGCATGCAGATACCTCTCATCTCCCCTAACCCTCAGAATCTCAAATATACTGTGAACAGTAGACTGTGCATTTAAAGGAGCAGAAGGTACTTACGAAGATTTTCCACTCCCTGTTGGCCCCAGGATAGCATTCAAACCCGGTTTCATAATGCCACTGGAAGAAGGAAAGCGTTGTTTACAAATAAGGACATTTACAAGAACCACCCATATTCAGATTTTAGTAGACAAGAGATGTGAACAAAATGCTGTTGAAAGAAAAACTTCAGAGATTAAACACTTCTTAAATCTGAAATCAATAAGCATTTTTCCTTTCTGTCCCACACTGCCAGTCAGAACAGAATCAGAACTTGACATAAAAAACAACCTACAAACGACAGAAATTAAGTGTCTTCCCTGCTCAGCAGCCCTTGAAAAGATGCGACAACTGCTCTCTGTTGCTCACTTCCTCTAACTGCACCTTGAACAATAGTTAAGGGAACCCTCAGATCTTTTGGCAGAAGATTTCACAAAAGTTAGTTCCTAATTTGCTTAGATCAATAACTGAAACTGCTTCAGCTATATCCCAGCTATTTTGCCTAAAAGCAAATCAAAGTTCTTACATGAACTGCTGACTGGCAGGAGTGCAGTCATTTCTGAACCAGCACAGCTGGATCTGGAAGGTGATATGAGGTCACTGGTTCACAGCAGCAGATTAATTTCTACCCTCTAGTATTTCATTTAAGCAAACACTTACTTAACATTATGAAGGATCTTTTTTTCCACGATTTTTCGTTTACAAAGGAATCCACTGGACTGCTTAACGGTGTACTGGATGTTATGGAAACTCACAACGGAGCCACGAGGAGATCGGAGCGACTCTTGTGTTGGAACAGAACGTTGGAAATTGCTTGCTCCTTCCTCTTCTCCAACAGAAACAATGCTGTGATCGAATGTGTCTGACATCATGTCCTTGTTACACAGGTCAAGCTCCACTGCGTGGAGATTTTTGAAGTCACTGTTGTTTTGAGCAGTTCCCATCTGTTGAGACAAAGAACACAGAAACACACAGGGAAGGAGAGATGTGAACAAAGATTTCTCCAGAAAATGTCTTGGAAGAGCAAGTTCATGCACACCACAACAATCAGTACACATGCCAAGTTTCCAAAAGGATGGACATCTGCACTGGAAGTCATCCAGTAGTCTCCAATAGCATGGAAACCCACAGATTTAGAACTAACCTTTAAGAACAAGAAGTATGTTCTTGAAGTAAATAATGCTTGCTCAAAGGGCATCTAATGAGGCAAACCCAAGCCTACCTATGATGGTCACCATCTTTTGCAACACAATCAGTACCACTAATGAAAGCTGTTACCACTTAAAGAGACTCAAGTTCAACTTCTTCAGTCATAACAGGCTTACCCCCTACCCCCCAACAACACCAGCAGAGAAAGCCTATCAATGAATCCATATAAAGAACCACAGCAAGAACAATGTTTGTGTTTATGAAAATGAAGGCCAGTCACGTGCATGTTGTTTGCTGCACAAGTCTGTTTTAGAGACATCAATGTGATTAAGATAACAATTACGTAAGCTAAAAATTACTGTGTTGGTGGGAAAAGCCAAGGTGCACATCAGGTTAAAAGTGCAAGGAGAAAGACCTGTCCACAAACGCATCCATTGCTAGTTCCTTGACTTTTGTCTGAAGGTAGAAGTATCCCACCAAGCACACCTTTCCCATCATCTGCACCTCTTTCCTCACAGGATTGAGAGAGTGATAACTAGTAAGATCACCATGACAGCAGTGTAGATTTCTCAACGAGAGAGAGATGGAGCTACAAAAGCCAGGTTTAAAGAAACAGGAATTGTCCTTTCCTCTCTGCCTCTTCCCATCACTGAAAGCTCAACAAGTTGCAGTTTTTTCCTGTACAAGTAAAATAAAAATAAGGGGCAAAGGAAGGGTTGTTTAGTTTGGACCCATACTGAACTCCAAGGCTAGTCACCCCTGGGAAAAACTTGTTTATGGGAGACAACACAGGATATGCTGGTTACATCAGCAAGAGATGGCTTCTACACTTGAAATGTTGCACAACAGATGATGAGAAAAAAATTAAAAATCAACAGGATGACAGTGACACTAGGGACAAAGACCTTTGTAGACTTTTGAACGTTTTTCTTGTATCTGTCCTGGCCAGGTTCTTCGGTTTAGCTCACCGTACACACTTTTATGCAGGCTTTTGTAAAGCTACCGATTAGCACTGGCAAGTGGCTGTGTGCACGGACGGCAGGAGGACGAGAAAAGCCTCACAGAGGCTACAGGTAGGCTGGGGCTGCAGCAGCATCTCACATCTCACGGCAGCGCCCCTCTGTCTCCCACCCACGCCCCTCCGGTTTCGCCACTATACCGGAGCCACGACCCGACCCGGCCGACCACGTTTCGCTGTCCTCCCCCAGCCCGGCCGCAGCCCCGGCCCCGCCAGGAGCGCTGCTCGGCCGCCCCCGCCCCGGCCCGGCCCGCGCCGTTACCTCGCGGCTGCCGCGGCGCTCGGAGTGGCGGCGGCTCTGCCTCGGCGGCGTTTTATAAGCGAGTCCGAGCAGCGGGTTACATAAAGCGGCGGCGGGGAGTGCCGGCGGTGTCACGCAAACCCCGCCGGTCGCGGGCGAAGGCGGCAGTGATGGAGCCCCGCTCCGCGGGCGGCGCGACCCCCGGGGCGGGGCCGGGGCCGGGCCGGGCCGTGTGAGGGCCGCGCTGCGGGAGCGCTGTCCCCGCCGGCAGCGCTGGGCCCGGGGCGGCGGCGCGGAGCAGCCCCCGTGTGCCGCGGGCTGCCGGCGCTGTCAGCCCGCCTTCCCGGGGCGGGGAGAGCCGCCGGGCAAAGCCGCCGGGAGCCCCCGAGGCGGGCAGCGGGTGTCAGACACGAGGAGCCCAGTGAAATGCCCCTGCACACCCCGGCACTGCAGGGACAGATGGGGAGTGGGAGGCAGTGCCCACTGTCCCTCCTGCCCTCCCACCTACTGAAAAGGTCATCACCCCCGGGGCATGAGTCCAGTGCGGCCGGGTCGGCTGGGGCCATGGGCAGCGCTGGCAGCCCTGCCCAGCATGACACTGCCGCTGCCATCTCACCCCGTCCGTGGCAGCGTGCTCCTTGGGGGGCCCAGACGGCCTCAGGACAGCCTGCTGGGATGACCCGTTCTCCATCAGGTTGCCTCTCTGTGCTGCCATGTGTTCCCAGCTTAGGAGAACGCGTGAAATCAGGAATATCGGATTTCCTTCAGTTTGTGGTCAAGCCTCCTTGTCTTCCCATTCCTAAGTACTATTGTCTTCATAAATAAGCTCTATCTCCAGAGGTGCCTTGATGTTGTAAAC
This sequence comes from Certhia americana, assembly GCA_018697195.1. NCBI lineage: Eukaryota > Metazoa > Chordata > Aves > Passeriformes > Certhiidae > Certhia > Certhia americana. Next base: position 18,561,138 of record CM031862.1, read on the forward strand.
GCAGGAAAAGCCCAATTTTATGGTTTATAAATATGATTTATGGCAAAGCTGTCAAGTCATCATATTAATTGCCTCCTGTTTGACCGCCCTCTGCAGCTCTGTACAGCATTGTTCTTTTTCTGACTACATCTTTTGCTAGATCAATTTAAGGCTCAGCTAGGGTAAAATACATCTCTATCTATCCAATCAAAAACAATAATAAAAACTCCAAAGGCTCACCTCTCCCTTTTCCGACACCTGCCTCTTCTGGGTATGTGGATATACTCAATGCCATTGAGGCACTAGGCAGAAGACTCTCATATCCTATGAAGCTGCATTGTTCTGCAGGGCTAACAGGAGTCAGTAGGTGGGTTTATGGGGCTATTGAAATAGCCGTAGAGATCTCTCAGACGAGCAGGTTTTGCCATAAGCTTGCTGAATGTTATTTTCAGTCACTCTATGGGTCAGAAGTGGACTTGAGTTCATGTTTCCTACATGACTTAACTTCCTCTTTCGAGGAAAATCTGCCTACATTGAAGACTTTTGCCCTAGTGTTACATGAAGCATGTCTCCAAAAATATTTCAATCCTAAATAGTCACTACCCTTCAACACGCTGCAGAGGCAATCTTCTCATCATGTGCCTGAAAAAGTGAGACAAACAGAGCCTGTGTGCTTGGGAACAAAGGTGAGCATTTTCTGAGTCATGAACTTGCTGCTCCACATAGTGCTTGCACAGTGGTGCAGGAGAACAGCTCACTCAAGGAGCACAATTGCAATTTCAGGACAGCTTCAGTTGCACATCTGGTCCTCAGACAAAGGTGGTAGGTGCCTTCATGCTGGTAATTTTGGGAAACACTACTGCTCCTCCCACACTGCATGGAATGGAAAATCCACTTCTCTGTCCCTTGTGGCTAAGCTCATCCCAATGACAAAGAAATAAGGAGAGACCCCAGATATGGGGAGGAACTAAATCTGCCTAATACAGGGTCTGGCTGGAGGCTTTGGCTTTTCTCTAGCCCATTCTTCAAGCAGCAGTCTTCTAGGCTTCTTCAAAGAGAGCCTTTTTCATCTCCCACCCCAATTACAAGTATTTTTCAACTGCATCACATTACTAATCCAGTTGATCTAGCTTATACTGTTGCTGAGGGAGGTTTCTGCCAGTACAGGGATAGGAAACAGCAGCCAGGGCTGTAGTTATTTAAGAAAAATACAACAAGCCTGATGACAGCCTGATGTTACTGTACTTTATCTTGCTCACCACTCTTTAGGCTGGTGGGTGTGCCAGCACTGCTTTGTGCTCCTCATCCACTGAGAGGGGCATTTGCCCTGTAAACTGGCAGGCTGTACTGCAGATTAAAGGATGTGGCCTTCACAGAAAGCCACCAGAAGCATTAGCCCAGTGTAAAGCCCTAGAAAGCACCAAGCTAAAATGGCCTGGTGCATTTACTGAGTGACATTTAACAAATCGTGCTACAGGCTTCAAATTGGTATGTTGTGATAGTAAGGAAAGAACAGCCTGGGTCATGTTTCAGATCTCATGCAGGTTTAGCACAGGTTTGAGATCTTTGCTTTGTTCCCTTACCTCCTGCTGCCTTGAGCCTCTGATTTGGCTGTAACTACAGGGTTGCAGAGCAGGAGGGACCATGACACCATCCTGGGCATGGGGGAAGGGATTTACCAGAAAGTGAGGCTTTAAGGAGTCCTGCTGGTTTGGAGTCCTGCTGTTTCTCCACTGCTTTCTTTAGCATGCTGCTCTCATTGACCTGACGAACCAGGTTGTTTTTTTGATCCTACCTAATGCTGAATTTCATAAAGCTCATAAAATATTTCAGGGACTTGAACCAGCAAGAAAGTGCATAAGAAATATGTCCAGGGGCAAATGTACAATGATTAGTACTATTACCTTCTCTACTGAATGCATCAATAAGCAGATCCCAATGCTCACTGTATAAAAGCAGCTCTGAGATCAATGCAGAAAACAGCAATATCAGACATGGTGCTTGAGCAATGCTTCATGGGCTCTTCTTTTCCAAAATCTCCAGTAAACCATTCCAAAAGACACACCCTGTACAGATGAATACACATGTACTGAATCTGGTGCATCCACAAATTTACCACCCTAGGCACAAAAAAACTTTTTCCACCTTGATTGCTCATCATGTCAAGCTAGTGCTGACTGGCATGACCTCCATTACTTGGTTAAAATGCTGCTTGCCTTGGGGAAGTTGACTTTTGCAAGACTTGCAGATTATATAGAAGAAATATGACTCTCTCAGGTTTTGTTAATCATTTAGTCCATTATCTAAATTCATAGTAGCACTAAGTCCTTAACTGGTTAAAGATAGGAAAGAGTTCAAGCAAATCTAAGAGTAAAGGAAATCAGTATTTATCTAGTACACTACACTGAGATTTCATGGGCTTCAATCTGACAAAAATCATGAATAATTGAACTATAGGACCAACAGAATTACACATAGGTTTTATCTGGTAAAGCAAGTAATCAGCCAAGGATGTCATAGATAAAGTCCCTAGTGCATCCAAACCACCATGACAGTTCTTCAGGAGTTAAAAAATGACCTCATAAATATTCTCAGATTTTAATTGCTTCTACTTGCTGCTGTTAGTAATGTGCTCAGGAGCCTGCCAAAGAGAAAGGAAGCTCCCATATCCTCTGTAGCCAAGCAGGTCCATCACAACTGCCCCTATAGTATTCTCAAGCCTTTAGGACAAAGCCTAGGACTTCAGACCAAGCGCTGAGGCCACAACACACAATTCCCTGTACAATTTTCTCCCATTCTCAAAACCCAAGCTCCTGTGCAGGACTCCTTTGAGTACAGTTTCTCTTGTTATTTGTGAGTCAGGATTCGGCACTCCATCCTTCTGCTTCCCTTTTGAGGGCCTCAGTGCCTGCAGGAGGCTAACAGGATTAAAGTGTGTTTTATCTGTCCCAACTCAGCTCTGCAGAGGTCAGTTCCCTTGCTAGACATGAATGTTGACATACACATTGTTACATAGGCATTTCACCTCCTTCCTCAGGAGCAAAGTCCAGGCTACCCTATGAGACATTCCTAAAAACTGTTTAACTTTTATCTATTCCAAAGGCCTGAGCTGCTGCCATTAGGATTTGTTGTGGCAACCCTGAACACATTCAGACTTTTTTTTTTTTTTGCAGTAGATACTGTACACCCAGAGTTGTAGAGTGTTCTTCCCGCAAGGGACTGTACACAACAGTAAGTGTGAGGTACCATTATAACAAACAGCTTGCATTCTGGAGAAGGAGATATAGGAAAGTAGCTCTGTCTCATCCTTAACTCTCCCCTTCTTTTGTGTGTTCCTAGAGCCGACCAGTGCTGTATGACCTTAACAAAGAACTACTGTGCCATGACACACGGCAGAGCGTCTCAGTAGATGAAAGAAAATTGTAAAGGCTCAGAAATCTCAGCTGTGCCCTACTCTGTTGCAGACTGCAGGAAAATCACATTTATAAACAAGTAAACTGAGGAAGAAAAGCAGGGAATCACCAGGTAGCAAGTGTTACCAAAGATAACCCAAAACAGAAGGCCAGACTAAATATTTGGATTTTTGTCTTGAAGATGAAGGCATTAACAAAGAATGGGACAAAGAGAAGGAAACACTTGGTTGCACAACCCAGTAATGCCACAGGAAAAACTAGAACACTCCTAAGCTACTTGTGCTGGAGTTCTTTGTACTCTTGTTCCATCTGGCCTCACTGGTTATGTTCCACTATGTCCCAACTCATCTCTACATTTGGCTTTTTCAGTAAAGCCACTGCCTGGAATTTATCTTGGTATGGGCATCTCAGGTTTTCTGACTGTGTTGTTCTGCTCCTCTCCAGACCTAATTTTTCTCTCCAGCATTGGAAATGGCTGTGTAAGTGGAGAGACGTGCATGCAGAAGGGATAGGTAGAGCCCAGAGTCACCCAGGAGCCACTGAAGGCCAGTGAGGTGTCCTAGGGTTGGAGGTAGTTCTCCGTAATCAGGAGAGGAGGGGGAGTAGAGAGTCACAACAGAAATGCCAAGGTAGGTCTGAATGGAGAGTAAATGAGAATCTGGGTGTAGAACACAAGGAGTGGCAAGTGTTGATGACACTGAGCTTAGCTTCTCACCAGGACAGCAGCACAGCTGGGGGTAGCTCCTCCAGGCACTCAGAGTGGGAGAGAAGGGGCAATGAGTAAATCTTAATGACTCACAGAGGAGGGAGAGGACAAGAAACTGAACACTGTCATCTCCTAAAGCGTGTGAAAAGACACATTCATGAACAACCCATGGTCACCAGGCTAAGGATGGAGGAGACATGAGAGGTCTCTAGCTGGTGTTCCTTGTTCTGTGTCATGGCAAGGACCCTGACCATAGCACCTGGACATAGTCCTAGTGCTGAAATGCCGAACAGTTCATTTAGGCACACCTCTCCTTCTTCATGAGTATTTAGTAAGAGGACAGAAGCAAGTACAATCTGTTCTGTTCTACAATGAGGTAATCATATTCTCTTCATGGTAAAGAATGTCTCCTGGTGGCATGGCCTGTCCTGGGCCAACGGAATTAAACTCTTTGAGGCAGAAGAGGCAGTATACCTGAAAGGATTCAGAAAGCCTGCCATCCCTTGTTGCCATAACACTTCTCAATTGTGTAGGAAACTGAGAAGAATTCTGCCTTTTTGTCTGTCTCAGAGGTCTTTGCATGTTCTTTCAAAGCCTGCTCTCTTTGTGAACTCCAAACATGTCCGAACAACTTGGGTGGTTTGCAACATTGCAGCAATATGTCTGCAGGTGTGTGTACACAGATATGGAGTCTTCCTCTCTGAGCTCACCCTTTACTTTTATTTCCGATGCTTTTTGAAGAAGGGGACCCCACGGGCACTCACAGCCAATGGAAATTCCTTAGGATGGCTTCCCAGTCCCTTCTCAGGCAGCACAAGCAAAGCCAGCTTCAAGTTCTTGCTTTGCATGTTGTTCTGCATGGCTGTTTCTTAGGCTTGTTATAAATGCATATTTTAGTATTGGCTTTTCGCAAGTATTAAGAGGATACTTTTTGCTGTAGTTTTAGAATTTAGGTGTGGTGTGCCTGAATAGACAAGATAACTTCCAAGAGGGGCCCAAGCTACTATCAGCTTTCACTGCCTGTGAAAGAGGAGACCAAAGCCTAAATTAAAAGATGATAAGAAGGAATTAAAACTGAAGAACGCATGCTCTAAAAAGGCAGACCCAAGGAGTGGCCATGTAAAACAGTTCCTAGAAACATGGTAATAAGTTCTTTGAAAAGTTTGAATATGCATATAGATTTGTGAATATGTAACCGGCTGGTGTATTTAAGGGGTGTCTCTAAAACAGCAGGTGTGCTCTTGGCAAAAGTACCAAGGCACCAGGCCGTATTACCTTTGCTTTATTGTTTGTCTCTTATTGTCATTTATTAAACTCTTTAAATTTTACCAGGAAAGTGAACCGTGTTTTTCACAGGCTGCTGTGCCTTTTGGCACCTAGAGGCAAGTGTACCATCAGAGTAATGATTGCTATCTTCTGGGGATGGCAGTGGCCAGGAAACAGCACCCTCCAGAGCTGTTTGGGACATCCTGTGCTGTAGAGCGCTGTTACTGCCTTGCACACAGGCTCTTTTGGTAACTTGCTATGGCACGCCTCAGCAAAGCTGGCTGATTCAGGCTGGAGACCCATCACTGAACAGCCATTGTTTTGGCAACTGAACTTTTGCACTCCTCCTTAGCTCTCTTCAGCCGGGCTAGGCTTTATCTCACCGCACCCGTGGGGCTGCCACCCTTCTGTCACCTGCCTGAGTGGCTGGCATGTGTACAGCATGACTGGCTGGCAATGAGCTACGCCCAGCATTTGCCATCTCTGAAAACAGGCCATAAGCAGGGCCATTAGCGCTGAACTGAGCCAAGTCCCTCCCAAACTCGGCACACTCACATTATCATATCCTTTGACTTCTGAGCCCGGAATGGGGGCTGGTCCTGGCAGTCACTGAAATTCCTCTTATATTCACTACTCTCGAACTCCCAAGCTCCTTGCTTTCATGTTTGGGGACCTGGAATTAAGGGTTTATGTGACCAGGAAAAGGATGGCACATCATCTGTACTTGAATCAGCTAGATCATCAGGTGCTGGCTACTCCCATTCCTTTTTCATTAGTTTCTGATAAGCTCTGAATACTGATAGTTGTTTCCTGATTTTGCTCTTTTAAGTGACTCCTGCCAGGGCGTGTTCATAGAACAGACAGGGGCAGGGCAGCCTTCGGCTAACAACCTTCTGTGCTAAAGACTGACCAGCTAGCAGCAGCTTCAGGCTAATAATAACACTCATTAAGAACTTCTCACAACACCGAAAAAAATGAGCAAAACTTGCACAAACCCTTTTCATAGGTTGTACGGAGAATAATAATCTGCCTGAGATAGATAAAGCTTGCAACAAATACTTAAGCATGGCGGTCTAGTATCATAAATTACCTGTTGGAAGCCATGGATTCTGTTTCTGTCTTTTCTCTGTTACCACGAAGGAAAGGTTTCTGTATCTCAGTTTCTCTCAGTAAAACAAATGACAGATTTGTTTCTGTCCATTGAAAATGGAAGAGAAGGGACTGTAGGTGCCAGGGGTTGTGAGTAGTGCTGACTGACATCTACTGGTAAACCAAAACAGGCTGATATGGTAGGTAACTAGAAGCTTGGCTGTGTTCGTGAGGAGCCAGGGGATTTATGTGTTCCTTTTTAACACAAAAAGTAAGGCTTGCTCATTGTTAAGACTATGGCATCATGTTCTTGGAGAGGCACAGCAAAGAGACACGACCAGGAACTTTCCACACTCATGGCCACAGCTGGTTGGGGCTGCTTATTGCTAGATGCCTGAGCCTCCTCTCAGACAACACTGCCATGCCCTTCCCTGCACACATCCATGAATCTCTCTCTGCCTCATTGTACTTTGAAATCATGGCTAGGACCCTGCTTCCTTCCCCCTTGGCTCACACAGCACCTGCCAGAGTGGGCCTCAGAGCACATCCACTGCTAGTGCCAACATAAATAACAGTGATAACTGCTGATATCTCTTCAAAGCACTTTACACTTTTCCAAACCTCTTCCCAAAGATTTTAACCATTTCAAGGCACAGCTGGCACAGTGTAGTTTGGAAGGCTACCCTCTTCAGACTGAAACAAAACACAATCATGCACCTTTTTTTTCAGGAACAAATACTTTACTTTACCCATCAGACATGTATCATCTAAGTAATATCAGCTCCTGATGGAAGGCCTGACAACATGTATTTGAAAAGAAAAGCTGTATGAACTTATAATTTGGTGTATTGATGTTATTTCTCAACCAGCTTGAAAACACAATTGATAATTGCACAAAAGCAAATGCTGGGGACAAGTAATTTCCTTGCCTGCTCTAGGACACCTCATATACATGACAGCACAGACAAAGAACAGACAAAGCACAGTGGCATGAAGATGGACAAGAAATACGAGATTAATGCAGGCACAGGCACGTGTCAGTAACAGAAGTTGTTTTACACTGAGCACTAGCACTACTAAAATCACAGCATGGGGGAAGTGGTCTTTTCTGCCAGGAGTGGGGAAAAGAGGTGACCTGGGAGACCACTATAGCCTGCAGTTCTTGTCTGAACACAGCCAGAGCTGGTTTAGGGCTCCTCAATGTGGCAGGCTGACTGCTGTCCCCCAAGTCCAAGGGAGAGGAAGCTGCCAGATTGTTCTTGCCAGAGAGAAAGGGAGAGCCCTGGCAAGCTGGCCAGTCTCCTGCATTTGCAGACATCTCTCCCAGCTGCAGCGGCCCTGTGGAGACTCCCATGCTCTCCATTTGCAGGGGAAAACTGCCTTCCCAAGTTTCAGGCTTGAACAAACACTGCATGTGAACATTACCATTTTGTTCCTCCTGCTGCCCTAAAGAGTAGACTCAGTGCCTGGGAGCTGGTTGCCTGATGCTGCTGGTCACTGTCCCATGGATCTGAGTTCAGCTGTCACACCACTGCATTTCACCTGCCTTCCCTGATAGTTATGGGAGTCCCTGTGCAGAAAGGAGCAGGGATGGGTGAAGGTTATCTTCTGCTGTGTAGTGACAGGCAGGGCTCTTACGCTGTGCTACTGTGGCTGCAGCATCCCTGCCTCAGTGGGAGGTTATCTGTGGGGCTGGTCTTGGGGTTTGGTACAGCTCAGAAGGGGAACAGAAAAGAAACACTGGGCAATGCAGAAAGGGAGGTTCTGAGTTACCTTCTCTGTTGAACAGAGCAGCTAAACAACAGTCTCCCTTGTGAGAAATCTGAGGCTTTGTTAAGCCAAGCTTTACAGATAATAAGTTTTACCTTAATTTACTTGGCAGAATCTGTTTTCACGATAATGTTAGCCTGACAGTAGTTATTTCTAGGTTAAGGAGCTCAGCGTCAGCCAGCAATATGTCTTACAAAGATTCACAGTGTTCACTGAGCACAGGTTCAACCACCTGAAGCAGAAAATTGCTGCTTGGATCTCTCCCAAAGTGCCAGACTTAGTTCCTAAAAGATCAGCATCCCAAGCATTTGCTATCTGTGCAGTAATACAGACTCAGAATCTCATCCAGTAATTTGAGTCCATGGAAAAGGCAGACACTCTTTCAGAGACTTTGAAAGAACAGCATTTTGGGTTTGTTTTTTTTTTTTTTTTCTTGCTTTGCACTTATGCCTTGGTACTTGTAGCCTGCTCTTGAGCTAGGATCTAAACCAAGATCTTACAAATTATTTGTAAGAACCTTCCTCTGTGCCTTTCAACACACAGAAGACCTGAGAAATTGACTAAAAAGGGCTGTGTTGCACTATTTGAGCCCATTATAGAGCACATAACTCCTCTGTTCAATTACAATTTAGCATATGAATTTTCTGTTTAGTTAAAATTTGGAAGGGAAAAAAAAGCCTATTTCAGGTAGTGCTCCTGACAGGCTGCTCTCATCTGAGTAAGATAACAGCTTCAATGCAGAGAGGAGGAGGGAGGAAGCAACACCATTGTTCTGTTTTCAGCCAGAAAAGTTGAAGGTAAGACGTTTTGCTCAATTCTGAATTCAGTGGAACTGGGAGTCAAGAACCATGGCAATATCTCACAGATAAGTCTTGTCGCCAACAGCAGGACCAGGTGATGATGGGAAGTGAGTCATGGGACTCAGTTCCTGCCTCCACAGCTCCTGTCTGAAATCTAAGCTCCCTGTGGGCTGGACAGCAAGCTCCTTCTCACAGCTCCTGCTGGACTCTTGTAGTTGAATGACACTCTGCTTCTGTTTGCCAAGACTATCTTGTGGCTGTGGCAGCCCTGAAACCTGGACCATCTGACGACAGGGCTCATACTGAAGTCCTTCAGACATTGCCATACAGGCTTTCCCCAGAATGCAGTGACACATCCATCTCAACAAAGGTGGCAGTACAAGATGCCCCTGCACAAGGTCCCCACAAAACCTATCACTGCACTGCACGGGACACTAAACAGTGTAGCACTAATGAGAGCTGTTAGCAGTGGTCTGGTACACATTTCTATTGGCTTTAAGCCCACAGAGCCTATTTGAGGTTAACTATTGCAGAATATCAGTGGTAAAAGTATTTGAAATATATTTACAATGGCCCTGTAATAGCAGCAATAGCCTGCACCAATTACAAGGAAAGAGAAGCCTCAGCAAAGAGCAAAATGCTTGGAAAAGAAGTATCTTGTTTGTGATCAAAAAACTGACACTCATCTCATTTTCGTAATATTCTTCAATGCAAATGGTGCCAGCACCCACAATTGCAAATTTGTTTCCATGACAAAAACAAGAAGCATCAAACTTCATAAATGGGGTGCGAGTTTGCAAGGTGCAAGAACCTTGAGGTGCTATTTGAGGCGTGTGAAAATAAACGACAAAGATTTGTTAGTGTCAACAGATCTGTGAGAAATCATATAACCAGAAGTTGTTCCCTAACACTCAGACCTAGGACTCCACCAACTGCTTCTCAATTTAGAATATTTCAGACCTTCTCCTAATTACACTGGTGTCAATTCTTATTGTAGTTATCCAGAGTTAAGCACTAGTAACCTCTTTCCTCAATACCTGAATCTAAGGCGCAGAGAGGGTTACCAAGATAGTCTGGAAACAAACTACAACAGAACAAAACTGTCTGTAACCACTTAGAAATACTAAATTTCTTCTTCCCTTTTCACACTAATGATTATATTCTGCTTTCTTTATGTGACAACCATATCTTTCTCCTGCAGACCATTGTATGTTGGGAACAAGTTGCAATATGCCACTCTGGACACAAATGTCGAGAGTTCTGGGGTCCCTACTTTTTGGAGAAGGCTAGATAAACTGTGTTGTACCAGCCTGTTCAGAGGCAGAAATCTAATACAATGTCTAGTGCCAAATTTCACCTCTTCCTGAGATATGGGTACAGGGGAGAAGGTGAAGGGAGGCAGAACTTCTAGCTCTGTGACATGATTCATCATTACACTGGAGAAGAGCACCCCTGATTTTTCACATTGAGAATTCCTGGCAACAGTGGTGTTTGTGTCCAGCTGTCTGGATTATCCTGACAGTGGGAGAACAAATGACAGTGATTTGGTACCATGGCAGCCAGACAGGGAGCACTGGGCTGTTGAGCACTGCTGTGGAAGTGCACATCAGACTGACTAGAGGTTCTTGGGCACCTGAGACCCCAGCACACTTGACTTGGGCAAGATGCAGTAGACCCCATTGTGGGAAGAGTTTCCACTCAGGTTATTTCTCTGTACAGGTTCCATCCCCCAACTTTCTGCTTCTTCTTTCCCCAGTTGGTCTAGGCTCTGAGGGTTCAGCTCTTCCTGTCTGGATTCTTCCTCCTGTGAACAAGAAGAAAGTGTGACCTGCAATGTCAGCAAGGTACCAAGAAGTCTAGCAACACTCCAGGAGGGAGGCATGATACTAAAGTATCTTCCCACATTCTCTCAGAAATTAGAACAAGCCTGCCTGTAAATTAAATATCCAATACACCGCTGCAATGCACTGATGAATGCAAATTCAAGCTTTAGACAAGCAAGGAGAAATTAATCCCTTTTCATCCTTTATGAGCACATTCAAAGAAATGCTGTGGCAAAGCAAATCTGCAAATGCTTTCATAAGATTTGGGCATGTTCACATGAGAAGTAGGACCTCCCAAAACACTTTCAGATGGGAAGGGATCACAAGATTACTCTGCAAAAGGGAGGCTTCTTTCTGACTGCTAGGTCACTTTGTGCTGTTTGGCTATTCTGATTATTGAAGCCACAAAACCATGAAGTAGTGACATGGCTCTCACATGCCTTGCCTTTGACTTTAAAACTGAAGATCCAAAATACACTGGTTGACTCAATATGGCCACTCTTTGGCAAAAGTCAAAATTCTACAGAGATATGCTATAAGCACACAGCTGACCAATCTTCCACCACATGTGTGATAAAAAATCCACAGGCAAGATGTTAAGATCACAGTCCATGACAGCTATGAGCTGCTCTTGCTGGAAAGGACAGTTTGATCATTTTGATGTCTGAAGATGAACAATTAGAAAGCAACTGAAGACAGGCAAATTTTATCCACTGCCACAGGGCTGAGACTGGCCTCAAAGGAGCCAGAAGGTGTGTTTAAAGGCACTAGGGTTAACTGGGGGGACATGAAAACAAGAGGTTTGGTGTCATTGTGCTTACATAGAAAAGGATTGATCATACGAAATGCTGACCCTGCTCAAGCCTTTTTGTCCTAAGTCAATGAATATTGAAAAAGCAAAGACGATATCAGGCCCTTTCTCCCAGCAGAGCTGGTCATGTGATCTGAAGCTGGTTCAAATGCATGGTGGAGGGCTACCAACCTTGCTAACATCACCCAGTGGTCTGCCCAACAGATCCTTCCTCTTCAGCTCTTTTCTCTCTGGCTCATCAAGCTTGTTCACCACTGCATCAATCTTGGAGCCAATGCTGTTTATGGACTGTTCCAGCTGCAGCACACGATGCAGGAGGCTGAGGGAGACATGGAGAGCACTTGTAAGTTTTATCTTGTGATGAATAAAGGGATTTGCTGCAGATATCTCCCAGATCATTCACGCCTATTGGTGATGTAACTCCCTGCTACACTGTGTTTTCATCTGTAATCAGTGGTTCTGCTTAGGATGGATCCCAGCCCAGTATAGTTCCATTATTAAATATTGCACCTGCCTCTCCTTTGATATGGCCCTATGTGGTTTGCTCAGTGATTCTCAGTAGCAGAATCAAGATATACTGATTCTCTTTGCTGTGTTTATCCTGTCCTCCTCCTGTGGAAGAAATAGCCAAGTGTTATTCTTGGACCTGGAAGATAAATGCCAACGAGGCTATAAATCAAGGATATTTATTGCTACAGGACCTTTTGTAAAGGTATCAACTTTCCCTGGCCCAGTTTTTTGGGCCACCTTCTGACCTGAAACATGACAGCATATTGCCTGTGGCTAGATGACAGCTGCAGAGGTTATTCAAGAGGCAGAAAGCAAAATTTCTTAATGCAATCTTTTACAGGAACAAGCAAACTACATTACTAGAATAGTCTCAGTTGTCTCGTGACCTACTTATTTACACGTGTTCAAGATAAAAGGGACAAGATCTTACTGAAACTGCTCAGCACCACTGTAAAGAGTTACATCAGGGAAGGAAGTAGCAGGAAATTTGACCCCTCATTTTCAGGGTGTTTAAACTACTGACAGCATGAACATACACTTGGAACTCTTCTTTGGAAACCCAGGTGGCCTTATTGGTGTGGTTGCTCCTTGCTTCCATGTAGGTCAGATTCTCATCCAGGTTGTTGTCACCATAGGATTTCTCCAAATTTTCAATCTCTGTATTCAGAGCAACCTGGAAAACAAAGAAACTTCTGCAAATATGGATACTAACTCCATGGTCAGCTTTACTGTCAATAACACAGAGCTTCACAGGCAGCAATACACTCAGCTGTATACAGGTAGAGTTGGACCTATATTTTAGTTGCCTTCTTAGTTTATACCATAAACCCAAAGATTCCTGAGGTCATTTTGGAGTAATGGCTACCAAACAGAAGATTTTTTTTCCTTGCCCTTTTCTATACCCTTTTTGCCTCTAGGTCACACTTCATCTGCTGTTGCTCCTCTTCATCAAGGATACAGTTGCCATCTTTGTCAAATCTGGAGAAAGCTGTTGTGATCTCATGGTCTGCATGGCCCAGTCTGCAAAAGGATAGGAAGAGAAAGCTCAAAGCTTAGAATTGTACTGTTAAATCCTAACACAGTGGGAATTTTGAACTCAGTGTATTGTTTCCTCCTGCCAGTGACAAATTTAAACATCCCAAATGGGCAAGAGATAGTTAAACAAACCTATTTAGAACAGGAAGTTAAACATTTGAGGAAAGATTAAATTTTTTTTTTTTAGTCTTAAATTGCCCAGATCTGAACTAATTGCTCTCCTTGTCTTGAAAACCAGAAAATTTAAATTACCTGTATTACTAAGAGAAGGACTAAGTGGGCATCCCTCAAACTGACTCACTTACTCCTTCAAGCTGTTCTTGAAGTCTTCAAAGTCTAGTTGTTCCCTTCCATTCTGCAGGGCTTTCTGCACGTCAGAAATCTGCTCTTTCTTCAGCTTCAGCCTTGTGAGTGTCCGGTTGTAGCTCTGTTACGGAAGATAAAGACACAGAATCATGCACACAGAACAGTGAAAAGTGGAGCAGAGAGAGCAATGTGATACAGGTGAGCATATGCTAAGTAATACCAGCAGTTTTCAAGCTTTACACAAGCAAAAAAAAACCCACTGCTGTATCAAACTCATCTCTAAACTAGAATCACGCCTTGAGAGTGACACTAACACGCTAACCCTCTGCTTTTCTTGTCCCACTTCTTCCTTTATCTGATTTCCCAACACATCAGCTGTTTAAGAGAATGTCTCAAATACTATTCCTTGCAGAATATTGGTCCCACAGCAGAGTGGTGATCTTCCAGGAACTCTTCTGGAATTTGCCCATGGGAAAACCGGATTTAACCTGCTAGATTTGTGCCACTGTAATAAGCTCAGCTTAGCACATCAGGACTTGTGATGTTACTGATCAAAGTACATTTTATGAAGAACTGAAAGAGCTTTGTCTAGAGACCATCCTGGGAAGAAAAGTCTGTCAAGAAATACTACATCAAGTAACAGGATTCCCTCAACACCTGCTTTCTCATCTTCTCATTGCCAAAGTGTCTGGGAGCTTGATTTACACCAGGAAGGAATTGTGACTCTTGTGCACACAAAGAAGGGGGATCTGGAGCTGGCATCCACTGTTTCTCTCTAGTAAATTCCACTTAGGTCAGGGACTTCCAAAAAATGTTTCATGATTTAGCTAGAAAGTAGCACAACTTTCAGTATTCATCACCTGCTTCAAGATGTCAGAGAGCTGCAGCTCATCCTTCTGGCTTGAAAGCTCCTCCTTAACTTCTGAGTAGGTGTCATTGATGATGGCCAGAAACATGTTCTAGGAAAAGGAGAAGAAGTGAGATGAATATGCATGAGACATCTTGCCTGCTCCAGCAGCTGAAGCAGCAAGAAACAAGCACAGATATGCAAGACTTAGTTAAACAAGGAGTTGTTTCCCTATGGGGTATCTCTTGGGCAAATTAAAGAGGGTGAAGAAAAGGCCTACTTCAGTCACACCATGTTTTCTTAAGTTTTTGCAGTTTGTTTGTTTTTTTTGCAGTGGCTGAAAGTACAATTTGTTCCCACCTCAAAGACTACCTTCAGTAGCTTCTCTTGCAAAATCTTGGGTTATGTATGGATTCCTGACACTGAGTGTTTAACCTGGTTATCATAAGCTTCCCTCTGCATCCATTGCCTGGGAAGCCAATCAGTTTCAGTCTTCACCTTAATAGGTGTTGGCCCTTAATCACCATAATAATCCAATCCCCAACTGTAGTAACATGCTCTTTGTCTACTGTGGTCTGTTTGCACTGCAAAGCTATTGTAACCAAAACTCCTTTTCTAAGCATTTGCACTAACCCAGGGGTTGTCAGGAGGGTCTCTCAAACACTGCATTTAATACAGGAACAAGGAGGACTTTGTTGCTTACCAGAAGCACAAAGAAAACAAAGAACACATAGGTGACAAAGTAAATAGGCCCAAGGACCCTGTTGGCATTGTCAATGGAATTGTAGTCGAAGTCACCAAGAATGATCCGAAACTGGGTGAAACTGGGGGAAAGAAAGAGCACAGGGTCACACAAAGGCACACACAAACAGTCCTGAGGTGAACCTGAACCTGCCTGCTGCCCAGATGGACACAGGCACAACCCAGAACAGGGTCTAAGTCACTCTAGAGTGGCAAGTTAAATGTATCCATAGTATTTCAGGGGTGAAGCAAGTTGATCTGGTTAGAGCAAAAGGAAATAAAACATGGCTTCCACACAAATTCAGGTTGTCCAAAATGTGTTTTGGTATAAATAGGAGTCAAAACCAAAACAACCTGAATTTTCCCTGAGTAAAGGCATTTGACTCAACAAAGCCATCTCTTGCAAGAGAGTTTGTGAGACTCTGAAGGGATGTTACAACTGGACAGTGCTCTCAACTTTTTGTATTTCATTGATCCTAAGCTTCTCAGTTTTGTCTTGTAGACCCCTCAAAGGTAGGACCTGGATGCCCAGAGGTCTGTGGAACACAATGTGAAAACAATTGCTGTAGCAGATACCTCCCTTAACATCACACATTTCTTGAGCAGGGGCATGGACTGCAGGATTGTCCAAGACAGGATTTTAACTCACTTCCCCAACTCTCCCTTCTATGTGTGCTCATCTACCCACTGGTCATCCTCCATCTCAGATATATTGATCAATAACTGTGGGACTTCTATGGGAAGAGATATCCTTACCAATATCCACCATATGTCCTTACGGATAAACACCAGACATACAGAAATGTGTCTGTAGTCCTCAGTTTTCTCATTGCATTTCTTTGTCCATTAAGATGTCACAGCCAGAAGGCTGTGAGCAACTTATTAACCATTGTGGCTTTATTACAATGAGATACAAAAGTGAGACAGTGAGATTTGCAACTGAGGGGAAGAGTGGAAAGCCGTTAAGATTATTTTGATAAAATTATGGAAACATGGTACTAGCTTACACACTTACATGCATTTAACAAAGGTACTGAAGTTTTCCACTTGTGTTCCAAAAAGTAGGTATCCCAGCTGGGCATAGGCAAAGAAGACAATGAAGAACATAATGGCAAAGCCCAGGATGTCCTTGGCACAACGTGCCAGCGTGGAGGAGAGCTGGGTCATTGTTTTGTTAAAGCTAATGTACTTGAATATCTGCAGGATGGAAGAATGAGGACAAAGTTAGGCTAAACCATCAGCTAAGTCAGTCTCATGCATGCACATGCTTACTAAGACAAGAGGTTCACTATAGGACGAAAGTACCAAGGAGAAAGTTGGCTAGGGAATGTTGGCTTATTTTTCAGGACATTTATCCCAGGTGTGCCACCATCCTCTGGGTTCATAAACATATGACTTTGTTCCCTCTGTCAAAGGAAAATATAAACAGCAACTGCTACAAGGACAAATCTCTTAAGGCTGATGAGGAGCCCCTTAGTGGCTTTCTACTATACCAAGATGCTTTAGTTGAAATGCAAAGTCCATGTCAACAGATGAGTAATTTCCAACTCTTGAGTGACCATCATGAAAAAAAAACCATGGT
Organism: Certhia americana; assembly: GCA_018697195.1. Taxonomy (NCBI): domain Eukaryota; kingdom Metazoa; phylum Chordata; class Aves; order Passeriformes; family Certhiidae; genus Certhia; species Certhia americana. The sequence goes on from CM031862.1 coordinate 18,577,816, forward strand.
TTGCAAGATTATCCTCAAGAATACCAAAATAGTACAGGATGGACAGAGTTACATGGTACTCAGCATTTTCTAAAACCACTTTTACACCACAGTGTCTGAGCTCGTATCCCTGACTGTTATCTCCAAATAACTGACCTCAGATTGCAGGGTGAAAAGTTGCCAGATTTACTGCACTGCAAAGCAGAGCATATGATTTTGAGAAAAATTCTCTGTTCTGCAGCTGTTACACTCATTTAATCAGAGGAATGGAAGAGACAACCCTCAAGCTATCCAGAAGGAGAGACCTGACTGGTGGCCTGACACCTCCCATACCCCCTACAATACCTTGATCCAGGCAAAAAATAAGTTGACTGCATTCATATTGTTGTACTGGGTCTGCCAGAATGCCAGGAATTCAAAGTCTGCATAGGTGTTGGGGTGTTTCAGCAACTCTCCCAGCAGCCTGTTCACCTCAGTGGTGCGAAAGATGTGGAACCCAATAGCAACAATGGAGAGCTGCAAAGAGGGAGGGGAATAGTCTGCAGTGACCACTGTTCCCATGCTTTCCATGGAAATTAAAATATCACAGAACTCACTGGAGTATCACTTCAGAGCTACAGTCTAGTAGTGGGCTATGGAAATGTGGTCTTGAGGCGCTGAATGATGCCCCGACTCCACAGTCTCTTGGGCATCTCTAAGAAAGAATTTTCTCCTACTTCTTCCAGACACAAGAGCATGTGTCCATTTACTCTGGTGTTCATTTTAGCATTAGAGCAAAACATGTGCCAGTTCTTGTCTTATCTAGATTAATTTCCACATTCCTTCATTTATCTTGGCTCTTATACATCTCTGCCATTGCTCTCCCCCAAAAATGTGCAAGAACCCTTACCAGAATGACAACCACATCCAGAATGTTCCAGATGCTGGTGAAGTACTGAAGCTTGTGGATCCAGAGCTCCAAAGCCTCTTCCACCACATAGTAGAAGATAAAGACACAGAACACAATTTCACAGGCAACAATGAAGAAGTCCCATGCGCTGACATATCGTATAAGCTTCACTGTCCGGATTTGCCAGGAGGGAATGGCACCACCAGTGGCTGGAAACTCAACCACTAACCTTGAAGAGGACAAGGAAATAATTTCAAACTAGGGGATGGATGCTCAGAGAATTTTGAGAGTCACCAAACCTGAGCATGAGCTATGCACCAGACCATGAGTGGAAGTGTTGTGTATGTGTTTATGCAGCCAGTATGTCTGCTGCTTCACTGCCTGTGATAGGAAAGGTTGAGAGGTGATGAGAAGTGTGACTGGTCATTTCAGGAAGACCAAGATTTCTCACTAATCCATATAATTTCTACAGACATCACTCAGACCCACCCCACTGGTGGACCATAATAAAATATTTGCAGTTTAAGAAACAAATTGAGGCATTGAGGAAGATGAAGGAGGCTGAAGAATTTTCATCATGTCTCAGCTTACCTCAGAACACAGAAGAGATTGATATTTGCATTATACACAGAGAAATCAATAAAGACAACTCGTGTTCCCCGATCCAGCCACAGTTTTTCCTTCAAAACTTGCAGGGCTTCAGCACTCTCTTCCCTGGTCATCTTGAGGTCTATGTAGTATCCTCCCCCACTGTAACTGGTTAGTCTTCCCCAGTGAGATGAACCACCCAGCTCCTCCTCAGAATGGTAGCTCCACCTGCAACAGACAAGGCACAAAGGCTTCACCTGCCTAGGACTGAATATGGCCTTGTACCCAGGAAAAATTACATGTTCAAGGGACAGAGCAGTTTTCAATTGAAGAATTGGCACTTAATTCCTACTCCTGATCTGACCCTACATAATATATACCATTATAACCATTATGGTTAGTTTTCTGATTTAGAAATTTTAGATTTTCCCAGCAGTGACACAACATGATTTGCAATACTCTTGAGGGAAAATTCTGAGGTTTATTGGCTATATCAGTCTTGTTTTCATGGAGGTTATTTTCAGGATCTACTCTATTGCTTTCTACCACATCACACACAACCATCTGCTTAGAATGCTCTTGTACTCGTATTTCCTAATGAAGAATAGCTTCTCACTCATGGATCACGATTCATGCAGTGAGCAGAGTTATGAAACTGCATCTACCTCACATTATTATAGAGAAACAGATGGTAAAGATGAAAGGGATGCACTCCCTTTTCTCTGGCTCCTGAAATCCCAGAAGAAAGTAAATAGTAACTTTCCAGCTGAATGCCAGCTTGCCATTTGATGGATCTGGCCTCAAAGATCTTTATTTATCCTCACTCTCTTAAAAATAGGCAATAATTTCTTCCTATATTTCCACTGGATTTTTCATGGCTTTCCCAACATAAAAACTCATTCTGTTGTGCCACTCATTCTGTTGTGCTCCTCCACAAAGAAACACTAGACCTTATTGATAGACAAAAAGGAGTTTCTGCCTCTGACTGCAAGGGGAATTCCAGCCTTATGTGAGAAACTCACCCCCGGTTTCCTGCAGCTCAGCAGTTCTTATTTGAATGAGAAGAGACTAATTTGGATCAGATGTACTTACGCCGTTCCATTGATGAGCCCAAAGGAGACCCTTTCCTCCTTGTCTTCAGAGTATACATCATAGCAGCCTGAGATTTCCTCCTTGAAATCATCATGGACCACACAGGAGTTGTTCTTCACCTTCAGCTGTCTCATGCGTGGCACACCCAGCAGCAGGTTCTCGTAATAGATGTATGACTGGGTGCTGTGTGCTGCCAGGGACTCATTGTTGTACCACTTTGTCCAGTAAAGGTTATCCAGCAGGGGACCTTGTGCATACTGCAAAGGAGGCAGAGGAGAACAACTCCTTCACAGCTTATGCATCAGAGGAATTTTCTTAGTCTGGGATTGAGGTGGTAAGACCTGACCCACTCCTCTCTGGTCCCCAGGATGGAAAGCAGTAGAAGTTTGTGTTGTGTGTATGTTAAGGAGAGGAAAGACCAGGGCTGGTGGTAGAGGAGGCATGCTGGGCAGCAGGGTCATCACGGGCCTGTAATGTGTCTTCTATTCCTAATGAAGAGACAAGAGCCCTACAGGTCTCATTGTCTCTTCTAGTTCAGTCAGCAAAAGTCTCAAGGAATTGCCTTGGCACAAGTTGTGAATGATGAAAAGTGTGTGTGCCAGTGTCCTGGAAACAGTGGTGGGAAAACAATAGTGCCATTGTTTGCTGGAATGTTTTAATATGACGGAAAAAGGCAACTCTAATTGAAAAATAATTTCTGGTTGTCAGAAATAAGAGGTTGCATTAACTCAATGGCCTTCACTGAGGCTCTTGTTATTCTTCCACCTATTCTTCGACAGAAATATGTTAGACCCCAGATGTTTTTCCCCTTCTTTATTTTCTTTTATCAAAGTCACTGCAAATTTTAATCCAGCTTCTTCCTAAAGAATCTATAGATTAGACAAGCCCAGGCATGAATTACAGGCAGGTTAATTTTGATGTTCTCAAAATGCCATGAAAAAGGACACAGGCTATTATTACTAAGACACCAGTTTGAAGACATTAAACTCTAGGATTCGAAGCCACTTGTGTCACAAGGAAACCTGAAGTAAATCCCTTGGTTTCTCTAGGTCAGTACCTCTTATCTGTGCAATAAGTTGGTGCTTATATCACCAAAATTATTTTGTTATGTCCTGCCTGTTTTACTGGGAAATGGACTCTTCTGGGTACACACAAAGCTTGGCCTAGCCAGTATTCTGGACACAGTGCTCAGGGATAAATTATACTTTAAATCAGTGAATATTTTGCATGTGAATGTTGTTGTAACTATTGCTAGTAGCTGGCAAAACTTGTGGCAGCAAAATGTCTTGCTGAAATCACTAGATAATTCTTCAGAGGGAACTGAATATCCCAGTCTAGCTGAGTTTCAGGGTTCCCCATGGCAGGCCAGATTTGTACTCACCACCCAGAAGTCAGCCATGCTGCTGATGGACTGGAAGGAGACACGGCCATCTGTAGAGGTCTGCAGGAAGAGCTCAGACATCACCTTGGTGTAGTAATAGGCATTGGAACTTGTCATTCCATATGTCACTAAGAGAACAAGAGGAGGGTCCTTCATTATACCTGAATATTGGAGTCTGATATAAATGTTCTTATATACTCACTTTCTATGTACCTTATATTTTCACAGGTAAGCTGAACAAGGCACAGGAGAATAAAACTTAGGGTTTTCTGCTTTCTTAGGGATTTACAAACTTATCTGCTCTGTGTTGCAGAGTTTAAACCATCAGACTGACTGACTATAAGAGTTTAGTAGTGAGAGAAGACCATTGGAGGATACAACTGAACATTCTGGATTACAGATTTGTTCCCAGAAAAAAATTCAGAGGGAAATTTTATTTCTCAGAACAAAGTCCATGACCTGTATTTTGAACTTCTGATGTGAAGTCATGAAGGCACGAAGACCACCCTATTTTCCCAAGTGAAAAGCTTCAGGTAAGTTTTCATCTACCAAGAAACCCCAAGCGGAGCGGGCTCTAACTTCCACAAACATGTTTCAGCTCTCCAGTGCTCCTTCCTTCAGTAAAATATCCATCATAATGATCACTAGGAATATGTCCTACTCTTGAAAGGACACCAGGAAAATAAAGCACCTGACATTCAAGACACAACCCCCCCACCTCCTGGATGAGTCAGTGTGTGACAACACATACATCTGCATGCATGTCTTGGTTCTTTAGGAAGAGTGACTGAAACACTGTCTCTCTGGGCCAGAATGATAGTAACTTAGGGTGGTATTGTCTGTCCATCTCTCCTGCCATAGGGTCCATGAAATATAACCCTCTTCACTGTCCCATGCCACAGGTGCTCACTTGTGATAAGGAATGAACCTTTGAAAACCAAACAGCCATTGTCCTACTGACACAAAGTCCACATTAGCATCAGCATTCAGTACAGGGACACATTGCATTCACTGAAGAACAACAGGGTGAGCTGCCATCTGCTTTATCACCTCAGCCACCCATCCAGTCTCAGAGGGGAAAATCTCCCTGAAATGTGTCTTTGATACCAGGAAGTTTCTAGAGTTGCTTTCTGGGTGTTTAGCATTTGCTGTGAAACTGAGAAAATACCTTGGGCAGATTCTCCTAGGACTGTGGAGATGGCTAGAACTGATAATGCCAGTCAGAAAACACTGATTAAGTCTAACCAATATCAGTTAGCATTGGTTAGTAATTTTAGTTCTCTGTGCAGCATCAGTTCTGTAGGTTAATGACAACTTCTTGCTGCTGTGAGTGCCCATACAGTAAATGTAACATTTACAGCACAGCAAGGAAGACTAGTAAAAAAATCTCACATTATTCCCCTCACAATGCACACAGAAATGGTGCCTGTGAGATATGAGAGCTACTTACATAGACAGATGTCCACCAAGAACATAACATAGACCAGCAGCTCTCGCAGGGTGGTCTTTACGTAAAGCTCCCTGTTTCCAGCTGTGTTCTCAGTCAGTGTAGTGCCCCACAGACCTGTTGGGTACAAAAAAGGGACTGTAGAGTTTTCATGGCCATTCTCAAGGGTCATGTGAGGAGCTGTAGTTCCAAAAAACAATGTTGGGAGTTGAAGTTTTGCCACTTTTCAAGGCCAAGCCACTTTTCATTTCAAAATTTGACCTATAAAAATGTGCTAAATACCCCTAAGAAGAACCAATCCAACATGAATAAAAATTTGTGGTGAAACAACACTGAAATATACTGGCTTTTTATTTTGCTAAATCACTATTTAGTTTTACATTTCTTCTGTTTTCTATTCATTATAGCCTGATCTTTTCCTGACTGTTTTTCAGCTTGCTCTTTGCAGAAATCCAGTCTTTATCACAAAGGTTCTTGAAACCATATTTCATGTTTCACCTATGAGCCAGCAGATGACCTTCTGAGAGGTCTTCCACTGCAGAACTATATCTGGTATTAGCTTTACAACTATTACTCCTTTTAGTGTATATTGAACCCAATATTAGGCCCCAAATATTTGTCTCTTGCTTACCTAAAAACTCTTGCAGTTTTCTTTTTGATCATAAAACTCAATCAAATAACCCAACTCAATATTTCATCATAACATTTAGAGCCAAATTATCTTCAGGACATCTAACAATGGAGCTTAGCTGATCCAATACACCAATTGCACCAGCTAAAGATCCTATTTATTCACACAACTCATTAAATGTCACCAGGGTTGTCAATAAGAGAGAAATGCTTCTTTTAAAAGGAGCCTTGATTTTTGGGTTTGATGAACCACCTAATACCATTAGTGTATTTGTTTGTTCTTTTTGTAATGGCTTTCTGTTGTGATTTCTGGAATGCTCCTGAAGTTAAAAGGCATAAGAACTTTCAACTGAAAGCCTAGTGATGAAAGCCATGTCAATAATTGTCATAGTCTTGCTGCTTTCTGCAGCTCCTAAAGAGCTCAGCCCTGATTCCTATCCCCAGTAGGATGCAACAACCATCTCCCTGCAAACCAGGATCAAAGCTGATCAAAGGCCCCACATTTGAAGTCATCTCTGGCAGACGACAAACTTCTTTTTACTCTGGAGTAAGCAAAAGTGTTCTAGTGGTCTGTGTGCATTTATGCTGTCATTTTGATAGCACTTTTTCATCTCAAGAGCTTAGAGAGTTTTTTTTTTTGTACCTTTAACTACCATAGTGACTGCTGCAGCATCTGCTGTCACTTCTGGCAGGCAAACCAGTAGCCTGTTCTGGACAATGCAGACCAGCAACAGAAATGACAGCCTGGAGATGATCTGGATTAATTTCTATGGAGGAGAAGGTACCATGTGATTTACAGGAATCTTCACAATGGGGAAAAACATGGGGAAACAATTTGCCCATCTCTTCAGGTTGCTTTTAAATTACTACCTTCATCCTTAGATCTGACTACACTGCAATCTTTTAACAGGTTTGGGCTTTTTTCCATGAGCAGGGAAACCCTACTATCCATATGTTTGGAACAAATGCAGAGACCATCTTTACTTTGAGAACAGAAGTGGACTCAGGAACACCTAAATTCAAGGACACTCAAATATCCTTGAGAACTTGGTTCAGAAACTTGCCCAAAATGATACCTGGAGGACTCTGAGGCTGCTCCTTTCAGATTATATGCACTAGCTGTAATACTGTATAAGCTGAGGTTTATTTTCAGCTATATCTTCAGGGAAATCTATCACCTCGTACATGAAGTATGTCCCCATCTGTGTCTCCTTTGGCACCACATACCCCCTTGGGGGTGCAGCTATTTTGGATGTGACATTTGGAGTAGAAGGACTCAAGGCTAGAAGATATCCAGCCTTCCCCTTGTGGCATCCTGAATGACCATGCAGCACTCACACGGCTGAGCAAAGAAAAAATAACAGAATCCAGAAAATAGGCTATGAATGCAATTAATTTATAAGTCTCACTTTCCTGGTAGTAACAAGTGGCTGATAAGAATTACTGGCAACACCTGCATTATCTGCTGAGTGTGCTTTTAAACCAGACTTGTGACCCAGGTCAGTGACTAGCTCACAGTCTCAGGTACAGCTGAAGATCCTCTTCCAAAGGCAATGGGCAGCTGGGTATCCCTCATCAACCACCATGCACCCAGATATCCAGGGAAATCTGTCCATGGGCTGGCCATGAAACAGCAGAGCAGGCAGAAGACAGGCAGGAACCAGGACACAGGGTTGCTTGGACACCACTTAGAGAGGAATGGTCCTGAGCAGTGGCAGTAGGAGCAGCAGCTACTCACTACTAACCCAGCACAGTAACTGATGAGGACAAGAAAGAAGCTTGATAATCCACCTTTTACTGCTAGCTGTGAACATGTAACCCCAGGAAATGGTTTTTAAGCCAAAACCCCAACCTCTCAAACTCTCATTGTCTAACCAACTTTTATGTATTACTTCTCTTTTCCATGTGAGACAGCAAGGTGATTAAATGGAAAGGAAAGGGGGAAAGCCAGTAATGGTGAGAAAATGAAAAATAGTGAGCACTTCATTAAGATGCAAAGGAAGGAAAATGTCCCCACTTCTGTAAGGCTTAAAGAGACCTTTGGTCTGTTTGCACTGGCCTTTGGATTCCCAGCTTTGGTATTTCCTACAGCCCTATTTACCACCCTTAGTGTCAGAGCACACTGCTGCAACAGTCAGAAGAAGAAGATGATGTAGTATCCTGACAGTTATCATCATTTGTGTGCTCCAAATTCAACTCTGGCAGCTCACAAATGGAAATTTGGTGTTAAAGTATGGATATGTTTTTCCATTTAAGCCTCAAACAATGCCTAGAAGAAAGCATTTCAGAGTAAACCAGGTAAATAATACACTGCCTAAGTGTAATCTGTAATTAGCTACCAAACCCACTCAGCACTGTTCCTTGGCCAGGAGAAATCTCTAAAACCTCTGCTCTGAATTCTATGTGAATTAGTGGTGTTAGACTGTAATGGCAATGACAAAAGTATTGATGATAAAGGGGATGTGCAATTCAGGACCAAGCTGTTATTCACCCACTCAGACTGTTAGATGGTATGGCTCTGAGAAAGGTTCTTGCCTTCCAAGTGAGGGAAAAAGGACACATTGGCAAGAATTTTTTTTTTTTTTCTTTCTCTTTCCTGTTTTAAAAATATTAAGATTTTATGCCTTCTATTAGAAACTGTTCAAATAATGCCCTTACCCAGGATTGTATCCTGACAGACTTATCTTGCCCCCAGGGTTGTTTGCCTCTGGATAAGCCTACATAATATTTCATTCCCGTTTGTCTTTTAAACTGGAAAATTGCACCTCTTTCTTTCAGCTATCTTCAAGCAAGGCATTATTTGATACATTGCTGTAATCCCCTACATTTCAGTCCTGACAGTGCTAGATTTTCTCTGGTAGGTACATCTATCAGTTCTTATGTTACTGTAGTACAGGGTCCAGTACCATGCTGTCTAGAAAATGCACACAAGGACAGAATAGTGTCACCACAACAGTGATGGCTCCTGGGGATTCAGAGCACCTAAGCTCTGCCAACAGATTCACTGCATGACCTTGAGCACACCACTAAGTCTCTTACCTTGTAGTAAAGGTAACAGGACAGACCACAAAGCTACAGCAAGGCACCCAGAACAAGGATGCTCCTTACAGGGCAGCCAAAGATGATGTCTGCAGTAATGCTACTGCATGTTGAACAGGTCCCTAGGCTACACAGACACATGAGGTTTCTACCTTCTGCATCCCTTCTCTTCCTCCCCTCCTTCCCACACCATTGCTCTGAGGGCTAGTAAGTCCCTTCTAATGAGATATCAGAGATTTACCTCGGATGCCTCTGAAGATATAGAAGCAGCACTTGAGGAAAGGACTTGTCTTCCCATTCAAAGCTTTGCTCTGTTTTTCCTGGCAGGGCAGTGGATCCCCAGCATCTTCAAAATTTTCATAGGGATTCTCCAGGATAGACTTGGGGTTGTAGATTGTTTGAATTTTCAAGGAGGTAGAAGGAGAACCATTGTAAGCAGGATTGTCCCAAGCTTTCTTCCCCACTGTCTCCAGTTCATGCACCTCTGATACTTTAAAGTGACTCTCAGCTCTGTTTAGGTGAGACAAATCCATGACTACTCACTGCCAGCAGAAGAACTTTTCAACTGGAATTGTGAAAATTGCCTGCCCAGGCTGGAGTTAAAAGTTAGCAGAGAGATAATCAATGCCAAACAGCTTGTCTGCCTCAGCAGCCAGGAGAGGGCACACCAGCAGCTCCCCACACAGAGAATAAGCATCCTCTCTTTCTTTTATATCAGTTCAGCTGGTGACACCGAACAGAGGGGTGGCACTACCCGTTGTTAGGAACCACCGTCAGCCCTATTATCCCAGTCACCCTGGGAACACCGATAAGACCAGGAGTCCTTCTCTGCCTCTTACCGGCACTAACAGACCTGGATGCCGTCCTGAGAAGAGGAGGCTGCAAAGAGCCGGCCCTGCGGGCGAGGAGTGGCTGGACCCCTCCGGCTGCTGCAGCCCGGCTCAGTTCCAGGGGGCACCCCGTGAGAGCGCCGTGGGAAGAGAGGCAGGATGGCACCCTTGGCTCGGGGCTGCAGGATTCCCAAGGAAGGGCCGAAGAGGAGAAGCTCCCGCGAGCGGCAGCACCGAGGTGGGCGGGGGGCACAGCATCCTCTTCCTTAGCTGGCTGTAAAAGTGGGGGTGAATCACTGGAGTAAATGTAGTGGTCGTTTTAGAAACCAAGGTGTGGAATCTCCTGCTTTGCCCGTATTTCCACAAGCCCTGGAGTGCCTGTCAGCCCTGAGGCAAGCCTGTTAAAAAAAAAACAAAAACAAAAAAAACCCCCCAAAAAACCCCACCAGAAAACCACGAAACAACAAAACAAAACACAAACAAACAAACAAACCACCAAAATAGCAATCAGGCAAAACTGGCAACAACAGTGGCTGGGAGTTGCTTGCATCCACCTGGCCACCAGCAAGTAATCATTCCAAGCACCACAGGTGCTGCAGGCCTGTGACTGTACCCTGGAGGGGTCCCAGAGCTTAACCCTGGGACACACCTGTTTTGGTGATGAGACTCTAAAAGAGTATGTAGCCTGAGCTTAGTCCTCCCTTAGGTCTGAATACATAATTTAGGAGAGGTGTCTCTCCATGGGTACTGAGGGTTGCTATTTTTCTGGCATTACCCAAGGAAGCAACATGACTCTCACACCTGTAGGTTCAAGTCAGGATGTTTTCTTTGGACTCTAATGTTCATACAGGTGATGTTGCCAAGCCAGCTAGGATATGTGGAGCTGTCCCCTAGATGTCACCTAAGGTCGTGGCACAGAGCAGCTGCTTGAACAACAGTGAGACAAGACCTAACTTGGCACAGGGCACTGAGAGAGCAGCCTTAGTGGCTGGAAAGTGGCTGCAGGTCTGGGTTTGATTCTTTGACTGAATTTGATATTATTAGGGCCCATTGTGTTTTATTACTCCCTAGCAAGATGAAAACAGTGGCATGGATTCAGCAGGTTCAACAGATGGGAAGCATTTGCAGAGCTGCCAGACAGCACCAATGCTAAGGAATGAGGCCTCAGTGAAAGGCACATGCCAGAGCCAGGCATCCAGTTGCACTCCTGGGACCATACAGCAGATATCCTTGCCCATGCACAAGTAGCATGACTTATGTGTGGAGCTGCTGCTTTGGGTGAACATGGAGGTTTTTTCACAGTGCTGTTGCTGCCTGTGGCACAGCACCACTGCACATCCCATCCCATCTTTCAGGACCCAGATACAGTGCAGATCTGCCATCTCAGAGGCTGGGGCACAGAGCAGATGGTGAAAGGGGGGGCGTTACCTCAAGTCACCCACCTAGCCCAGAGGACAGGTCACGTCTGTGTCACCTGATTTTGAAGAGCCTAACGCAAGGCAGAACCAAGAGCACTCTATAATTAAGGAAACACATACAATGTTTTACAGGCAGCATGGGGTGATTCAGTTTATGTGGGTCTATGAAAGTTCCTTTTCAGCCAGTAAACTTGAATGATGAGAGATGTGTCAGCTGAGGGAGAATATGATCCAGATTTAGGACCTCATAGATCCCTCTGCTATGTCTTCTTTGGTGTTTGATGTAAGCCTGTGTGGAGCAGCAGTATTTCCTAAGGAACAGTGTATATCTGGTACCATCTGTGTGCACTTACCTCACATCTCTTTTTCTAACAATGCCTTGGGCCTTATTCGCCAAACTTTCGTTCTTGTCAAAACCAGCCAACAGAATTTCTCTTCTCCATTCTTTTTTTTCGCTTTGTTGAGATCCATTTTTCAGCAGGTCTAGAAGAAACCTTTCAGAGAAACCTGGGAAGACTGTTTCTAAAATCAGAAACGACTATCACAATGGGATTCAGCATGTTAGGATAAGATAAAGAACCACAGCCACACAAGTCTGTCTGTCAGTGTGCCAAGCACACAGAACTTTAAACAATATCCCACACTTAATTTCTTTGTGTAAAGAGAAGACAGCAAAGAGTTCATAAATTCCCCCCAAAAAGCACTATCGAACATTGAATTAGAACCACAAAGCATTTAGATTTCATGGTCAGAAAAAAGTCTTATCAGTAATGAAGAGCAGTGATTTGTTGGGACTGAAGGCAAGTCTGCTCACCAGACCCAAGAGGACTCTCCAGGAGCTCACCAGCCACTGCTGAAGCAGCTCTGGTGGGAACTAGAATAAGCTAGAGGAACCAGCTAGAGGTGATGCTGGGACACCAGTTACAGACCAGCTTTCTGAGCTGGTAGAGGACCAGGACAGAAGTATCCAGCTCTAAACCAAAAGCAATTTTGGCACAGATTTTGAACAATACTTTTAGTTTTCTTCCAGAAGCTTAATCATCATCACTGAGGTTTAAAGTTTTTCAGATGCCTCATTCTTGACAAATCTTGTGTATAAGTTTAGCAGTACACAGTACTCTATAGTCACTCTTCACTGCAATGAAAACAAAGAAAGAAAGAGACACAACCATGCATAAACAATTCTATATCCAAGTTCCTGTTTTCTTACTTAAGGTGCTATGTTAATTCTCTTGGCAATAATCCATTTTCAGTGGGTTCTCATCAACACAAGCCTTTGATTCCTACTTTATGTTTGGTTCCAACATAAACAAAGCTAGAGATATATGTTATCTCTATGGATTGCATCAGGAACAGAGAAAGGGAAAGTGGTGATGACAGCACTAATCAACTGTTAAACATCAGAAATAAAAAAACGGACTTCCAAGCACAGTACCTTGGGGTTGAGTAAACTGTTTATGACACATTTTGAAAATTTTCCCAGCACAGTGTATTAACATTAATGTATTTTCATTACTTTTCATTTAAATTAAGTCTTCTCTGCCAATGTCTGTTTTTGCATCAAACAGGTGGAATTTATCTACATTTGAATAATGCCATTCTTATTCTAGTTATGTTCAGAGGCTAAGGAATCCAACCATCTCATGAGAGACTTGTTGAGGAACTGGCACAAAAGGTGCTTTCTGCAGACCAAGATGTAAGAACTGTTTCAGTAAGCAACCCTACATGTCTCAAATATGTCAAGATAAATCTGCCTGAGGAGGAGAAGGTGAAGGGAGTGAAGAGAGAGTGAAGGACATTTTAGCTAAGGACGGATTGAAATTGACCTATAAAAATTCATTACCATGATGTACCACTTAGGAATAAGTTTTCATAAATATGTTAGAAAATATGTAAGCGTTAGTAAATATGTCTTCAAACACATTGGAGAGCTCTCTTACATTCATGTACCCATGCAGTGGTCTTCAGTGAGGACTTCACTGGCTGGTTGCAAATTCACAGGGATTGTGCATGTGCAACTCCACCTGAGCAGAAAGAAGCAGGTATAGGATGAAGTTATCAGGTCCCTTACAAGATAACGCTGATTTTTCCTCTTTTTAAAATACAGAAATAATTTTCTTGATCTCTAAATACAGTTTTCATTACGAAGAACCTTTACTATTGCTCTGCGGGGTGTTGTTTTCTTAAGGCTTCATTGCGATACATGCAGCTGTGCAGATCCACGTGTGGGCATGTCACCACACACACATGCAGCAAACACGCCCTGTGCTCCTAGGAACTGTCTGGGCCAACTGGCATTGCTGGGAGAAAGTCTGCCTTTGACACACCGTGGGCAGTGATGAACGCCCAGGTGAGCACCACGCCTAAGAAAACAGAAGTGCCTGAGGAGGACCAGCTTCAAAACAAATGGTATTTCCTCCTGTGCAATGAAAGCAGCTCTTGGGTGGCAACCAACCCACAGTTTACTCCCAGAGGTGACCCACTTGTCACAAGTCACGGAGCTTCAGTCAAGGGGCTCAAGGAGGCCCTTCTCATAAGCTGGGCTGCTGTCAGTACCAGGGGCAGGGTGTTTGGATACAGGCTGCTCCTTCGACCCAGATTTATCACAGCCAGCCAGAAGATGGACGCAGATGGTCTGTGCCCCATGGCATATCACAAGAAAACACCTGTCACTGCCCCTACAAAGACAAAGCAGGACTCAGACCAAAGATTTCTTCCCCAAACCAGCTATCTACCTGATGCAAGAGAGTCTCTGTATAATATCCCTGGGAACACAGCAAACTGCAAGCTTGTATTGAATAAGTGTGATGAGAAGAAGGAACACTGATACCTCTTGGGTTTTGGGCAATGTTGCATTAATACATGGGCTAACATGTAGGGGAAAAAATAGCAGGAAGCACATCTGATGATGAGAGAGATGAGATTGTAGTTTCCATCAGCTTCGTTAACAGAAGCAAGCATGATAGAGAATTACAGCGCTACATCCAGCTTTCTGATGGAATGGGAGACTAATAAAAGGTGGTCTCTCTTATGGAATGGTTTCTCTCCTCCAGAACTTGTGTGCCTGCTGGTGTTCCTGCTTTTAGATGTGCCAGTACTTTTTAAAGCGTTTAATCTTTGAAGTGTAATGCATGCTTTGAAGTGTAGTTTTTTTCAGTTTATTCGCAGTAAATCTTGCATTGAAATATTGTTTTATTTCATTAGCTATTATTTATACTTCAGTGCTTTTCATCTACTCCCCAGTTACATGCTTACGAGTTTGGTAAAGCACTTAAACTCACTACTGTGACCGCCTAGGTTTGCTGGGCAGTTCCTAGCACATGGCTACAAACTGGTACAGGGTTGCCCTGTTCGGGAAAGCTCACTATGAGCATCACAGATCTTTTCGGCCTTTTTGGAAGAATCCCGCGAGGATGGTGCTCCAATCTCTCCGCGATTGCAGTCCAGCCCACCTCAGGCACGTGCACCCCTCTCAGCTGGGGTGAAATTCCTCAGCGGAAGATCCCCGCGGGATGCTCCAAGCACTGCCATCGCAGCCTTCCCTCCGCTCCGCTCCCGATCCCGCTCCGCTCCCGCTCCCGCTCCCGCTCCCGATCCCGATCCCGCTCCCGATCCCGCTCCCGCTCCCGATCCCGCTCCCGCAGCCTGTGCGCCCGGCCCCGGCCGCCAGGTGGCGGCGGCGCTCCGTGCCCAGGCCTCCTTCCCTGGCTCCCCCTCAGGGTCCCGCAGTTCGCTCCCGCTCTCGGGGCGAGGGGCCCTCTCCCCGGGGCTCCCTCTCCCCGGGGCTCCCTCTCCCCGGGGCTCCCTCTCCCCGGGGCTCCCTCTCCCCGGGGCGCCCTCTCCCCGGGGCGCCCTCTCCCCGGGGCGCCCTCTCCCCGGGGCGCCCTCTCCCCGGGGCGCCCGCTCCCGACGGGCTCCCGCTCCCGACGGGCTCCCGCTCCCGACGGGCTCCCGCTCCCGACGGGCTCCCGCTCCCGACCGTGTGTCCCCGCGGGTGCTTTCCCCGAGTGGCGGTGTCCGCACACACCGCGCTCCGCTGCCCTGGTGCCGCCGCAGGACTCGCCGGTGTGGTGCCCTTCATGCAGCCGGGTGCCCTGCCTGCGCTGCCCCTCCTCAGGGGGATCTTTTGCCTGGAGCTGAATTCCCCAGCAGCCACAGGCACTGGAAATCCCAGTCCCACCAGCACGCACAGCCCTGGGCTTGTCTTTTATCTAACTCAGTGAGCTGCTGCCTATCACCCCGGTTAACAAGGACAATAGGGCAGAGCCAGCACAGCCTCAACAAGACCCAGCCTGTCCTTGCCAGGACAGAGCAGCAGAATATCCCACAGCAAGGAGTAAGGCAGCCAGGCTTCTTTAACTAGCAGAACACTCAGCTATCAACCAATCCCACCTGAGGAGCAGTGCAGGTGTTTGGGATGAATTTATTCCACCTGGGAAAACTTTTTCCGCCTGGTTAGTGATCCTTGCATATCATGCAGAAGCTACAGCATGAGTGGCAGAGATGTGCTGTGGAGGACATACAGTGGCCATCTGCTGAAAGTTGCCAGGCTCTTTGCAGTTTTATCATTGCATGTTAACTTTAGGAATACTTCCACTTCTCAGGGCCTCTGGCAGGAGCAGGTATTGCAGATATCCCATGCAGAATAATTTAGGAAAAGTCCAAAGGGTGGGGCTGGGGGTATAAAACTGGATTAGCAGTTCAAACTTAAATCCTCATCACTGGTTAGCTGTCATGTAACTCATTCCTGGACAGGGAACTCACCCTGCCTGTTCCTGTCAAGCCTGGAGCAAACTTTAGCAAGGAGAGATACTGAAATCAGGGTCATCCAGGGCAAAACATCAGATATCTCTGGTACCTGCTGCAGGAGTATCCCTGTCTCCCTCCTCTAGCAGCTGTCAAGTGTCAGCAGTTAACATTTTATTGTTGTTTTTCCCATAGTCTATGGCTAAGGTTCACATTAACACACGCTGAAGAGAAGGTACCCTATTCCTAGGGGTGAAAGAAATGTTTGTGATACATCCAGCAGCACCAGAAGAAGGGCAGGGTCCCTGCATCTGAAGGCCTGGCGTCTCCTGAGATCACTTCCTGTGAGCCCCAGGAAGTAAATGCAAAAGAAGGAATCCTGACATCTTTGGAAACCAAAGCAAGGAACCCTCTGGATACTAAAGAGCTACTCTAGTTTTAACTCAGCACATCCTGAGCTCATTCCACTGTTCTTTTGAGGAAAGGTGCTGGCCAAATTCTGGCTAGAGGCCAGAGGGGCAGATTCCTCGGGAGCTGCAAATTATTCACCACATTTCTATTTTTGCTCACTGGTTTTCTGTAACCAAGTCATTGTTTAGCTGAAAAACATCTGTCTGCAGTGCAATTATATGCATTCATCCTGCACAGTCCCATGCTTATTTTTCTCTACTTATTCCTCACCATGTAATTACAAATAATCCATTAAATTTATATTTTATTGATGGGAAAGGCTTAGATGGCCATTTGAACACCCAAAGTCTGTCATCGGTTTTGGGATTAGGTGCTGCATGTGATTAATATTCAGGGATGAGCCAATCACCTGATTGAGCTAGTTTTCTAAAGATATACTTGAGTGATTCAGAAACAGAAGGTGAAGAAGGAGTTGGGGCCAAACCAGCCTCTGGCAACACTGTGTGTTTGTACACCAGTTAGCTCCTGTCTGTGTTCCAGTGCTTTCCAGACTCATTCTATCTCAGCATTCAGGTGTGTTAGCTGGGATCCTGGAGTACCTGCGGGGTGCTCTTGATGACTTCTGGAAGCTGACCTGGAACAGAGACTAGACAGAACAAGACGACAAAGCAGATATTTATTAAAAGGCCTCAATGGGTTCACCTGGGCAGCACAAGAGCCTGGCTGGACCACACCCAAGATGCGCCCAAAACGGTCACAAAACAGACACCTAGCCACAAGGTCTCACACTTTTATAAGTTCTGGTTCATTAGCATATTACAATCAATTGTCCAACCATAGCTTTGGGTTATGAAGCTCCATCCTCCTTGTTTTTTCTTCTCACTTCACTGTTGTTGTCGTTCTTGGGCCTGAAAGTTGTCCTTGGTATCAAACTAGAGAAGGAATTGTTTTGTCTATCTACTCTGTGAAGAGAGCTTAGTAGCACTGAATATGAAACCTAAAACTACCCTCCAAAACAGCACAGAATGTAAAGAATATAACAGCGAAAACTTAAGGCATCACCCTCAGCATATCTCAGAAGCTGTAATCAGGTGGGGACATCATTGGACAGGAGATATGGCAGACCCTTGCTAGTGGTTTGAGAGGTGCCATCCTGACAGGCATCTATCCTCCAAAGCTGTACAGCCAAGTATCACACATGAAACCAAAAATTTGCTGCTGCAGAACAGGCAGAAAAGATTCTTTCTGCCTGGATTCTCCCTGTGTGATATTTTTGCTATTCAGGGAGGCTCTTCAAGTTGTAGGGTTGCTAATCTTTACATGCAAATCCTTTTTCACAGCTGTTATTCCCAAGGTATACCACGGAGTCAGCAGGCTATTTAAAAAGAAAAATGGCACAGTGGACAAACAAAAAAACCCCTCAGACCTTGGGTGTGCCCAGTGCCAAGACAGTCACTCCCTGGGTCATTCGTATGCCACTACTTGTACACCTAGAGTTCACTCTGCTTGTAGCGTGGCATTGTGAGCACATGGTCCACTGTTGCCCCCAGACTCTTATCTGCAGAACTGCTATCTCACCAAGTTACTCTCCCAGTGCAGGTTTGGATAGTTGACTCTTCACCTCAAACTAGAGCTTTGTATTTGTCTAGTGAATTGCATCCTATTATTTAGTTCAGTCCATGTGTCCCATTTGCCAAGATCTTACTGGAAATCTAAGTAGGGTGACCTCCAACACATTTTCTACTCTTCCTAGTCCAGTACAGTCTACAGAAGGAAGAATTGGTCTGTCTTTCGTCATATGTAACATCAGGGAAATTCAAAGTAGCTGCACTGCAGCTATGGATCCCAGAGTTGTTTCAGCAACCCTCAGACTGAAAGTGGGGGCTCTTAGCTCAGTTTCCCAACACAGCCTCCACAACCATCTTCATCTAGGTGAAATTAGGAGCATAAGAACAGCGGTGATAATGGCATATAACTCTATATCAAAAGCCATAAAATTCTGCTACTTCACCCTTACCTTACTTTATTTTCTCAAAGAATCAGGAGTAAAATCACCTGGCATTATCAGTTACAGGATGTTGAAGTAATTTCTGTGACAACATTGGTTGTTCTTGAAGTTTATACCTGAATCCTCTCCAAACATGGTCCTCTCAAACACAGCTCGGATGAAGGAAAACACACCTTCCATAACACACCAAATACCTGCTGTGTGAATGTGTGAATGCATGGGGTGGCCAATCATCTGCTCACTTTTCCAGTGCCATGAGGACCAGACTTTGTAAGAAGCCTTTGTAGACTGACATTTTGAATGAGACTGCTGCGTTAGTTCTGTCACAAGACTTTAGAGACAAAATGCAGATGCTTTAAAAAGGTAACAGCAGTAGTTAAGAGCAGGTGATATTGGGCTGCAGGGTCCCCTCAGTGTTACCTGCTCAGGATTCCTTTTACTCTTGCAACAGAACTTTCCCTCTATTAACACTCCAAACACAAACAACAGTTTAACACGGGACATTTTTAACCACCAAAACTAACAGGAATCCAGAAGTCTGCAGCCCTTTACTTTAAGTGAGGAGGTAGATGGAAAGGCAAGAGTATTTTCAGCTCCATTATTTTGAGGAGACAGGGTAGACAAGTTCTTTAAAGACCTGAGATGGCAGCAAAACCAGGCAGGCAGGTAAGGGAGCAAGCAAGGAAACCTAAAAATGTTCCTGGCCAGAAACGTAACAGCTTGTAGGACCTTTCTGCTGGGCAGAAACATAACACAGCTTGTAGGATGTTTCTCCTTAAGGACTCAAAATGTTCTTTACTGGCCCAGCCATGCATACTGCTGCAGCCCATGGACCATGGTGGGGAGGCACTCTGCGCAGGGGGGAATCCTGAAGGATTTTCAGTTGCAAATGGACTTAGACAAAGACATGAGCACCATCCTTGCAAGCAAAAAAATATCCCCAAACCAATAAAAGGCTGCTGACAATATATAGCTCTTCACTGGGATAAGCAGAGAGCGAAAAGAGGAAAAGCAATGATGGTTTCTATAGTACAAAGCTCTCTGCTCTAGTCCTGTTGTCCAAGAGGAAGGAAAACATTCACTTTAAAAACAACTGAGGTATGGATGTAGAAAAAGTTGGAAGCCGCAGACAGGGAGAGGCACATCCCATCTTTGAGGTTTTTGTCTGTGTGCCATTGATAAGCCTAGAGTAGGGAGGAATGGGTTGAGAGTCCAGCAAGCTTCTCCTTTGTCCTTCCTGCTTCTCATCCCAGCAGCATTCTCAGGGCAACCCTACCAGTGTATGCCTGCTTCCCCTAACAGGAGTCTATCGGAAACATCTCCAGTATAAAAATGAGTATCTGAGATTCAGCCAGCAAGTATGTAAGGGAGACGTCTTTAGACGATTTTTAGACCCCAGGTTATTTTTAACTTTGGTAAACTGTTTTTGTTCTCCTAAATGTTGGGGCAGTCATCAAGTGGTCAGGCTGCTGTTGCGGCAAGGGGACGCTAGAAAGCAATGATGCAGAGCACGCACACAAACAGGATAAACAGTGGCATGGGACACTGTGCTCTGCCCAAGAGGCAGCTGCAAACTGACCTTGGATGCGTCCTCACCGTTCCCTGGTGCTGCAGTTTCCCCCTGTGCTGACTATGTGGCAATGTGTCCCCAGGGCTCACGCTTACAGCCACGCAGCATCACCTCTCTCCCCTCACAGGGGGACATCCACCCGCAGACTCAGCGGGTATCCTGGATGTGTTAGCTGCATCTAAGCCGGGCTGACACGATGGAGCACGGCACACTGTGGCACTGCCCACGCCACCTAAGCTGGGTCAGAAGATGTGCCACCAGGAGGTGGCATTTCTGCAGATCCCTGCTCGGTGCTCCCACGGTGCTGGCAGTAGGGGATGGGGTACCTAGGAGGACCTAGGAGCCTGAAGAGAGGGGCATGGGATGTAGGCTGCAGATGTGGGACAGAAGGCACGGGAGGCCTGGAGGAGAGAGAGGCCAGCTGAGATGAGCCGAGAACGCTGCAACCCGAAGGAGAAGTTGCAGAAGTGCAGAGGTGGGAGGGTGGGGATGGGCGCTCGGCATGCGGCTCCTTGGCACCTGGCCTGCCATATCTGATGTGGGTAGAAGGACACCAGAGAGCCCCAGTGCTGAAGAGAGGGTGGCAACACAAAGACTGCTGTGTTCCTTTGGTCCCCATCCCTTTCTCCCCCTCCTCTCCCAATTTATTTACCCGAGTTCAAAAGACAGCCTCACAGTCCCGAGGGGCTGGCTGAAGTGGCCAAGGGGTGGGCTGTGAGGTCATCTTCAATGAGGGCAAAAATCCAGTATCAACAATGCTGTCCATTGTATGGCCCTGTTTAGACAATACTGGCTGGGTTCTTGCTACTGGCAGCCCGAGGACTGGGAGCAAAGCCTGTTTGGGGTAACAGGAGGGGAGGAGGCTGGGCAGGGTGTCTGGCATTGAGTCAGACCTAAAGGGATGGAGCAAAGTGCAGAGATAAGCACCCTATCCCAGTCATCAGCATATTATCAGCCTAATTCTTGATGCTGATAAGATTATCTTGGCACTTATTCTCTCATCAATGGCAGGGAATTTAGCCATCCTGGTATTAGCCTGGAGCCATGTCGTCACCCCAGTTACATTTGCATTCCCTTCTAACCCTGGCAATGAGACACAGTGATTTCAGCTACTTTATTGACTCCCTTTAACCCGATGTTTCCCATTCAGCAGCAGCAGGATGGCAAGGTAAGCATCAGCTTCTTCTGCCAGCCTTGTCATTCCAAAGGCAGTTGGGGTTTGGCCATTGCTATTCTTCTGGGTGCTCTCAACTGAGGAGCTCAGGTAATCCATACTGAGCTTAGCCATGCTTGAAGAGTGAGGATGGAGCAGGGGATCTTCAGGAATTTGTGGGAACCATTGAATTTATAGAGCAACAGTTGATTTTATAAGGGTTGTGTGTGGTAGGGGGAACAAGAGAGAAAGCAATCAAGTGACCAGGATGCTGCCAGTTCTTGTAAACATAAATAGTACTTTTGGTAAATACCACGATACCAGACTCTTCAAGTCACTGTGTCTGGAGCCGGGTGATTAAACAATTCTTTTCTTTCCATTTCAAATATGAAAGCCATTTGCTATCTCTCCTGGACAAGGAAAGTGTATGAAAATATAACACAGGATCATCAGCTTCCAAAAGAGAGCATGAGGAGAAAACAACATCAAACAAGGGTGGTGATCCCATCAGCTGGCATCTGATCCCTGGCACCTGAACTCCTGGAACACACAACCCCAAAAGACCTGCAGCTGCCATCATCTTCCAAGCAGGCACTAACTCTGAACTCTTGTAGTCTGAGCCAGGTCCTGTCCTAACTTATTCTGTAGCCATGGTCCTCTACCCTATTTCTCTGCAACACATAACTGTGCCCGAAAGTCAACTTGTCAAAACCAGAGACACCATTAACCTATGAGACCGCTGGCAGCAGTGATGAATGATGGCAGTGTTCATCTGCTCTGCAGAGTGGGCTCAACACCTTTGAGGAGCAGAGTCTTGATGAGGGTAAGGAGAAGAGAAAGCATTGGTGAAAGGATGGAAAGCCATCCCAGCACTGCTCTTTGAATAAAAGACCCATGGCATGATTCTCCTACCTCTAGAAAAAGCTCTAAAACTAGAATTGCTTCATACTTCTCCAGGAAATTAATGCAAGAGATGCAGAAAATAATCCCAGGAAAATTTTTGCAAGCCTTTATTTTTGGCATAGGGTTCGTTTCTTTCCCTAGTTTTCAGCTTATTCCCTCATTACTTGAGTCTCCTCTTCTTATTTCAATTTCCAGCTGTGAAATCGAAGACAAAGTGGGAGACAGGGAATGTTGTTAAAGCAGATAAATAAACAACATAAACCTTGCAAAGCCCTTGCAGCAAGCATTTTTGTGTACATGGCTTTTTCAACAGTTTTGGAGGGGGTAACTGAGGAGATCCAATAAAATTTCCAAGATGTCAACACCAAATGAAATCCCCTTGCAAAACTTACTGCTAAATGGAAAAGCTTTTTTTTTAATTATTTGTAGGAAAGAATAGGAAGGAATATGTTATGGTAAAAGAACTTTAACTTAGCTTTGATGCTTTTATCTGCATTCAGGCACTATGGTAACAAAACCAGGGTGGTTACTGCATACCAGGACAGGAATGTGACAGTTCTTTCTCTTAAAGTGTCTGCTCACTGATACTGTCTTGTGGTAAACCTCACAGCTGTTTTGCGCCTTGTTTTCCCCAGCCTTGATGAAAAACTGTGAGACCCTCTGATAAAAAGAATTCTGCAAGAATTTTTCACTAGCCCCGAGGCTCTGCTGGGTCATGAATCTGTGGGGAGGTCTTAGGAAGGTGGAAACAGCCTTATATTAGACCATGTATTTCTTAAGAAACCCACTGCTGAAGTTCATGGCCTGTGCTGCCCATGACATGGCTCTGCTCGTTGCTGCCCTGCATCATGGCCCTGGCATTGCATCAGCTCTTTTATGAAAGACTATGACCCCAGGCAGCAGACAACAGATGCAGACAATTTGAATCAGCTTCTTGAGGATGATGGCTGAAGCCAAATCTTCGTGAAGCAGCTTTGGTGTACACCATGAGCAATGTAATTCTGCTGAAGACTCAGCTGGGATGTTCTCCCTGGCAGGAGGAAAAAGCCTGTCTGGAGAGATACAAACTAGAGTGGGAAAAGCCTGATTTAAGCTGTGTTGCTGTGTTTATACAGACATTTCTGGTTTCCCACCAGGGCTGCCCCTGATCCCCTTTTGTCTCAAGCCTTTGATCAGCAGAGCTGAGACAGAAGTCTGCAGCTGGGACTCAGATGGGCAGGGTCAGGTGGTAGGGCCAGGGGTGTGCAAGGTGCAGGCCAATGGCGTGGCCAGCAGCTCTCCACAGGAGGGAGCCTGGCTGGCACAGCATGGGCAAGCCTCTAGCCCACATAGGGCCAAAAAGCCTTTTGACAGCAAGGCCAGATCTGCTGCAATCCAAACATTGGTAGAGCAAACCATGTTGTACACTCTCCACTTCCTCACTAAGGTGTCAATGCCTGAACCTCATGGCCACATTCAGGAACATTAACCTGTTCCAAAGGCAATGAAAATAGCAGCTGGAGAAGTCAGCCAAGCTGTGCAGGGTGTTTCTCAGGACCATCCTTGGCACAGGAGACTTGAAACCTGCCAGGTGAATACAGCCCCAGCGATTGTCAAGATCCATCTCTTCCTCTATGCAACAAAAAAATTGTGATGGTCACCCCCCCAGACTAACTGGACAGGGGGATATACAGAAAACTTATTCCTGTTGTGAGGGAGCAGCCAAGCATGCTATAATAGCATATATATATATGCTTTTTGCTATAATAGCATATATATATATGCTATTATACATTTTAGATAGTAAAAGTCTAGCTGTTCTGTATAACACCTCTTAGTTGCACTCCATGTCTGAGGAAGGAAATCTGTGGAAAAGGAAAGGGTTCTGGTGGGTCTGAGTATCTGCAAAACTGCAAATCTTGAATTCCCCAAAGCCTTTACTGACGTCCACCAGTAGCAATTCCAGGTCTGCTCCTGGTTCATGACATTGAGATCATTTTCCCCATATGTTATGAACCGGATATTGCCTCTTTAAAATCATCAAGTACCACCTTCTTTTTTTAAAAATTGATTTCTTTTCTGTTTTTCTTTTGGAAATAGCAGGAGTCAAGTTTCCTTAGGGCAGCTTTTAGCTCAGTTTGTATTCTTCAGGCACTCACATAGAAAATAGATAGAATCATTAATTTAAACATAATTTCTCCTCAGTGTTTTTAACCAAACATTTAACGGAGAATCTTAAAAGAGACAGTTGAAAGTCTGTCCCAGACTCATATCCACTTTCACCATCCAGGAACATCTTCTGATTTGGGCTCTCTGTTTAAGTATTGTGTCTCAAAAGGTAGGTATGACTCAAGATCCTAATATCAAATTTAATCATATTCCTCACAAACCTCTTCATCCATCATAGTGAAATGAAAAAGCAGGGTCTTATTTCCCCCTTTGCTGGACACCTCTAAGTCTGAAGAGCAAATGCACTAGTGTTATTTTTCATTGTCACTTTTCCCTTCCACTGATTACAAAGCAACTCACTTTTGACAGCTCCCACTGGATAAGCCACGATATGTCTGAGCAGGATCAGCCCAGGGATGGACTCTGCAAGATCTTGGTTGTCTGTCTGCACCTCGTGTGGTCAGCTCCATCACTGCAGGAAGGCTCTGGACAGGGTGTATGTCAGAGGATATGGGCACATTTTTGGCCTTTCACATCTCTGCTCCACTCCCAAAATGACTCATGTGTCAGCAGGGGACAGAAGCTGAACACGGGACACCCTATTGAATAGGGGAAGGAGCTACTAGAGGTCCTGGCCAGGGTGATAGCTTTAGGGTACCCTAAGCCTTGGTGCTAAATGGCTGAGGGTGCCTGGCGCGGTGACCACACGGTGGAGTTAGGAGAGCTTCCTCCGGGCTCTGCCACCGAAAAGGTTTGATTTGTGAGGGCCCTGCTTTTCACTTTTAATGGTGAAAGTCTCTGTGGCACAGAATTTGAATTTCGGATAGAGCTTGGAATTTAGATAGAGGCTGGATATATTGCTGGCATTACTGGCTAGCGAGGAGGTTGTTATGGAAAATAGCTGATGGCAAACTGAGCTACTACATTTTCTTTCCATCCTTTGCTGAAGGCATTGTTTTCTGGGGACAACAGACAGGATTCTTTTTAATATGTTACAGCCAACAGTTTCTAAACTATTTGCGCAGATCATGATGAACACAGACATACATGCTTATCCGGACATATGTTGTGGGGTGCTTTACTTTGCAGAAATGTCTGATTTCCAGACACGCATATACGTGTAGAATGCCCCCCAGACAGATGCCCAGTACAGAGCAGATGTTTCATGCTGAATGCCCTTCTTCCCCCGCCGCAACCCACATCCAGCTGGGGAAGGGGCGCGGGGCTCCTTGACATCCCTCACCCCTCGGAAGCCCCTTATGTCTTGAGGGGCAGCCCTGGCGGCGGCGGAGGTGGGGTGTCTCTGGGGACCGCAGCACTCCCGGCGCGCCCCGGCGGGCGCGGAGCGGGGCGCGGGACCGTGCGCGGAGCAGTGCGCGCAGCGGGGAGCGCAGGGTGCGCGCCGCGGGGAGCGAACAGCAGATTGCGGGCAGCCAATGGCGAGGACAAGCCGAGGTGGCACCAAATTTCCCGCAACCAATCAGCTCGCGAGGGGGAGGGAGGGGGAGAAAAAAAAAAAAAAAAAAAAAAAAAAAAGAAAGAAAGAAAAAAAAAAAAACCAGCCAGGCATCATGAGAGAGCCTGGCCTTCGTCATCCTCCTCTTCCTCAGCATCCTTCCTCCCTCCCGCCCCTCTGCCCGCTCCGCCCCGCCTCTCCCTCCGGCTACGCCGAGAGCCGGGCCCCCTCCGCGATTCGCCGCCCTCCGCGCTGACCCCGCGCATCCCAGCCGCGGGCAGGGGGTCACGGGGAGGCCGGGGCGCGCAGAGCCCGGCCCCGCCAGCCGCCGAGCAAGCAGCCCCCCTTAAATACCTCCGCACCCGCCTCCGCTAGCCGCACAGCTCGCCGAGCGAGGAGCCGATCAGAGCCAGCCTCTCGCCAGCGCCGGGGACCTGCGCGCCCGCGTACCGCCGCCGAGGAGCAGACACACGGCAGCCCCATGCCAGCGCACTTGCTGCAGGAGGAGGTAAGCGGGGCCTCGGGGTGCGGGTACTTTGTCTGTCCCTCGCCCATTCCTCCTTCATCTCCGCGGCTCCGGCAGCGCTGCGCGGCTGCTGTGCTGGGGAGGAAGGTCCGGGCATCCACGCGTGTCTGTGCGTGCACACACACACGTATTCACACGTGTGTGCCCGTGTCCCCTCCGCACCGCTTCGCGGCCGTGAGGCGAAGGGGTTCAGCGGTAGCTTAAAACATCACCCAAGCCTGGTGGGGAGCCCACGGATGAAGCGGAGACATCCGCCTTTGAGGTGATCTTCCTCGATCCTCTGCCCTCAGGTAGACTGAGCATAAAATATAGGTATATTTTGAAAACACCCGTCGAAGCATGCTGGGTGCTTGAATAACATGAAGGGCTATTCAAGAAGATCTTTTGTGCCAAGAAGTCATAGCTTTTTGATAATAATCAGACTGGGTTTCTTTTAAATTTTCTTAATTCGTTTTCTTTTTAATAAGAAATGGGTTTCACTGGTAGTGTTTTAAAACCAAATATTGCAGCAGGAAGCATCTCTAGGACAGATGCAAGGTGAAAGCTGGCTGCCCAGATGAAATGAATGACTGTGTCTGCATTGCTTGAACTCAACAGGCGTACAATAGGGAGACTGCCCATTTTTGACATAAGAAGATCTGAATAACAACCTGACACCAGTAAGATGTGTGGAGCTGTTGAATTTTCAAAAATTTTAATTCTTATTTTTGACCCTTATGGCAGCCACCCTTTGCCCAAGGGAGGAGGCAGGGTGTTTGTGTTCTCACCTTCTCATCCTTCCCCCCCTCTGCCAATGCCTAGAAGTGGATTTAAATCATAACCCTGCTCTTTTCCTGTCACCAGCACACAGGGTCTCCCTTGGTCCTTTTGTGCAGGTGCCATGATCTTCCAGGGATGCTGTGATGTAAGGAACTTTACTTTTCTCCCCTCCCAAAATGGATGTCAAGGACAGTGTGCTCAAACCATGTTTCATGGTTTTGGCATGTATTTTCGGTCATATCCTGGAAGCTGGAAAGAATCCTGTCTCTGGGTCATGCTGGGCATATTCAAATATACTGGACCCGAGATTCAGTGCCCTGGGGCCCGTACACTGTACCCGGTGCAGGAGCCTTTGAGCTGCAGTTGGTTGTATAAGCTGGCTGGGTGCCAGGATCACCTATGGAGTGTTCAGTGCTGGGGAGGTGGGGGTGTGGATGGGGACACACATCTGTTCTGCAGATGAGAGCTGCAAAGTCATTCAGAAATGAGGGAAAGCTAATGAAAATGATTTAGCTGGGCTCCTCCCTCTCTCAGCCCTAGAGCCCAGATCAATCTCCATCTCATTTTCCTCCGTCGGAGCCAAAACTGTCATAAGGGGATAAAAATCCTCTTTCTTTCCTCCTTTCCTCTGTTTCTACCTAAATAGTGCCCTCTCTCCCTCCCTCTTCCCCCCTTGCTCCTCCCACCAAGTCTGTAACGGTGGAGCTGTTTCACAGCTGCTTTATAACCCTTTTGTTCAAGGTTAGTTTACATGTGAGAAATGTCCAGTCTGATTATATCAGTGTAATTCCAGCAGCATAGGTATGCTGGTAAAATTCCTCATGTGGCTACTACAACTCTGGAAGAGAATTTTTTTTTTCCTCTCTGCTGTTTTCTTTGCACTCTCCCTCCTCCTCTGCCCCTGTGTAACTTTGACAGTGACATAAGCTATCATGGAGGAGAAAAATGCAACTCCCACCCCACATTCCTACTCTGGAAGCAGCATGTCCATATGGGGTGTGTTACCAGTCTAATTATACCACCAATCACTGCTGAGAATTTTTCCTGCATAGACAAGTCTTGGGTCTTTTTGGTAGATTGTCTCGCAGCCAAGAAAGAAAATTGTACCTTTCTGCCAAAATGCCAGATGAGAACGGGCAGGACTTCTCCTTGCCTAATCTCTGGATTAGAAAGCATTTCTCATGGCTCTTTTGGTGTGGGGATTACCTCTAAATTCTCCAGCAGATGAGAGTATCATACCCTCAAAACATTAATTAGGAAAGCAGGCAGAGACAGCCTATAGCCAAGATGCAGAAGAGCCAGTCCCAAGCTCAGCAGCTTGCAGGAGGATACTTTGTGTCCAGTTTTTTTCCTTTCGATTCTCTGGTTCCCCAAGGAAAAACTAAAAGCGCTCCTTCTGTGGAGATCATTTTACTTCCCAAATGTGGGGAATCTGTCAGCCTTGCCAGCTCCTCCCCATCGGAAGGTATGTCTGTAACCCTCTAGTTTCAACCCTTGGGAAAGGGAGGAGTTGGGGTGGCCACGTAAGCTGCCTGGCCTGATTTTAATGCCTCCCTCAGGAAACTAGGCCACAACAGGATGGTGGTCTTTTATGAACCCTGAGCACCTGAGTGGGAATCTGCTGTTAATTCAGGAGGGATTTCTATTGGGAAAGGAGCTTCCCCCGCTTGGCCATGCTCCCTCCTGCAGTCTCGGCTCTCGTTGTTCCTGCTGGCTGCCCTTTGGTGCCCCGGCACCCACGGAGGCAGCGGTGCCGGTGGCAGAGGGACGTGTCCCTTGGGCAGGTCCCCAGGGGACAGAGGATGGGGGTGGTGTGTGCAGGACACACCGCTTGCATCCCACGTGCTTGGCACCCCAGGGTTGAGCCATGTTGGGCACTTGGGCTCAGGGGCTGACAAAGGGCTGCCAGTACCAGCAGGCACACGGCTGTCTGGATGGAGATGGAAATCGGTGATTCAGGGTTCAATGACCTGTCTCATTAGGGTCACTCCTGCCTGCTCCTTTTGTCATGCATGCCTGATCGGGCAGGCTGTCACTCAGCCAGGGCAAACAAGCGTGTTCTGAGGGAATGTTGTGTCACAGTTACAGAAGGGAGCCAGGAGCCAAGCTGAGCCAACTTTGCCGCTTAAAACTTCCTCTCTGCATGCTGGTGGCCATAGATCAGAGGATTGTCTTCCCTTGCCTCAGTTTGTGGGTGGGAAATGAGAGAGGGGTCAGAGTCTTAGCAGCAGGCACAGGATAAGTAGCTGCAGTTCTAACTAGAAGTACCTCACCTGACTGACTTCATCCACTGATCTTCAAGCACGTTAGGCTTGCCACATCCCATCGTGGAAGGTGAGGCAGGGAAGATAAGGAGGCACCCCAGAGGAATCCCCCTGTGGATCTTCCTGATGTTCCCCCATGATCCCTGATAGGGTGACACATATAAGTAGGATATCAGGAGCAGCCTATTGATTTATTATAAAACTGTGTTTCTGACCATATTTCTCTCCCACCTCTTTGTTCATTCACAAGATTTCTTTTATTGTTGTCTGCTTATGCACAAGTCCAGACCACAAACCCACCTAAAAACACCCACTAATCAAACTGAAGGAAAATAGAAATCCTTGCAATCTGCAAATGATCTCACTGGTGAAAAAGAGACTGGCTTTTAAGTATTTTTCTTTTGGCACCCTACCTACCATTCACCTGCTTTCCAGAAAGACCAGGTCCCCATCCTCTCAGGCCATGATTCCATGTAGCCAGAGGAGGCTTTTCTTTGTGCCAAGGGCTCAGCTGAAAGAGTAGAGCCTTTCAGGGAAACTACAGCCGTGAATCTTTACACTGCCAGCCTAGATGCTTGTGTTTCTATTTCTTGAATTGATAACACCAACTTCTTGTTTTGTTTTCCTTTTTTCCTTTTTGAAAATATCCGTTGCTCCTCTTCAAGGAGTTCTCCTCCACCTCCAGCACCACTGCTGTTGGCACAGTCACCTCCAGGGTGACCAGGAATGGAAATGCTGTCATGGAGAAGGACTTACTCAATCATGAGGACTTGGCAGGAGACCGGGGCATGATAGACGATATCTTTGATGAGACTTACCGGGAGAAAGAAGGCCCCAAGCCCCCGCTGCGATACGTCTGGAGGAATATCATCCTCATGAGCCTGCTGCACCTAGGGGCCCTATTCGCCTTGACACTGATACCTTCTGCAAAGGTCCAGACACTGGCATGGGGTAAGCACATTCCTCTATCTGTTTCTCGGCATCCACAAACCCCAAATCTGTTGGGTGGGTTTTTTTTTCCTTCCAAGCCCACAGACTTGAGGATGAGAGAGAAAGAAGCAGGGGCCTTCTTCTAGAAGCAGCTCTTCAGCCAGATCTGTAGCCAGCTGTGGAAGGACTTGCTAGTGTCTCTTGTAAGGTCATACAAGAAGGAAAGATTTGGCAGGGATTTGGTTTGTCTGCTCAAAGAACAAACTTGATTCACAGACATTAGGCTTGGAAATATCCTGAATGTGCAGCTGCTTGTGGGGTGAAGCACAAAAACTGTTTGACAGAGTACTGTGACAGTGTCAGAAAGTTAGGAAGAAAGGTGCTAGCAAGAGCACCTTAACAGTATTTGGGGAGGCAAGGTACTGTTTGGCATGAGACTGGCACCCAGACATGAGAACTATTCCTTACCAGGGAAGTGTAAATCCCACAGCGCCTCAATGTGTGTATGAGGGAAAAGAGACAAAGTACGGTTGTGCTGAAGATAAAAGTCAAGAATTCAGTCTGAAGCTCAGGTCTATTATCATTCTTAAAAAAGCACAGAGTAGCCATCGTCATCCCGGAACTAAGCCTGAAAACTTTCAGAAAATAAATAAGCGTCTCTCCAGGCAGCAAATTCCAGGGGAAAGCACAACCCAGCAGAAGGTAGCTAGGCAAAGCTCTGCTTTCTCAAAGATCTTGCCCTGGGTAGGAACCAAACTTCTCCTCTGACTGCTTGAAAGACAGCTGGGCCCAGGGCCCACTCTGCAGGAGAGCCTCGCTTTCCACGAGCCTTTGTGTGGACCCCTGGAGGAGTCCAGAAGCCAAATGGCTCCCAGTAGGGAGGCTGAGAGATTGCATCCAGCCCCTGCCTCCCTATGAAACAGAACATCCTGAAACAAAAAGCAACAGTCTAGATTGAGGCCTGCTGGGATGGCTTTTGCCTTCCGTAGTGCTCCTGCTTCCTGGTCAGCCCGGCTATGGATGGGCCCTGGGGCGATCCACCTGGTCTATCACACTCTCAAAGTCTGTCTTCTTGATGGCTGTGTGCAGCAAATATCACAGCTGAACCAGGAAGGAGACAGCTTGCTGGATGGCCAGGCTGACTCTCCCTCTGTAACCATATCAGCCTCTCACAGGCAGAGGTCTGGGGGATGAACTTCACTGGAGGCAACAGTCAGAGTCTGGCTACAGCATCTGCAAAAGCAGAGGAACTGATGTGTTCCCTTGTTCAGCCAGCATGGACTTTCAGGGGGATGTTATAAAAAAAGACTTTGCTGGGCCTTTCCCTTGTGAAATCCTGACAGGCTGTACTTTCCCCTGGCCTTTCGGAGCTGGGCAAAACATGCAGCCTCAGCATGACCTTGGAGGAGCATTTCAGGGCTCTTGGCCCTGTTCTGTGTGTCCCATCCCTGGGTGGGAGGATAAGCAAAGACTGCTGGCTTCTCTCACTCACTGAGCTGACACCTTGGGTCCTCCAATTCCATTCAGATAACCTCAGGATGTTGGGGAAAAGAGAAGGAAAAAAAGTGAGTTGAATTTACTGATTTCATTTCAAGCTGTTGATATGCTCCATGATTTCCAAATCCATCCAAACCTTCTCCCTTGAGTTCCCTTGGGATACTTAAGAGGGCTTGAGCATCTTTATCCAGAAAGTTAATGCTGTTATGCATTCTGCTAAACCCCACCCTACCCCAAAAATGGTCTCTGAGCAATGTCTTTTCAACAGTGCATCTCTTTAAGATGTCTGTATGGCATCTCATGGCACTTCCCAGGAATCTGCTTTGCTTTTTATCTGATATCAATCCTTCCTGCTCTCCTTGCTCAGTCAACTGTGATGTGAAGTGCCAGTTGCTCTCCTGCCACAGTGAGGCACTGCAAGATTCCTTGGTGGATTCTGGAGTGACATGTTCTGGGAATGGGAGAAGGACAGGGGGGTTGGGGGAACTGCACTGTTCTGGACTGGCTGAAGATCAATCCTGCCTTACCAGAACTGGAGTAGCTCCACCAAGCTCCCTGTTCTGCACTCCCGTTCTGGGAAAGGACCACCGTTTATGGCACCTTGCAGCCAAGTCAGAGTTCCCTTATAGTCCATTCTCCTCCAGCACTAACTAGAACTGTAATACTCTACTCTTCCACAGGCCTACCTTCTCAGCAAGGCTTCTTAATCCTTGCATTGACCTTTCATAATTTTATTTAGCATATACAAGGCATCTGTGGCTGTCATGTCAGTGACTTGCTGTTTTTTTCCATCACCCTCTGGTAGCAAGGAGAGGACTACAGTTCCCATGTTACACACAAGGATAGTGCAGCAACTTAGGTTGCTCCTGGCAGTACACCGTGGGCTTATGGCTGGCCAGATCTAGCAATGGTAGTTCTGGAGCTGCTGGAGTTTTTGCTTGTTTCTTTGGGTTTTTTTCAGATAATTTCTTCCTTAGGCTGTACATATAATACAAAATTGACATGGTTCCAGATGTTCTCTGTTGTGGTGCAATAGGCAGCTGTGGGGCCTGGTAGCTTATCTACCTTCTATAATTTATCCATTGCTTCTACCCACTTCATCCAGGCCACCGTCTCCTTGATGTTCCTGTCCCTTTGAAACCAGTTACATTAGTGACTGTCCTCTTTTGTTTTCATTTCTCTGTGTGCTGATTCCTCTTTGTCTCTCAAGCTCCCCAGCCCTGCCTTCATCATTGTTTGCTGTTCTGCGTTGCTGTGTGCATTGTATCCCCTGATCTCTTTCTGGTACAGAGCTTCCCAGAATGAGCTCGGGTTGTTGATCAGGTGAGAGCTCACCATCACAAGAGCTCTCCGAGCCTGTCCAGCACTGGCTTTCTAGTCAGCTCCTCTTTTATTTATTGTCTTCACTGCACTTCTCAAAGTCTCGCTTAATCTTTTCAAGGATCATGGGCAGATTTCACGTCATTTGCCAAATGGCAGAGACTGAGTCTAAGAAGGCAGGATGTAAAGGTGATGGACAGTTTCTTCTCAAGTTTCTCAGATCCTCCCTAAAAACGTGATTTGTGGGTAGTCTTTTTAGCCCTCAGATGCAGCAGACTGACAGTAATTGTGTTAACTCCTGTTGGCCTGGACAGCAGTGTCTGTAAACAGTAATGGCTCCTCTCTACATGGTGTTCTGTCAACATCTCAGTTCCCTGCAGTGCCAGAGGCTCTAGAAGTATAGGTTGATACCATATTTTGTTTTTGCTGTATTATCTTTGGACCAAAGCGAACCTTGCTGGATAATTTAGGCAATTCTGACAGTCTTAAAATGTCAGCCAATACTACCCCCAGAGATACGACCAGCAAAGTGTTTACAGTGGGTTTTTTTTTTTACTTTCCCATCCAGACTACAGCTGCCAACACCTTTCCACCTAGTGTTCCCTCCAGGCTTAAGTAGCAGGTGGTGTGCCTCTCTAAGCGTGGCAGAGAAGTTAGGTTTCAGTGACAGCAGATCCTATTTCTCCTCTTAAACACTGTTCCCTTTATGCAGCCTGTAAATTTCATTGCCCCTGGTATCTTTCTCCTGAGAGCAGCAGGACTCACCTGGCTAACAGGGACTGGGCAGCAAGGAGGAAACAGTCCTGCACTGAGCAAAAGCCCAAGGACACCTTCTGGAGCAGGAGCACCTCTTCATGTAAACATCCTTGGTGTTCACTGCAGATGACAATGCTTTCAGCGCATTCCTGGTTTCTCATCATAACTTGGGTCTGAATCTGGGCCCTAAAGTGGTAAAACCTATTGAGTCATAGCTATGACTGAATGCAGAATGCTTTCTGTTTAATTCTTGGAGCATTGAGTGCTTATTATTGCCAGTGGTCTTAATTCTTTGTATTCCAGTTGAATTGGTCACTGAGAATGTCACCTGCAAGTTGCCAGTCTTTTGAATCTCGTATAGTTCAAAGCATGGCATGGAAGATGACTCTGAATCCTCAGCTGGTGGAGTCCCTAAGTCCTTCAGTTTGGGGCAGCATCACAGGGCAGGTGTGAAAAATCTGTGCTACTTTATTTCACCTTCTCTACTCTTTTCCAATTGAATTCTTAGTGGATGATCGTGGAGAAGTTTCTCTTCTTCCCTGTGAGATGCTGATTCCCTGTCTATGCAATGATCATCACTGTACCTGTTTGTGGGGGTGAACTCTCTGAATCATAAGGGTGCTGGATTCTTCTGTATTCCACAAGGATTTCAATCACTGTGCATATCCTGTCACTGTTACATAAACTCTTAGATATGGCTGATGGATCTAATTGTCTCCAGGTAGGGTTTGCTTTTCTGTGGGGCAGGTGCCATGGAATGCATAGACTGAGAATCAGCTGCTTTCCCACAGAAAGTGTCTGCCCCTTAGATAAACTACAGCTTCTGTATACAGGCAAGAGGCCAGGCAGCCCAGGATTAAATGAGAGAGTTATGGCCATTGTAGTGACCTGGGATGCAGCTCCAAGAGCACAACATGAGCTGCTGAGTGAGGTTCATGGGCTTTGGATGGAGGCTGAGTCTGTTCTGTGCCAGGGCACCCAAAAGCAGTGGGTATTCTTCCAAATTTTTTATAAAACCTTCCAGGAAATGCTACCCAAAAGCAGATGCTGGGTTGTCTGGGTTTGGAGTCTTTTGGTGTCCCCATCACATCTCTTTTGTGATTCCCTGTGCTTGCTGATGATGTCTTTGTTGCTGGTGTCATCTTTTCCCAACAGGGATATCCACAGGCAAATTCTGAGGATTGAGTGTATAAAAATTATACTGATGAGCTTCCTTTTCTGCAAAGCTTAAATACAACAGTCATCAGCCAGAGTCGTCCTCCTGGAGGCCTCTTTTACTAAAATATGCTTGTCAGCACGTAAGCAGTCACCAGATAAGAAAAGCTGAAAACTCAGGGTTATGAATCAGGCCTCTACTCATCTAACTATTTGCTTTCTTGTGCTATTGAAGATCATGAAAAATCACATAGTTTATTTGTGTCCTGATACACCATGAATTCATAGGGCCTGCTTGCCCTGCAGTAGACAGATGGGCTCTTTCCCTAGCAAATTGCCCTATACATCCATTGCAAGGTGCTGTAGTTTATCATAGACTCTCTGTCATGTGTTATCTGTGGGGATAGTACTGATTTAAAATTCATCTTAAAATTTAAAATAAACAGGTCACAAGTTGGTTCATAACTTTCAAGTCAGAATCATGAAACTGAGTAAGATCCTTAAGGCTTCCAGGCATTAAGTAAGGCCAAAGGGACACCCGACCCAAATGCCCTGTTCCATCATCCTGCTCTTCTCCCCTTCCAGGTTTAGACAGTTTTGTGAGCTTTGTTCAGCTCGTTTGTTGTCTCTTGCAAAGGCTGGATCTTGCTGTATTTGCACGCTTGGATCTTCTGAAAGACTGCTGAGGTTCTGGGAGACACAAGGCAGAATGGTGCTGGTCCAAGGCTTGTGCTGGATTCAGCAGCAGGCAGGAGAACCAAGGGAGAAGATGAAGATGGGGAATCACGGTCAGATCAGCAGATAGGGAAGGTCAGTCTTGTGCAGCAGGATGGAAGTGAGAAGGGTTCACGCAAGGTTAAGGGGACAGAGGATGATGTTAAATCAGCCAAGACAGGCTTTTAGTGGATGAGAGATTAGGTTGGGAATGTAGAAAACCAAAAATGAGGTGACAGAAGGAAGATGAAGCAGGAGATGACAGGAAATAAAGCCTGTATTATTTTGAATGAAAGAACCAGGCCATGCCTGGCACGGGTCTCAGATTTCTGATTCCAGAAAAGTTTCTGTCAGAGTATCTGGTTTTCTGGGTTCAAGATAAACTTGATTTGAGCCATTTGGCTGGACTGAATGGCTGAACGTCAAGCATACTACCAGCAATTCCTATCCATGGACTTACGTGTAAGAATAAGGAACTCTTTTCATGAACAATACAATTGGCCGATATGTGCAAATTTGTACCAGGAAAGTTTGCCCTGGAGGACTGGTAAGAAAGCATTGCTTCCCCCAGAGGATAAGAGGTGGATCAGTTGATCTGTTCAACTGTTCAACTATTCAAGGTGATGTGCACCCTTCCTTCTTGGTGTCTGAACTTGTCGAGCAAACCTGCTGTTAAATGCTCTCTTTCTGCCAAACTTCCTGACCCTTCCTTCCTAGAGGAAGAGTTGATTTGCAGAACCAATTTTCTTCTTACCCTACTTTCCTAGTGTGATGCTGCTATGAAACTCTTGAGGTCTTTCCTCCATTTTAGTTTTAGGATCATATGCTGGAGCTGAGGTTAATTTCTACAATTCCCAGGAGGACAAACAGGCACACAGACCAGGGCAAATATGAACACATATTTGGGAGAGGGATGTGGTTTTTTACTAGATGCCAAAGGGGTAAGGAATTCCTTCTGTTCCCTATGTGAACAGGGAACACATGAAGCAGCCTCAAAGCTCAACAGGGCCCAGCAACATCTGCCCCTGCCATGGGCACAACTTGCAATGACTTGTTAGCCCTGGAGTTTCAGCCTGTGAAAGGTGCAGGAGTTGAGCGGAGGGTGGGATCCAAAAGACCCTAAGAATAGTAGCCTCTGGGAAGATTTTAAGCCAGTGCTAGAGCTGAAGGTGAAGCCCAGGCTTCAGTAGGAGACAGGTTAGATCTTTTTTTAGCCAGCTCCTGCTCAGAAAGGGAGCAGAAGAAAAACCTAACCCTGGTCTTGAGCTGTCCCACTCAAGAATGCTAAGATTATCTACCATCTCTAGGTGAAAATAATGCAAAAGAGATTTAGTGGGGAGTGATGAGATAGGAAAGCAAGAGCCTGGATTATTCGATGTGGAAGGAAAGGGAGAAGCTGTTACCTGGCAGACTGCAGTGCTTTAACCACAGTGCTTTATGGAAGCAGCCACTTTATACAATTTTGACTATTCTGCACCATGACAAGCAACCCTTGTGACAAGTCTTCTAAGGGGGAGCCTCCTTCCTTGTTAGAGATGAGGAGCTGAATTGATTAGCCCCACATTGCTTCGGAGGCCGGTAGTAGCTTGGGCACTCTCACATTGAGTTTTATTGCCCCACTCTGTGCTCTCCAGTGATTCCTCTCTTGCTTATACACCTTTGGGGGAAGGCCCACCTTTGTGTTGCTCTGCCTGAAGCTTTGCTCTAACTGCTCAAACACTTTCTTCTCCTTTGTAGCTGTTCTGTGTTTCGTGGTGAGTGCTCTGGGGATCACAGCTGGATCACATCGCCTCTGGAGTCATCGGTCCTACAAAGCCACGCTGCCCCTGCGCATCTTCCTGACTATTGCGAACTCCATGGCCTTCCAGGTAAGCACTTCCACAATGTACCACTGGTCCTCAGATGGAAGTGCTTCCATGTATCCCTGTCTCAGATATGGGACACAATCTGATTAAGAGGTTACTCTCTCTCCTCATGTTAGGAAAAAGATGGCCCTTTCCATCTAACACTGCAGTGCTAGAGTCTGTCTCGTTGTCTTTACCTTGTCCCATCAGAGGTTGACTCTGAGACAAATTCAATGGGGAGAGGACAACTCATCCAACAACAAGACCAGGGGTAGGAAATCTCTCCAAAGCAGGAATGTACCTTCCTCTCAAGGTGCAGTCTCCCTGTGCTTGCACCAGGTCCCATGAAAGAAACGTGCAAGTGTTAAGTGTGCTCCTGGTGTTGCCTCACTCTCCTTTTGCTGAGTGGCTGATAAAGGAGAAGACATCTGCAAAGCCAAGGATGTAGAATTCTACAGGATGTATAATTTGCTACTTCTTAAAGACCAAGAACTTTCTGAGATTATGGGATGTTTCTATCATTCAGAAGAGTGATATTTAGGACTAATCATGTTACAAACATGTTAATCATGTTACAAACATGTTAATCATATTACAAACACACCACTGGCTTCCAGAGAGTTGTCCCAGGTCAGTGATATTTTACGGAGAGATGGGTTGGGCTCATTCAGAGTGGCACAAGTGACTGCAGGCACTGTTAAGCACCTTGGGAGATTGCTTCACCTTTCAAAGAGCACTAACCTCAGGATATTGCCTAACTACTGTGAGAGTACTTCACAGTCCCCAAAGTAAACAAAAATGCAAGTCTGTAGAAGTCAGAGTGAAAACCCAGGTTGGCATGGCACAGCAAAATAAATCCTCTCAATGTTGCTGCTGTAAGTCAGCCCTAACAACACTCCATCCTCCAACTGTACTGAAGCGTTACTTGTCTGTGGGAAGTACTCAAGAAGGTGTCAAAATGCAGAACTTTCTGCTATAAAAAGTTGAACACAAAAGTATCAGTGCAGAATTTAGTAATTCTCAAGAGGATATTACTTTGCTTACATGTAATCAAAACAGAGTAAAGTTTTTTAAGCCTTGAAAAACTTTCTAAAACATCATTGAATTTCTTCCTCTCTGATAATATCAAACAGCAGTCTTTGAGGAGGAAGGGGATGGACCTGCTGATTCCAGACAGTGGTCCAGCACTCAGCAAGGCAACAGGATGGGTTGCTGTGTATTAGCTAGTCCTCTACAAAGACCATCTTTCACAGGGTTATAGGGCAGAGGGGGAAAGAATTTGCTGAGCTATTGCAGTAGGGGATAGGAATAGACAAAGATGAGAGACAGACAGATATTTCAGCTTCAATAGGAACTAATCCAAACTTTAACTGAAAATTCGATACTATTCCCCATGGATTTTTTTAAAATAGTAACTTTCATTGAGATCAAGTGAGGGTTTATTTTGAACTTACCTTATTCCTATTAGTGGCAGCAGAGGAGATCAGTGGCTTTTAAGACCACGGAAGTTTATGGACCGTCTTATCTTAGGTCCTCCAGAAAATGCCTGTTGGCTGCTCAGAGATCTATGGCTTGTACTTTCAGAGAATTTATGAATTCTGCCTCTAACTGGCTTTTGCACCTGCAAGACCTGTCAGCTGCAGCACAACAGAAGCTCTCATGGTTATAGCCTGTAGTTGGAAACTCCCAAGGAAGAAGACATTCTCCTTGGTTTTGCTTGCTCTTCTCAGAAAGTCACAATTTTCAGTCAGGGTTGCAGTTAGAGGTGGCCACAAAATAAGACCTGTAGAAAAGATAATGAGCTAAAGTTTGGGTCAAGGTACCGATTTTTCAGGTTTGAGATTCCTGGTTTTGTTTGTAGACAGGGTGTGGTGGATGAAGTCACGCCATGATCCGGCTGCGTTACATGGTCTCTTTCCAAATTTGTGCCTCCTGCCTCCAGCAAGAAGGGGAAAACCTTCCCATATGTGCAAGCCCAAGATGTCTGTCAGCTTTCAGACTGGTCTTTCTTGTGTTACATGGTGCTGTGTAGGGTCACTGGTGAACCTTTTCCAGCAGAGGTACTGGTAGAGTTTCTCTGCTCACTAGATAGGGAGGGCAGCTGGGCCACCCTCTTCTGGGGGAATACAGAGTGGCCAAGCTTTGACCCAGATCAGCAAAGGTTGCTGATACTTGGACGTATTTGGCTGGAAGGAAGGCAGCAGTTCCCAGTATTTGGAACTAAGCGAGAGTTTAATTCTGGCCCATGTCTATCATTGTCTTCTTGAATGGCCTTCAGATAATGATTTTATTTCAGTTAAAAGAGGAGCGGTTACTTGATACTTTAAAGCGACTTGAGGAGTTGGGTCTATCACAGGCTCCCTGCGTGGACAAGTCCCTTAGTCTTTCGAGGCAAGAAATATGGTTATGCCAAGGGATGGTTAAGCCATTTCCCTACCTTCAAAGTGCTTTCAGGGAAAGTTCTGGGTACGTAGGAGATTAAGGAACCTCTTGTGTAATTCAGGTAATAAAGCTGTGGTTGGATCTCTAATTCATGTTTTCTAGGATGGTATAATACATGGCTTTAAGCTCATTGAAATCTTGACACAAAGAAATGATCACAAGCTTATGAAAATCTATTCTTAAAAACAGCCAAAGCAATCATTTCATAATACAAATGATAAAAGTGTTGACATTTTCCAAACTGTATTGATTTTGCTGTTTAAAAGGAAAAGCAATGGGGCTGAAGAGAGGTATTTTTGAGAAATGTCATTGAAATGGTGTGTTTGTTCTCTTTCTAAAATGGGACCTTAATTTTAGGACTGTTTGATTTCCAATAGAAAAAAAAAAAAAAAGTTAAAAAAACCTTGCTTCCCCCCACAAGTTAAATATCTGGTTAGGCAATCCCAGGACAAGTGAGGCAGGATGACCTGTGGGAAATGTCAGGTACAGGGAAGGGGCAGGTCAGCCCCAGCTGGCACCGATCAGGGATAGGGATGGGGACACGGATGGGCACGGAACAGGAGACAAGCATAGGAGGGCGGGGCACCAGCCAGCCAATGAGAGTGGCTGCTGCAGGGGTGGGGCACAGCCTGACCAATCAGAGCCTGCAGCACCATGGGTGTGGTGCAAGCCCCAGCCCAGAGTTGGCCAATCAAAGAGCAGCGCTGAGGCAGCCCTGAAGTTGCTTCCCAAAAAAATTGGAGAGGTGCAGCCAAAACCCAGGTGCTGTGTTAAAGGCCAGAAACCCCAAACCCTAATGAGACATAGCTCCACTGATACAAGCTCAGGTCAATAGGATTTAAATATTTAAACATTTCAGGCCGTTTTGTAATTCGAAGGGAACCTCTCCACCCCTCCCCTAAGTTTTCACTCCTGCTGCCTTGCAGAATGACATCTATGAGTGGGTCCGGGACCACCGTGTCCATCACAAATTCTCCGAAACGGATGCAGACCCACACAATGCCATGCGGGGCTTCTTCTTTTCCCACATTGGCTGGCTGCTCGTGCGCAAGCACCCGGATGTCATCGAGAAGGGACAGAAACTGGACCTGAGTGACATAAAGGCTGACAAAGTGGTAATGTTCCAGCGCAGGTGAGTGGTGGGGTCAGCCCTAGTGGGGAGCCATGGGGAATGGAGCAGGGCCAAATGGGCTGGGAACTCAAGTGGCTTTGATGGGATGTGGGAGGATTGAGGGCATCATGTGAGAAATGTGACTCTTCAGCATTCACAAGGCTTTGCTGTGAGATGAACTGTGAGAAATGAGCTGTTCCTCTCCTATGGAAAATGTTTAGAATCCAGTGCTACCTCTAGCCCTCCCACACACTTCTCTTGCCGGCCTACCCTGCAGCATCTTGCCAGCAGCAGGCTGAGCTTCCCACCACCAAGTCCTCCCACAGCATCTGCTCACCCCACAGCCCAGCTGCTGCTTTGGCTGGCCCAGAGCCCACACACAGGTGCCTCTGAGACATCCTTGGAGACTGTACACCTTCTAGATCATGTGTGTGTCCCTCTTCCCTCAGTCTTCTGGAAACAGTCTGGTGAAAGAAGGGTTGAAAATGGAGATGTGAAAGAGGCAGTAACTGGAAAGAGAGTCTTGATTCACTGGTGCCTCTTGGGCAGGGTATCTCTCAGCCTTCTGGAGCTATACTAGGACTGATCCCCAGAGCATGTGAGCTTATCACCAGGGCTGCAGGGATGTGGGACTGAACCCATATAGTATAACCAGTCTAAGTCAGGAAGACCCTAGTTCAGTCACAGACTGATTTTTCTTGTGGGTCATCAGAGTGGTTCACCTTCCTCAACTCCCATTCTTCTTGTGTAAGAGAGCCCACATGCTGATCTGTATGCTCATCTGTGTCATTTGCTTGCACTTGTTGATGAAGTGTATTTGTCTGATCCAAGTCTGCAAGGAGGAGTTGCAGCACTGGGCCAAAGCCAGAGAAAGAACCATCTATGGGACTCTGGAAGTGTGGAGTTGCCTTTACAGGGACCAATGTAGCTGAAAAGCAAATGACAGATGAGGCCAAAAGCAGCAGCTGGTGTCTGGACTCATGGTGATTGGGTGCATATGTGATGAGAGCAGGATTTAGTCAGAGTCTCTTGCCTGATGATAGGACTCGGGAACCTCCAGGCATGGCTTCTGCACATCCAGAGCAAAAGTTACAAGGTTCAAGAGTGAGGCATTTCTGCACTTGATCTTCCCTGTATAGCTGAGAATGAATCCTCCAAACGGAGGACTGAATCAGTCCTTCCTGTCCTGCCTCTGCCACTGAACACCTTCCTCCTGGTCCCTTCCTTTCTAGATACTACAAGCCCTCAGTGGTGTTGCTGTGCTTCACACTGCCAGCTGTAGTGCCCTGGTACTTCTGGGATGAATCCATCGTCATCAGCTTCTTCATTCCAGCCATCCTGCGCTACACTATAGGGCTCAATGCCACTTGGCTAGTGAACAGTGCTGCTCACATGTTTGGCAACCGGCCATATGACCAGAACATCAACCCACGGGAGAACCCCCTGGTCAGCCTGGGGGCCCTAGGTATGTTCAGCAATCTGTGTCTTTGCTGCAGGGGGACTGTAGAACTGCCTCTTGGGGCTGCAACTGCTTCTAGGAATGTCTATCAACCCAGTCCCTATTTCCTCTGCATCCTTCCCTTCAAGCCTTTGCATCTGGGGATGTTTCCCATGCAGTGAGTACATAAGGGCGGTGGGGTTATCAGCTCCCATCAGACTCTTTCCAGGCTGGAAAGGACTCTGCTAAACTTAGCACCTTCTTATCTCAATGGCAATATTTTATTTACCCTGTTCAGAGGTCTCTCTGCCATGTTCACTAGACTGAAAAACGTGTGCTGCAGTCACTGCAAATCTGTCTGAGATTTGTCAACTTGAAAACCAGCAGATTCACATTTTGACATGTGATTTCTACCACCAAAGGATCTGCTTGTGGAATTTTAGTAGAGAGGGATTTGAACTGCAGAGATTCAGGGGTAGGAGCAGGAGTCGAGGCAGTGTCTTTGAAGGGGTGAGCACTGAAGCCAATGTTGACAGTGTACAGAACAGATGGTGGCTGACTGGTGTAGATTGCTCAGTAGAAGTGTCTACTTAGTGTCTACTTTTTTCCCCATCTGTAAATGTCCTTTGGACTTGATATTAGGATTACCAGTGTTGCAAGAGTATGGATTAGCCTAGTTTGTTGGGAGCTTGCTGCTGGTCTAGCTGGTAGCTGAATTAATGCTAGAAGATTTCTTGTGGTGGTGGAGGAAAAACTATTAGGAATCCCCGGTGTTTTGGTGCAGCTGGGGAGCTAGGGCCTTTCACTGATCCTTGCCACATGCTTGTTTTCTTCTAAAGCACCAAAAATCCTCTGTGATTGTCATTGCCTCATTTGAGCCAGCCCTGACATGCTGAGTCATGCCCAAATGAGATGGGGTAGATTGCAGAAGGCTGAAATTGGGCTGAGAGAGAGAGGAACCTGGACTCAATCCAGAGCCCATTACAGGAATATGGTGCTTTGGGTCATGATAAAGGGTCTGTCACCTAGAGATCTGTAGCATCCTCTCCCTGGTCATGTTTTTCAGGAGAAGGCTTCCACAACTACCACCACACCTTCCCCTATGACTACTCCACCAGTGAGTTTGGCTGGCGCTTCAACTTAACCACAGCCTTCATTGACCTCATGTGCCTCCTGGGGCTGGCCAGTGATCGCAAGAAGGTCTCCAAGGAGGTCATCCTGGCTCGGAAAATGCGGACTGGAGATGGAAGTCACAAGAGTGGCTGAGTTCCTGCTCCCTTTCACACACACATCCACACCTCTCCTTCCTCCTTTTTTCTCCCTTTCTCCCTTCCCGACCCCTCCAAACACGCTGGACAAA
The DNA here is from genome assembly GCA_018697195.1 of Certhia americana. Classification (NCBI taxonomy): domain Eukaryota; kingdom Metazoa; phylum Chordata; class Aves; order Passeriformes; family Certhiidae; genus Certhia; species Certhia americana. Next base: position 18,621,620 of record CM031862.1, read on the forward strand.
AGTTTAATGTTCTGTTAACTAACTACTGAATAATGCTACCAGTTTGCTTAAGATAATTATAATGAGTTTTAATGCCCCTCTCCCACGCTGCATTTTGCGTGATGCATTTAAGATCTAGGACTCTGCCTTTGTAACACAAGGCAACCCTTTCCCTCCTCTCCTTCCCTTTCTGTTTTCCTCTCCAGCCTCTCTAACCTGTCTCCTGCTTTACATTGTCCCAGTCTCTACCTGGAAGAGAAGATGGTAGGAAGTGGCGTGGGGAGGCCCATTGCAGTTGGCTATGTACTATTTAGTTAAGGGAAGCATGTACTAGCCAGATGAAGAGTTGAGCCAAAGTCAGTGACCTTCTCCCCACTACCTTCCCCCCAAAGTTTCTGCCACTGTCCCTTCCCTTTTCTCAAGGGCTGCTGACAGACATTACATGGCTAAACTGCTCTTCCTGGGAAAAGCAGCCCCATCCCTTGCTCTTGCCATCAGAAAGAAGAGTTGTTTCTTTCCAAGATGTCTCTCGGGAAGTGTTGTCCCCTGCTCCTCACCACCTAGCCACTCTGGATGGGGAGAGGAGAGTGCCCAGACTCCCTCAGATCCCCAGCCAGGTCCACCAGTGGCCAAGGGATGCGGTAGCAGCAGTGGGTACTAGAGAGGGAGTGCTGGTGGCCTTTATTCCCACTCCCTCTGGTGTTAGAGCCTCCCTCCCTGCACTACCCTCTGTGCCACAAGGTAGAGTGTGACTCTGAGCTCCACAGCTGCTTTGGAGAGCCACAGTGAGGAGGAGGACAGATGGAAGGGTGTGCCACTGCCTGCCAAGGGGCAGCACCAGCCCTTAGTGAGTTTTACTCACCTCCACCGCTGAGATTTTTTGCTGGTAAATGGGACTTTGCCAAAATGGAGAGGAGGAGAAGGATGTAAACCAAAGCTCCACCTCTGAGTTAAGCTGCTTTATGTGCTGGAAAAACAGGGTCCTTTCCGGGTGGCAGGCAGATCCACATCTTTATTGAGCACAGGACAGGACAAGGGAGCACCTGCAGGTGTAGCGAGGAGTGAGGGTGTCTGCAGGAGCAGGTATTTTCATCCTCGGGGGCCCCACTTAACAAGTGCCTGAGAAACACCAATGTGGGGCAGGTGGCACAAGGGGCTTGAGGAAGTTGAGACCTCAAGGTGAGACACTGCCACCAGTGTGAGCTACCTCTGTGCTTTCTTGCCCAGGGTCTGCTGTGTTAATTTGTCATTCCCTGCTGCCTAGAAGGAGTGGGAAGGAGAGGCAAAACCAGCTCCTTGTTAGTCCCTTAGCTTGCCTCCCAGCCCCCTCGGTGAGCCGTCTCGCCACCTCGCTCCTTTGCCAGTGAGACAGGCAGCGAGGGCGGCTGAGCCTGCAGAAAGGGCAGTTACATCACTGAGCCCATGTGGGCATGCAGCTGGAGGGCGCTGGGGAAAAAAGTCCATGTGGGTGTTGTTTCCTGCAAGTTGTAGAGACATTCTGGATGTTATGGCATCACGCCCCTCACAGAGCTAAACGTGCTTTTTCCCCCCTTAATTCTCCTAGTTATTATTAATTTTTATTACTATTATTATTATTGGTTGTAGCAATAGTACTGTTTTTGTTACTTCAATGCATCAATCGGAGCTGGAGGAAAGCACAAGAGGTAGCTGGAACAAAGTGATATTGGAGTGGGGTTTGCAGCGTCTCCCTTATTCAGGCAGGCCAGGGAAGGCAGAGACAGTTCAGATGCCAACTTCCTCACCTCAGCTCTGCCACGTTGCATCCAGGGAAGCTTCATGGGAGCGAGTGTCTGCAGCTTCGCTTCCTTCTGCTGCAGTGAAACTCACCAGGAGCCAGGTTAGCTCTGTGATGTTCTCTTTAACAAGCTTGTTACTCAGAAAATGAGCCTGTCTCCTCACTTTCCTCTCCCTGCCACCACCATGACCTTGTTTTTGCTCAGCAATGGGACCCTTTGAATTTTTGAGTAAGGAGTGATGTGGTCTCCAGCCAAGAGGAGCAAGGACAAATGGAGAAGAGAGTCCTTCAGCTCCTGGTTTCAGAAGACAGATAATGTCCTAACTGCTCTGAGGCTCTTGACTGCCTGGTTGCTGGCTGGAGCAAAGGCAATTGTGGCTAGAGCAGTATCCTAGCATTTGAAAAAAAAAAAAAAAAAAAAGAAAAAGCCCTCCAAAAAAAGAGAAACACTGTTAGCTCTGTAATTGTGGGCTGACTTCACTCTAGTGTAAACCCCTCTGAAGTCCTGGAAGTCCCCAGAGAGGATGAATTTGCTCCAGCCAGTAATTTGAAAGGGGTGTGGGGAGGAGAGAAGGGGAGAATGATTTCCTTGCTCCTGGTGCCCTTAAGGTGTAGTGTGACATACCCTACAGTAGAGATGTGTGCTGTGAAATGCAGCAGTATTTCACATCCTCTCAGCAGAGAAGCAGGGCTTGACATCAAGGGTTCCTTTCAAATTTCAAGTGCTGATTTGGGTCCAGAATCTGGAGTAAGAGTGGAAGTTGAGGAGCAGTAACCAAACAGTCCTGGTGTTTGTCCAGTCACTTTAAAGGTAGATTGGCAAATATCTCTGGGTGCCTTAAATATTTCTTTAATATACATAGAAGTATTGACAGCTATTTGCCGTTTGGTTTTTTTTTTCTGAGGTATGAACATTCAAGGGGTTTCTTAATTATTTAACTACCTACATTGAACTGTGGGTGCAGGTGATTTTGAATGTATTTGAGTTAGAATTTTTGTTAGATTAAGAAACAGATACAACACTTTAAGTAGAACTTTGTTTGAGATATATATATATATATACCTATAAATATATATATATTTTTGGTGGCATGTTTGTGTCCTGGACGCATCGTCTGTATGTTTAGCTTAAATGAGTCTGTGAAAGGTGGAAGCAGAAAAAGCAGCAGTGGGACCTCATGGCTAAAGCAGCTGGGACCCATTCCCAGCTTAACAACTTGCTCACTGTGTGATTTGGGACAAAGTCATTTTAAAACGCTCTGTGCCTCAGTTTCCCTATCTGTAATGGGGGGTTACACCCTGCCTCCCAGAGGTGTGGTGAGGCTCGCTGCCGACCAGCCGAGCACAGGAAGGAACAGTACGAACCACACACACGACTGCTGGCAGAAGCATGGACTGGTTTGTTTTCCAAAACCGTTCCCAGCGCCGCTGGTATTGTGAAGAGCAGAAGTCTAAGTGTTGGGTGTTCAGGGAAGGATTGGAAAGTTGAATCTGCACATTGTTTAAGCTCTGTCACTGTTGAAATGTGAGTAGGATACAATTTTTCACAGCTTAGGGATTTCTGCATAGTAGTATCTCTGTTTTGTGTACTGGAAAAAAAAAACCTTTTTGAAATAATTTCTACTAATATGGAAACAGACATCTGGTTGTGCTGATCTGAAATTTTATTTGTTCATAATAAAAATGATAAATGTTACTTTAAAACTTGTTGGACTGATGACGTGGTGGGCAGGGCTTGGTAAAGCACGGGATGCTCCATCAGGATGGGGAATGCTGTGCCTTACTGTTTCCAAACCCTCCCTCTCTCTTTCAGGAGAACTAGGGGAAAACGCCTCTGGCTCTTTAAGCATCATGAATGAGTGGATTATAATGGCTTTCATACTCCAGCGCAGGCCAGGCAGGCACACCCCACAAGGCTGCCCCAGCGCCTGGGGTTACTGCAGGTTAATTCCAGTCGGGGCCCCTTGCCAGAGCCTTGTGGCTGGCGGATACACATGCGGCACAACACGTAATACCGGCAGCCGCCTCCCGTCAGGCGGGTTCATCAGCCTCAGCGAGGGGAATTTTCCTCATGCAGGAGCGAGTGTCCCTGCTTCTCCCCACCCTTTCTGCAGCTGGAGGGAAGTGAAAGGAAAAGGGGGAAATCCCCTGCCTAATATCACTTTAATTGACAGTAGCTTCCCTGCACCCCCACCCAAAAGCCTTATGATCATGGTGGCGAGTAAGGCCATCTCCACATGGCACCAGCTTGCTCCATGCACGAACAGGCAGAGGGGATGGCCTTATTTGTGGTATCTTTGCCACCTGCAGCACACAGGGACCCCTGATCCAGCCCATGCTTGCTGGCACCACCAGACCCTTGCAGCTGAGCATGCTGAATTCCTTGGAAAAACAGGCTTGTGCTTTGGTTTCCAGCTGCAGCTACTGCTGCTGGAAAACCCTTTGGGTGGGAAGGCCAGAGCCAGCACACTGCAAATTGGAGCAAGGGCTGAAAAGAGAGTTGCTCAGACAGAAGGTTGAGGCTCTTCCAGCAGCTGTGTTCTTCCACCTGGAGGTATGTGACCAGCCCAACCGATCTGACATGTGGCTGCTTTGAGCTGTGGAAAAAAGCAAAGCAAATGCTCCTGCTCATCAGCTGGTAATAGCAGTACATCCCTGGAAGTGAGAGAGAAGCGCTGCTTCTGGTAATCTGGTGCACTTTTGATCCCAGCTGTGACAGCACAGCCCCTCCTAAAACAAGTGAAACAGAGAAGGCAAGTCAAGTCTTCAAAACTCCTGATTATTCAGCCAAGCCTAAAAATAAAATTAATGATCCCTCTGTCTGGATTTCATGAGTGCAACTCCAATCGTGGCCTCTCCCTCTTTGCAAAGACTGTTATTAAATCCCCTGCCCAAAATGTTTTCCTACACTATCAAGCCCTTTAGCAATGCCAGCTCAGCATTTTTAGGTCATTGCCTGGAAGCATTTCATGCATGATCATTCCTGGTTTCCTATGCAATCTGCACATTTGTGTTACAATTCCAGTGCACCCCTACTTTGTTCCTCTGAAAATCTCCCCCCCACCAGAGAAGGAGAGGGAAAGAAAGAGTTAATGTACGAGCCAGTCCTGCTGGGTAGGAGAGAACAAGCAAACAAGTGCCTGCTTGTTCAGACCCAAGGGAGGGAGAGCAGGGAGGGCTGCAGGCTGTCAGGGGAGAGTTTGCTGCATCTCTTTGCTCTGAACACAACATGCAGAAGATGCCAACGTGATCTTTAGGTGAGGCCAGGTTCCGGCTGCAATCCACTCCCCAGGTGTGGGATGCAGTGAACACAGTTGTGAGCAACTCAGTGTGTCCAGTCCTAGACCGTGAGAGCAGGACCAGGAGGGTGCCATAGGGAGGGCAGAAATCCCCACAGAGGGCTGCCCAGAGCAGGACTGGGTACCAGCTCTGCTCTGAGCCATGTGCTCCAACCACAGCGAGAAAGCACCAGCTGCTGCTGACTCTCCATTCGGGCCCCACCAGCCCAGGAGAGCACGTGGAGGAAATGGCACCACAGCAGCCCTGCGGAGCAGAGGCATGCATGGAGTGGTATGTGCTGAAAGGCCATTCGCCTCAGCCCAGCCCCTGTGGGAGCGCTTGTCCGGGGGGCCGCGGCAGCCACGGCCACTGCAGGGCTGTGAGGGCAGCCATGGCCACTGCAGGGCTGTGGGGGTAGCCATGGCCACAGCAGGGCTGTGAGGGCAGCCATGGCCCGGGGACAGCCATGGCCACAGCAGGGCTGTGAGGGCAGCCATGGCCACTGCAGGGCTGTGAGGGCAGCCATGGCCACTGCAGGGCTGTGAGGGCAGCCATGGCCTGGGGACAGCCATGGCCACAGCAGGGCTGTGAGGGCAGCCATGGCCACAGCAGGGCTGTGAGGGCAGCCATGGCCCGGGGACAGCCATGGCCACAGCAGGGCTGTGGGGGCAGCCATGGCCACAGCAGGGCTGTGAGGACAGCCATGGCCCGGGGACAGCCATGACCACTGCAGGGCTGTGAGGACAGCCATGGCCACAGCAGGGCTGTGAGGACAGCCATGGCCACAGCAGGGCTGTGAGGGCAGCCATGGCCACAGCAGGACTGTGAGGGCAGCCATGGCCACTGCAGGGCTATGAGGGCAGCGCAGTCCCGGGGCAGCCATGGCCACTGCAGGGCTATGAGGGCAGCGCAGTCCCGGGGCAGCCATGGCCACAGCAGGACTGTGAGGGCAGCGCAGTCCCGGGGCAGCCATGGCCGCAGCAGGGCTGTGGGGGCAGTGCAGTCCCGGGGCAGCCATGGCCGCAGCAGGGCTGTGAGGGCAGCCATGGCCGCAGCAGGGCTGTGGGGGCAGTGCAACTCCCGGGGCAGCCAGGGGAGGCCGGGCACAGCCAGCGCCAGCTGCTGGCGTAGGGCCAGGATCGGGGGGAACACCCGCAGTGGGCTGGGCTTCCCCGGGGTTACTGCCGGTCACCGGGGCCCGGAGCCGCGTGTGTGCAACAGCCCACGGCGCCTGACCATGCCGGGCCAATCCCGCCCTGCCGCCCGGCCCGGCCCAGCCCCGCTCCTGCCCTGCCCCAGCCCATTCCCAGCTCCATCCCAACCCCGCCCCAGCCCATTC
>CM031862.1:18627982-18777365 GCA_018697195.1 Certhia americana
TCCCAGCTCCAGCCCAGCCCTGCCCCTGCCCCATCCGAGCCCGTCGCTGGGCTTTCTCAAGAAAAGCACCAGATGCTGGAGTCGTGGGAAATGCGAGCACTTCAGCTCGTGTCTAAAAATAAGCTCCGGTTTTAGCTTTAAAAAGACAGCAAAAAAAAAAACCGGAGGCAAAAAATTGTAGTTCAGTATGCGTGTGGATGCATGTAGTCACACTCAAATATGGACATTTATATGTACATATATAAATAACACAAAACTATCATTCATAAAGCGGAATACTTAGATTTGGAATAGAGGCTTAAAAGTACGATTTTCTTTCATATAAATGTTAGCTGTGTTATAATCTGGTAATTTTGTAACTGTATTTTGAAAGCTGGCATTACACGAAGACAAACAAATCCTCACTCCCTTTTATTCAGTCAATTCTTAACTGAAATAAACAACCTTGTAAAAACGTGTCTTTAATTTCTTTTTAAACTGCATGGAAAGATACAACATTTTGCTGAACAAATAGTATTTCATAATAGAGAACATAGTGACGACAGCTCTTACACGCCACTTTGGCTTTGTAACAAACACAGCTGTTTGGTTTATTCATTTTTTTTTTCAGTTCTTCTAAAGCAGCTTTTTACAAAACTCTGGTCTTTATCACTCAAATGGAAGAAATGCTTATTCCTTTTGAAAATGCATATGACCTTCAGGCATCTTATATGCTAAGTTAAGTCATCATTTTGATAAAATGATCCTAATTACGTGTTCTTTCATCTACAGAAAGGTCTAAAATTCTGTTACATTTACAGTTATATAAAAGTAAAAATTTCTAAGCTAATCCCACCATTCTGGTAACCCCTGCCATGTGACTTTTAATGTTCAGAAGCAGGAGGAGACTTACACAATCATAATATTTCTCTACTTCCTTGTCTTTTTGAGTTGCCTAATTACATACTGGTGATTCAAATATCATGCATTTTACTACCATATTATCAACTAAAATAGATTTGGCTTGATCCTGAATCCCAAAGAAATTATGCTTGGATACATTATTCTTGGGCGATCACTGGTAATTGCATCATTAGAAAACCAAGATAATTATTTTAAAAACCTTGAACAACTACAACTGTGACTGAGGTCAAGATGTTTTCTCACCTCAAGCAGGTGAGGAGCATCAGGCTGCCCTTCGCTTACCTGTCCACTATCCCCCTTCACCAAAAGTCTTTCAAGATGACTCAGAATTCACGTGTCTCTTTTCACAGGGCAAAGATGGTGGGGACAGGTTTCAATTAACTTCAGCAATTTTAAGCATGTGTGAAATCCACTTTGGTTAAATAAGCATCCTCTAGTCAGGGGAGCAAGGGAGGTGGTGTTGACAGTGACTCACAGCAGCAGTCTGAGATACCTGTTTTAGAAAAGGGTGAATCATCTGCTGGTGGTGCATCTGTAACTTCTATATACGGATACCTGGATTAGTTTTTGGATGCCTGTCTTGTAGATCGTGAGTTTGGTGCAATGAGTTCCACACCTGGATATTAATGAGGAGAGCCCTCAACTCTAAGCATGGGCGCTGAGTACTCAGAGTGAGAAACGTGTCATGTGAGGCATCTTGGTGGCTTTGACCTATGACTAAGCTTCCTCGTTTGAAACTAAGGAATTTTAAAATGCCCCAAGAATTATTGGAAATGTGAAATGCACTTGACATGTAAGCATACTTTTGTTTCTTCTGACTGGGGGTGATTAACATCCAGAAATTGTTTCCAATTTCCACAGCATCAACAGGTTCACCAATGCTTTAGGGAGACTCACAGCAAACAAGATCTATAACCAGATGGTAAAAGCAAAGACATGCCCTCTGACACACACAAAAAGTTTGTGGACACAGGTCTGAGTGGAACAGACCTGGAACAGCCTCAAACTGTTTGCAGGCTCTTCCTAAACAGCCTCTCTGGCTGCCACTGATGGAAAACATGACATGTCAGGCATGTACAGCAGGATCAGGAGTAGTTGCCAGTAGTTACCCTGCTCTAAATTCTGCTTTCATGACAGCCCCTGTTGCAGCATGGGGACACAGAGGGCTGGAATCACTGTGGATCCCACGATCCCACCCAACTTTGGAGGCAGACTCCTATTCCTCCACATCATTCCTTCCTGACCTTCCAGTTCTCTTCTCAAGGCTTTGTTTAAGCACTCCAAGCCTCTAAGGCGGCCAGCCACCAATTATCAAGATGTTTGATGGCACATAATAAATATTAAATCTTTGGAAAAGAAGCTCATAACTGAGTTTGCCAGTCCTGACTAACAAAGCCATCTCAGACTCTTAAAAGAATATGGTCTTTGGACTAATGACCACATAACATAGTGGGATTGATGCTGTGGAAGATACTGCAGACATGAGAGTTTTCAGGAAATAAGTCTCTAGAACTGCTAGTAACAATGTAGCTTTGTTTTAATATTTGTGTGGGATTTATTTTCTGTGTTTATGAGATTTTTCTTTGTCTCTAGTCTCTCCAATGCCAATTAAGCTGAGTCATATGCTGGCAGAGCATAAGAGGTTATAATAGAGAAGCATCAAAAAGGGAAATTTTTGTTTCACAACTAGCTTTAATTTGGATTCAGAAAGGTGAAAATTTGAAGGAAATATTTACAAAAACTTCCTGGGTTTATCTGAAAACAGACTAAAAGCTCCCAGCTTTTTTGTGTGGTTGATTGTTAATGAAGCAGTTTTAGCCTTGAGTGTTTGCCTTCCTTTGTCTTTGATTTGACTCCTTCCATTCCACGTAATAGAATATAAGATCACCAAATTTGCACACAAATACAGCAGAAGAGTCTTTCCCAAGCAACATCTAGAAGCATTTCATTTTGAAAATACCCAAACCAGGAAATTTCAAAATGTCCAGAACATATTTTTTCTCCTTCTGGTTTCAAACAGTATTTCAATTATGATCACCACATTTTCTGCTGGCAAGTGTCTCCCTCAGTGGAATTTATCCAGTCAGAGGGATGATGCAGTTTTATATGCTTTGGGCTGGGCCAGCCTCTAGTCTGAATCACTACTAGTGAATTTGTTTGGTTCCCACTCTGCTGCTGACTTCCTACGTGATGCTGTGCAGGTCTCTTAATCCTCCAGCAACTGGGAAAATACTGCTTTCCTCCTTCCCAAGTTTTCTGCTGTGCTTTGTGGACTAAAGACTTCATCTAGCACAGGGAAGACAGAACAAGTCAGGGATGTTTTAAGACAAAGAGCCATCATAGAAACTTTCCATCTTACCTGCTTTACTTAGAGTTCAGCCATTCCTATTTCTCTGAAGTTCACAAGGCAGGTCCTCAGGCCATCCCTCAGTCTTTGAGGAAAACCAGAGCACAGTATCCCATCCTTTGCTACTGCAGAAACCCTTTCCATAACAAAACTCCTGTGCAATGAAAGACACTGAAACACTGAAACTAAAGCACCTTCTCCCAGGAGATGCATGTATAGGTTTGGTTTGTTTTTTTTTTTTTTTCCTCAAGAGACTCAAATCAGTTCCAATTGCACATGTTAATACAGAATGCTTTTGAATGATTAATGGGTTGAGGCATAGCTCTCCTAGCTTGTTCTATGCCCTCATCCTTATCTGGATGCCTCGAGCTAACAGAACAGCACAGACTGATAATAAATGCTTCTGCCATGAGAACTAGACACATTTGATTTCTTAACAGCATGTTTACTGTCAGCTCTTTCTTCTATCTCAGCAGGTACAGGACATACTGCAAGGATCACTAATTGCCAGACACATCTTTGTCAGTAACCCCTTAGCTGAGTTTTCCCTGCCCTGGTGAGTTACTGTTGTTCAGTTGCAGTATGTGTTGTGCTGTGATAGATTTCTGTTTGGCTGGAGACACGCTTCGGCATCTCCTGCTCAGTGCTGCTTTGCCACGCAGCAGCAGAGCCACTAAGCTGGGGCACAGGAGAACTCTAAGCTCAGCCTCTTTGCCCTTTAGTGGCACCCTAAAGATACACCTCCTTCCCATGTGGCCAGGACAAACAGACATTTCCAACCCAAATGCTTGCTTGGGCACAGTGTATGGTGTAAGTGCCAATGGCCTCCAGCCTTCTCTGGTCCCCAAGAGATAAGGCAGAGAGCTTTCCTGGCCTCATGACATCAGCTCTAGCACAAGGGTGGTACCACACACATCCTTATAAATGTGCTTGCTGTTCACTGCCAATGTTTAAATGCATAAGACTGCTCAGGCATATAAAATAGTAAATATTTATAAGATCAGTCTGTGATCAGGTATTGCATCTTTAACACAAACCCCACTTCAGAGCACATTAGCTTATTAAATGCACTCAATTTCCTTCTGTGAGGAGACTACTACAGTGAAAGAACTGATTCCTGGTCATGAGGACGCCACAGTGCAGCAGTAAAAGAGAGCAGTGCTCACTTAGAAAGTGAGGTAGCTTAAAGATAATTACCCTCATCCTCAGTGTAAAGTACTGAGACAGTCTAGATTAGTTGGCAGAGATAAAACACCTCCCAGTAAAAGAAAAGCTCAGATTTATAACGACTGAAAAAATACCTCCTTCCTGATGTATTTGCAAATAGCTTTTCCATGGCTGAGAGGACAGGGTTAGGCAGCTCTTCCTGTTGGGGGAGATAGGGACACTGATACAAAAATGTTAATGCTGCAAGGTAGCGATTACAAGAGTACCATTGTAGAGAAACCATCAGCAGAGGCTGAGAAATAACCTGGCTGCCAGAGAGCTGTTTGACTGATCCAGCAGGGAAAAGTTGGTGAGAGCTAATTCCAGTTAAGGGCATGACAGATAACAAATGCTCTAGTTGCCATGGCTGGCAGCGTGTCTATCAGAGTGACAAATAAATAAAGAAGGCATTTGGCACTGCAAACCAGTGAAGTCAATGCAGAGCACGGTCTGTCAAGAAGGGCTGCGCGTGCCTCTGATTTCCCAAATGACAGCTCTGTAGTAAACTGGGTAAGAAACTTGGCTTTGTGAAAGAACCTGTAGCACTTCACTTAGCACTTAACTCCACAGCTAGTGACTCTGCTTCACTGACATGTCAGCATGGCCTTTTCACATTTTCCTGCTGGTTTATTCTTTTTATCGTACAATACACAGGCTACCACTTGTTTTAAATTTATAATTCTGTGTGGGACTTCTGAATGTTATTGAAAACTAACAGAAAATGCCAGCAACAGAAAGATGGAAAGACATGGAATGCATGCTAACCTACACACCTCCACCATCACAGGAAATAGCTACACAGTCAGTTGTCACACACAGCAGCACAACCCACTGGGTTTTCACTGGGCTATGGGGTGAATGAATTTACTAGTACAGAATGTTTCTCCATTTTGGTTCCTCCTAAAAACTCTTCCTGTTTCCCTGGTTACACTAGTCATTACCCCATGCATTCTGGTTCCCCTGCTGCTGGCTGTAATGTGGATCAGAGCATCAGGCTGCTGATAGATCAGATCCACTGGATCTGAGGGATCCTACAGTAGGGAAGGACCCATGTAATGCTGATCAGGAGCCCTCAAACTTCTCTATCTCAGTGCTCCTTTAACCCAACCCTTATTCCCACCTACTCTGGCTTTTCAGGACAGGAGCCTCTTCAGAGGGCCAGACTCCATGGAGGTGAAAAGGCAAGGCTGGATTTAGGAAGAATTTCAGAGCACTTACCCCTTTCCTTCCCTGTGGGTACCCAAGGTGGTAGTACTCCTTTCTCCAGGCTAGCTGGCTGGCTTTACATGCAGGCTGGCCAGCTCCATGCCAGCTCCAGCTCAGACTTCTTTGGAGATGCTTGCTGTGCAGCCAGCAATAAGGTTTTTGCTTTCAGCAGAGAAGACCAAGACTCATCTGGGCAAGACAACAGAAAGCCAGCCAGGAGCACTAGCAAAGGCACCAGTGTGAGCCAGCGCTGCTCAAAAGGAGCCAGGCTGAGACCTGCTAAAGGAGCAGACTGTCTCATTAACCACATGTATAGGAAAGCCCCAAGCAAACCTATTCATGAGTAACAAGCACTGCATGCCATATGGCTGGGATCCCACAGAGCTCTCTCTCTCTGGTTTGAAAGCTTGGACCATCCTGCTCTGATAAATTCCCATATAGGGCAGAGATGTAAATTGGTATCTGCTGGGTGCTACTGCTCCTCCTAACCCTTCTAGGGTCTGCAGGGAACTCTGTTCTTCACCGGCAGCCCTGCTGAGCATTGCAACAGAGCTGTCAGAGGAGGGCATCACTCCATGTATGAGAGAGCTGGATCACCAGGGGAACCCCAAAAACATGAAGAGGAGCTGTGGCAGAGAGTCTTTCTATGTGTCACATACAGACTCTTAAACCAGTTGGAGCAGGTAAATGTCAACTCCATCCATGGGAAGAAGACAGCATCAGTGTGCCCAAGTACTGGTATCCATCCAGCTTATTCCAAATGAATTTGAGCCCACCTCAGGCCACAGTATCACATATTCTGGAGAGGATCCACCACAACCCCAGTTAAACCTCCTAGTATCATAGAAGCCCCCTTCATGCAAGTTTGTATGTTTTTCTAGATTCAGGTGGAGAGATAGTTACTAGGGAATATTACAGGCCAAAGTCAAGACAGACATATGCTAAGAAGATACTATGTGAGAGTTTCCTAAAAGCTGATAAGCTTCAGAGATAACTAATCCTCATGAATTTGCAAGAAATTATAAATTTCTTCTTCATCAGCGTTAAATGCTCTACAAGGCTGCCAGCACACTTTAGATCCTGCAACAGGTTGTATAACTTGGATCACGCCCAGGAGGGCAGTGGCTGCTCTACACAGATTAAGAATACAGAGTTATGTATACAGGTGCTGAAACAAAGTGCCCTCTGAAGGAATTTCTAAAGACCTACCCAGAAGGCAGTGGTGCATCAGGATGACCTTCTTCCAAGCACTCACATTGGGATTGGCCTGCTAATGGCTGCTCTCACTAATGAGTGAACATGAATGAGTGATATGTTGTGTGAGTAGTTATCTGCTTTACTCATAACACCTTGATTCTATTAACAGCAGCTAATGAATAAAAGATATTTTAAGAAATAGCAGTTGTAATCTGTGTTTTCTCCCAAGAGTATTCCATATCAAAGAAAATAGGACCTTATACTAGCTGTTTGGGAAAAACATGTTAAAGAGAATGTGGCACGCTTCATGCTGGCACCTACAGATCCAGCAAGGACAGACAGTGCTAGCACAGGACATCTGCAACCAGCAAACCATGAAGTGGTTTGTGGAAAGCCCAGTGAAACACATGCTACTGTTTGCCAGACACAATTGGTGGCTGTGGGGAATATGTTCCTCCTCCTGAAATGTACCATAGGAAGTTCAGTCAAATTCAGCCCTGTGGAGGGACTTGACAGGAACCACGTGCATGTCTAAGGGCAAGATCTATTCAAAAGAAGAAGGTCCCAAGTAACAGCCAGCTAAGCGCTTTCTGCTCTGTCACCCGTGTTGCCTTCCCTTCATGCTTCAATGCATGGCTGGGGACCATGAACTGGCAGGCCCAACTCTACCACCTAGCCACTCTGCAAACATGGGCATTGCTCGAGCCTGCTGTTTTACTAAAGCATCTCCATATGCCTTTTGGCTTCCACAGATGTCTACAGAATCTGTGCAAACTCATCACTTCTAATGCAGAAAGGTAACAAGTGTTGGAAGTCATGCTGCTTCAAATAAATGAGACCCATGACAATTTATGTAAGCCTTCCTTTTAATCTGCCTCCAGGTAATCTGCATTCCCATCTCTCCAGGGCTCTTTGTACCTCCAGCTAAGGAACAGCCAGATTTTTCCATCTATAAAAAGAATGTGAGGTTGTTTGACTAACTATTGCAACAAAACTAGCTTTATTGAGTCAGACCAAAGGTATCCTCTGACTAACCACATCCAGCAGCAGAAGCTTTGAGCTCTACAGTAGAACAGCCAGATTATATCTGGACCTCTATTTTTAATAACTACTAATAACCTCACCTTCTGTGAAGCACTCCTTCCATGTAAGTGCTGAAGGGTTTGTGCAGATCACACAATCTTGCAGCTCCTACCCCAGAGAGAGTTTACAACCCAAGAGGCAAAATCCCCATTTACAAATGCGGGCACAGAGCTGCCTTACAAGAGGCAGCCCAGAGCATTCATGGCAAAGCTGAAAATCAAATGAAGTCTCTTGCCACTAGGCTGTATTTTTGAAACTATATGTTCAAAACATGATGAGATTAAACTAAGAAACAAAGGCTTTGACAGATGAAATTTCCTTCCATATTTTCTGGTGCTGTTTCAGAGTGATCACTCATGCACACCTGACCTCCAAGTGTGCACTAGCTCATAGCCTAGCCATTCAAGCAAAACTTTCTGCTTGATGAGCCTATTGCCTCCAGTAACTCCTTCAGTACCAGCACATTGATATCAGCAACATTATGATTTATTAAGGCATGCAACAGAATTTTTCCAGTGTTTCCCCTCCCCCACCGTTGTCATCACTGATGAGGTCCTGGCTTTGAGAGCTTTCTGGGTGCTGGCAGCTGGAGCTGGCAAGCTGTGGTCAGCAAACATTTGCAATCAGCAGCTGACTTCCCACTGTCACTTGCCTGCATGGGTAGACAATGAAATGTTCGCTTTTGTGCCCAGCTCCTCACTTTGAGGGCAAAAGAAGGCCCCCCAGGCTGTGGGACCTCCTGAGCGTACACATTGCCTACAGCTGTTGGATTTGTTTAGTGCTCAAGTAAAAGAAGCCAAATTGTGTGTGATCGAGGAGTAGGAAAAATGAGCTGGCTCAGCTATGCTTTAATGATATTAGTAATGATCTTTTTCTCACTCAGTGTTTTCAATGCTTGCTTTCCTTTTTCCTCTAATCTCTTTCATCTGTGTGAAATGGGTGATATCAGTCCTGCTGAGACAGTCCTGAAAACTTTGCTTAGCTTTGTTACTTCCACCTCTGCCTCAGACTTTAAGGAAAGCCTTTGGGGTGTAAGCCAGAGGAACTAATTTCCAATCCTCTTTAGCAGTGCCAAAACATTGTCAAATCCCCACACTTGTAGCAGAAGCCTCCCAACTTCAGAATGCAACATGCCTTTACCTCTCCCTGTGCAACAGCAAGTACAGCAGCTGGTGGCATGGCTCCAGTGCCCTCTAAACTTCGCCACTGCTGCTGCCAGCAACCTAAACAGATGTCACCTCTTGTGGCATTTAGAAAGCCTTAGGGTATCAAGTAAGAGATCTTCAAGGCTATATTGCCAGAAATGCCAGAGGGGAGCCAGCAAGAACACTAAGATTAAATCCCATCACTTTAGACTTAAATTAATTACAGAGGAAGGGAACCTGTATGAGGTAATTTATACACCTACTCAAGTTAAACCCCAGTTACATCCATTCCTTCCCCTCAGAGAAGTGTCTCTGGTCTGGCTCTGTATGCAACAAGGTGAGCATATCAGCTTCTCCATCAATAGGGCAGAAATTTTCAACTCCCCTTTACCCCTGTAAAAGTCTAATGAGGATTAAAAAAATGTGCTTTTTTTCACCTGATGCATAAAACATGAACTGGAGCTCACTCCCACTCTACCACTGATCAGTTGAGCAAACTCAGCCATGTCTTCTTGTTCCTTCTTCACAAGTACTAATCCCCACTGCACCTAGCCCTATGCAACAAACCCCTGCTACAGTCTGAGATCCTGCTGCACCCATTAAAGGAATAACTGGACCTATCCCAGATAGCCAGAGGCTTGGCAGAACGGTTGGGTTTGAACCATCCGCAGCCTATTTGATTCCACAATCTTGATTAAGGTCTTTTTGCAAATGAAGGAAAAAGTCAATTTCAGGCCCAAAAGCCTTTAAAAAATTCACATCGGTAAGTAATAAAAAGATTTGCAAACTGTTTATTTGCCTATTGATAAAGAACAGGGGTATAGCCACTGGCAGCCTTTTAGCTTAATACCTGCTTTTCAGATATCAGAGATATGGTAGCTGTTCACATCTTGTAGGAGTCCCAGTGGACATTGTTTGAAGATCAAACTCTGTCATTTTCCCTCAGACCAGTTCCTGTCAACCTCTGCAGGGACATGGTCACACTAACACCAGTGCTGGATTTTCTATTTGGCTACAAGCACAAGGCAGTTGCCAAATCTCTGGCGGAGCACAGAAACCTGAGCACAGTAACCCTCAGATAAGAGCAGTGCCAGGCAAATGTCTGGTTGAGGCACCCCTGCACTCTTTGACATGTGAGAACAAGGGGTTACTTAAGTGAAATGTCCTGACCAGGCACTGCCAGCACATCAACCTTCACTAAGGATGACATCACCCAACCAAGATAGCCGGTCAGTGACAGATCTCATCCGAGCATGGCCTCAGTCTCCAGCACCTCTGATGGCACTTCCTGGAGCTCTGCCCCTCCACCCCAGTATCTGAGAGGTCATCAGCTGAGAAATACTCCTGGATTGCCCAAAGAGATCCCACAGCAGACCTGCTCTGGCATAGGGAAGAGGCTACAAATGAGCTATTAAGACATTCAGAGACCTAAAACCCTTAGCTTTTCTATGCCTCTGGAAGGGGGAACAAAGGCAGTTAGAACAGCAGCTCCGTCCCCAGAAGTAATTAATAAATTTCTAGACCCTGATGATATTACAGCAATAAGTAGAGAAAGGCCACATGGGAGGTCAGACTTATATGATACAGTCTTATGATATGGTCTGCCATATCATCATCAGAAGAGAGACTTTCACAAGCCTTCATTGCATGTAAGGCCAGGGACAAGGGCACTACTTTATACAACAGCAGGAGACTCTAAGAAATATTTATAGGCTCTGGGGCCTCTGGGTTGTTTCAGGCTCCCAATATCAGAGCATACCTAATTACAGAAAAGAGACAGAACCAAGGGGGAATTAAAAAAGGTAGGTCTCTACTCAGCCAAGTATGTTTCCCTCCCTGACAGCAGACCATGCATTGCTTTGCTCCCCTTCCCCTCCACAGTACCAGTTATAAGTAGTATTCAAATTCACCTGTTTCCCCTTTTCTCTAACAGCTGCTTTACCCACCTTAAACAACAGCCTAAACCACAGAGTTTCTGTTGCTTAATCTCCAAACCTGCATTACAGTTTTGCTGCACCCCGCCTTTCCCTAGCACATATCATCAATACTCTACATACCCACATCCCCCAATCTTCCAGAAGTTCTACCCCCATAGGCTCCTTTTACAGGAAAGTCCAGCTGCTCAGCTGCCCTCTATTCTCTAGAAATCCCCCACCTGAAAGGAGGGATAAGGCATAGCTGAGATTCAGAGTGGGTCAGTCTACCTTTTTTCGACAGAGTAGTTTCCACCTTGTGCTAAAATGTGCAGGCTGAGCCCCTAAGTAGTCCAGAAAGACATTTGTTAACATATTTGACTGACCATAAGAGAGTGATCCACCATCTTAGCCTTGCATAAAGGACACCCAGCCCAAAGCTTTTATATACAGTTGATTTTGGAAAGTCTACCAAAAATAGTGCGAAGCAGAGTTTTCAGAGGGGAGGGACTCTGTTTATTTTTCAGAAATCAGAGATTTTATGACCTTTTTTTTTTTTTTCTTAGATGTTTTCTGAGTTTTCCCTTGGAAACTCAGCAGTAATTGCCAGTTCCTCAGGAATTCTGGCTTTTGTTCTGTCGAGATAGCCCAGCAAAGTGGGAGGAAAACCAGCTCCAAATTAGCATTTAGCTGATGCTACAAACACCATATTTGGGGCCACATTCTCCCTGTTATTATAGGGCTTAGCACATTTTGAATATGTGTGCTTTGACTCACCTCAGATGAAGCCCCAGCTGCATCTGCTGGTGGTCCAAGACAGAACAGTCACTCCAGCTCTCAATCAGAACTCACATCTAGGGCACACTGGGGCTAAGGTCACAAGAGGACAGGGCATTAGACACTGTTCCCATTTGTTGGGACATTGAGGGCATAAATCTCGGAGGACTGAGTGATTTTTTGGAGGTCCTACAACCTCTCTTGAGGCACATAAGGCACTTGCTGCTTTGGTGTTTGGGGAAGATGGTGGACATGGTAGGATTATACTGAATTCTCCTCTTCTACATCATTAATGCAGTTGTTTTGGGAGAGAAGGGGGAAGAGACCCCTAGTTTAGTGGAAATGTTAACAGAGTCCTGATATCCAGGTGCTTCCTCTGAAACGAGAACCTTTTTACTGGGGTCAGCTTAGCAAGCAAGATGCCATTTGATTAGTCAGTTGTTTTCTGGCAGTAGGGTCAGAAAGGACTGCAAACTGCTTTGCCTTTGGCCAGACATTTGAGAGATTGCCACATTATTTATTTAATAAAGGAGTGAAGAAATCTGAACTGGATAAAAATAGCAAGGCTTGGATTAGAAAGTGGCTGGCAAATGAGGAACAGAGTTTCACTGTTGCTTTGCAATGCCTAGTGTTGCCAGAAGGATCCTGCACAATGGGGATATGGGTCTATTGAGCAGGGGTGGAGGAGACACATAAGACACAAAACTGGCCTGAGGAAGCACTACCAGGTGTTTTGATGACTGACTGATATCTTGGTTAAGAGAAATAGTAGTACACCAATGATAAAACTCTCTGGCAGAGACTGCACACAGATCTGTTCCTTGAAGCCCAGCAAAGCTGGAAGACCTACTCTTGGAGGCCAGGTACACTGTGGGGTCTGCTCTTCTGCCAAACAAGATGGGAAGTTCTGTCTCCTAATGACAGTGAAACAGTATTAATAGTCCTCACACTACTTATGCTCAAAACCTCCCCATTAAAATGTCCTTTGTGAGATTTTTTTTTTTTTTTTGTCAAAAGGGAGTTTTCCTTAAGAACTGATGCTTCCTATCTCCTGTGGTGTTTCTAGTGTGTATTTAAAAATGGAAAAGTGACTGGAAGGCTGAAAGGTCCAGTCTCCTCAAACCTCTGTGTTTTTGCTCTCTCTTCTGATGGATAGAGAGTCTCCTTGTAATGGAGGTACCTGTCCCTTCTCTGGTGCTAGTGTATTAGTTCAGCTAATATGCCAGTATTAGCTCTGCTCTCTAAGGAGCTGCTCCCTGCAGAGAGCCACTACAATTGCTACAAAAAAATTGCCCTTTGGGATCCAAGACAGAGTTAATTTCTTTTCCCTACTCAGAGGAAAGCTTCTACAGGCAACAAAAATGGCACATACAATGTGTCTGAGGTGCAGCGCAGTCACTTGGAGGGCACTCACCTCCACTTTGACTGCAAAAGTTACATCTTCAGTCATTTCAAAGACATGAATGGTTTTACATACACACGATTTTCTCTGTCACTTCTTATCATGTGTCTGATCAGGAGCCAGTGTGGCCAAAGGATTGTTCCGATAAATTGTTTCATATATAGACTTGGATGCCTCTATAATGAGTGAAGGCTGCCATCAAGATCAAGGTCTCCATTGTTCTGGGTGCTGTACAGTATCACTATTACATTCTGTATCTCCATGCTATGAGACATCCACTGTCTCCAAAAGCTTACACCCTAGGTAGACATTTGAATGGGGAGAGAGACTGAGGCATGTGAAAGAGGAATAATTTGTCCGTGATCAAAGGCTGAGCTGGAATTAAAAGAGCCTGTGTCCTGGGTGGGATCTGTTATCTCCTCTTAGCATAACCATCCACCAATGACTGACACAATCTGTAAATACTAATAATAAAAAGCATCCCAGAAACAAGACACGTGTAATTTCTTAGGACATTCTGTTCTTCCTCTGGTTACAATCCATGAGCAGGTAAGGGCTGTTCCAGCAGCTACATGCAAGGCTTTAGATGCAGCAAAAATAGGCGGACTGTGGTTGTAACAATGAGTCCTGCCATATGCAATCATCTTTTAGCACGCCCTGTGGTGCTAATAAAAAAATCCCTTCACAGCGTGCACAGTGTGCGTTATTAGCTGGAGTAAGAGCTGAGACAGCATCGCCACCCTGGAGTCGGACAGGGAACTGCAGGCGCAATGTGTCTGAATTACAGATTCCCCTTCGGTCACCCTGACGGCATGAAGTCTGAATTATGTTGCCATATTTCTGAAAACTGAGGAGAGGAAAGGTTGGACTGTGTCTCCAAACAGCTACTTCAATCTGATAACACAAATTTTGGGAGTTAGCTCGTCTTTCACAGTGGCAATGGGTAAGGATAAAGCTAGGAAAAGTACACTATTCCAAAAAATACTACCCTGTGATGGATAAATAAGGACATTTATATAAAGAAACAATATAAAAAGTTTCTTTTAATGTGGTGGTTGGGTTTTTTTTACTACCTTCTCTCATGGAATGAATGCTTTGTCCTCCACAAAGTAGGGCTAATTCCTACTTTTCACGTGTTAATGTGAAACCACTGCAAACTTTGCTGTTGATTTTCATTCTGGCACCAGATACAGGTCCCCATATAAATGCCAGTGTTTGGGAAGAGCTGACTTTATACCGGATCCTCTTGTACTCCTGAAGCAGTGGTGTAGTGGGGTCTCAGCTCACAGCAGCCTCTGGCCAGAAGCCAGGATGGTCTTGCATCTTCTGCTATAGGGTACCCTCCTTCTGAGCACTGATTTATTGTATGGGCACCCTCAGCTCCCTATTCTTCTCACTATTAGCAGGGTATATCCTGGTTTGTTTTCAGCTCAGATGTACCATTTGAGACACCATTTGACTGCCTGGGTCTGGGCAAGTCATAATCTATGTCATGCCTCAGTTACCAGCTCTCATCACTGCAGTCAACAGCTGACACTTCACAAGTATACTGAGAGGTTGAAGTAGCCCATGTCCTGGGATGCTGCAGTGATAGAGGTAAGATAAGAATGATTTTGTAAAAGATTTATACAAAGTAGGCTTGACTGCTGTCAGCTGTGACAAATGAACATAACCAGCCAAAAGTTTGTCACCATGTATTGACTTCCCTCAGCAGCATCTGACAGCACAAAGCCACCTTTCCTACCTGTGATTCAACAGTGGTAGTCAAAAAAAGCATATTATTTCTAGCCAAAATTCTCTTTCCTTCACTCTCTGCATCTCTGGTTTTTAGGACTCAGGGAAAATCTTGAGGACATAGACCAAGTTCTTAACTTGTACCCAAAATATCTGGTTCATTTTAGGTGGGAAAAGAAACATCTCCTTCAGAGATTGTTGTGCTTCAATAAAGCAACTCTTTGTGGTGGCCCACATGAGTGATGAAACCTTGTCTAGGCTGACAGCATGAAAGCCAAGGGGCTTGTTCCAAACAGGCAAACAAAAGTGATGCTTTATTATTTATGCCTCTTTCTTGGGACACTTATAAGAGGTGTCAGGGCTGTCCAACAACAGTGTGTCTGGAACATTCTTCCAACAACCATCATTAAAATGCTTCATGTTTAAGATTGTGACAGAGAGCCTGATAGTGGCTCTGTAAGCAATGACATTTGTTAAGGATTGGTGATAGATTTTGTGGTGCCAGTTTATCCTGACCATTTTAGAGCTGTTTCTTCATCTTGGCTGCTTGATTCAGCTTCCAAGTTCACCATCATCATCATCATCATCATCATCATTTATTGGGACTGGCTCACTATTCTGACAAAAGAAATAGTCCTAGTCAATGCAGATGACACTGGGGAATGCTGGAGCTGGAGCCAGATCCTGCACCCTGGGTTTTATGGGGAAATGATTCAGCTTTCCTTACAACTCACGGGAACCACCACACCCCATGGGCTGATCTGATGTTCACCACTAAAATGCAGCCACTCCCAAGGTGAAGAGTAGCAACAAGTATTACACGCAAGGCCAAGAGGAGTTCTTGGCCAAGTGCAGAGCAAAAAGGTTCCAGAATTTTAATGTACAAACAGTGAACAGGTGAGATTTCTCAGGCAAAGAGCCAGGACCCACAGTCAGCAAGTTTTGGTCAACACAGAGAAGCCCTATATGCCTGCTCAGTCTCACTACCCCCATAATTTTTGGCAAGCCTTTTGACATTGGGTGTTCATTGGAAAGTCTGATTGCCCAGAGCCCAAGACTGTCAGCTTGCCCTTTTTACAAGAGAACAGCATGTTCCCAGCTCTGCCATTTCCAGAGGAAACAAGCCCCAAGAGTACATTAAAGAGTGGGATACAAATAGCTCGCATTGTGTATTATTTTCAAGCTGGTTTCATAATTTTACAGGTCTGACTCATTCCAGATAAATGCAGAAGGTTAGTCATGATAGTTAGCTGTAGGCAAAGAGGAAGGACCTCACCGGACTTACCCCAGGGCAGTTTTCATTGCTGTTGTCCAGCAAAGAGCTAAGCCAGATTTGCTTGTCCCTCACCTTGGGGTTTGTCCCAGGACATGTTAAGGGGCACACCAGTGAGAAAGTGTGGATATGGATCTGTGCATGCTGCTGACAGCCTTACATCCACCTTCCTGCTGAGAGTTGGTGAGCATCTGCTGTCCCTGAGATGAGGCCGGGTGTTGGTAGGAGTCTCATTGGCTGCCACAGTGGCACTGCTGACCTCCAGCTGTGGGCACAGCCACCAGCAGCTCCACACCACTGCTGTGATACAACCAGTCAGAATCATCTTTGGACTTTACCTGCTCTGTGGCCTCGAGAGACTTGGTCTAGAGAAACAGGGAGGTGAAAAGGAGGATTTTTAAGCTTAGATCTTGTGCAGAGCCAGTTGTCTGTTCTGGACATGGCCATGTCTAGCACAGGAGCATTTCCCTGCACCCCTGCAGTCCAGGGATGCTCTTCCACAGGAGCGCTGAGCCGCAGCCCAGCCGCAGGCCAAGCTGGGAGCACCATCTGCCGGCTTTGACACGGCAGGCTGGCTCGTCAGAGGGACAGATCACAGGGTAACCCAGAGCTGTGTATGCTGCTGCACTGTCATTAGACCACATAGCAAATCAGAGATGAAAAAAATCACAGGGCTGGACAAATCCCTCAGCTAAACCTCCTCCTGTCAGCCTCACAAAAGGGACTCCAAAGCAGTCAGACTTTCTGCACTAGACCCGAACAGAGATCCAGTTGTAAGTTAGCTGGAGTTACTTAGGGCTCTTGCAGATCCTGTGAACAGTTTCAGCTAAAGAAGTTTGAAGCATGTCACTGGGCAGTCTTTTTAATGCTTCATTCTTACAGTTCGAAATGTACTTTTTCTTACAAATATTCCCGATAATAATAATATTGAAGGGAGCACTGAGAGCCTGAAAGGAAAAGAAAACGTATGTCTCTGGTGCAACACTGGACCTGTTTAAGCAGCTCCCAAGTAGATTTTTCTTGGGTTCCTCAGGTCTGCTTCCTCAGTTCAAGTCACTTCCTATGATGTGTGATGGATGTGTCCCATGCCACAGCTCACTGTTGTGGACAAGGAACCACTGAGCTGTCCCTGCATGAACCTTACAGACAACCTACAAATGTGAGGGTACTCTCAACACCGTTGAAGTACAAGCAGACCTCACAGGAGGCTGCTCTGCGTGCGTCACCCATGCAGAGAACAGCGTAGGGGAACAGTGCTAGGTTACAAAATCAAGCTTACAGCAAAGAGGTCACACCACTGTTGGCATCCTCTGGTGTGTCAATACTGCCTTTAATGGCACAATCTCAGACTGATACAGCTAAACACAAAAATAAACAGAAAGGCTTCTGGGCACACCAGCACCTTTCCTGCCTTTTCAGAGCCAAAATGCTAAAAATTCCATGTTTGCTTCTATTGCATGTCAGTTGATCTCATAAAAGCTATTGCATTTCCCCAGCCTTTATTTGGCTTTGTTTCTGGAGCCATTTGACTGAAGAAGCAGAACAGCACATGTCATGTTCAGTACAGGACTGTGAACATACACTTCTTGGGCTGTTGGTGGATGTTTTGACAGATTTTAGGCACTATTGAAAATGCACTCTGTTGGTCCAAAAGGCAAAGCTACAGTCAAAGCAATTGAAATTCACATACTGCACTGGAAGTTGGACCTTCCTGTTACTATTTCAGCCCTTTCAGGTTTGAATTCTATGTGCTACCTAGACAAGATTAATTTTCTTTTATTTGGATCTTATACCTTTTACATATCTTTTTACAGAAGAAATGTTGAATTCTTTCCTGACCTTTTTAATGTCCATTTTGTTTTAACAGATCTGTCCTTTGGGCACTTTGCATTGACACCAAGAAACTTTTGAGATATCTGTGAGATAGACTTGAAATTATTACCCCCACTTCTTAACCTCTTTTTTCATATCCATCAGTTGCATTGGTACTAGGGTGGAAGGCATCAGGAGTGTTAAAGGCCTTATTTTTCTCTGACATTTGTGATTACTTGTACAAGTTCATTTAGGATAGTTCAGATTTTCTCTGCACTCCGGAAATTAAACTTAGACATAAATTAAAAATATGGTGGTTTGTTCTTGTTTTTTTTTAATAAACTGGAATTTGCCACCAGCAATTACTGTGTCAGATGGTGGCAGGTTCTCTATGTGCTGTTGTCCTCAAGCCCTGCCTGCCATTCTGGAAGATGAACAAATAGTCAAACACATTACAGTACTCAGTGCAAAGGTCAGAAGAGATCTGTGCTGGCCAGCAGGTCAAGTGGGGTAAGGTACCAGTTCTGGCCATAAAATGTGTTTTACTTCTCTCTGCATCCATTTACTAAATTTACAGAGCTTTTGTCAGTAACAATAACAAAATTTGAGGAACATTATAAAACAATTTTGCATCCCATTTCTTTAGATAGTGCTTCATAGAACCTTTTAAATAGCTTTTGAGAACTGCAACTACTTTGAAACATGTTCTGGACAGTTTTGTTCCAGACTTTGCCTCCAGCTTCTTTGGTTTGAAAAACATGCTTGTTTCCAGGAAGGTGAGTATTGCATTTAATTGGAATTAGATGTTGGCAGCGGAGACTGATGTTTCCAAAGCTGCTGCTGCTTCTGTGAACTTGGAGAACGGCCTGGGTGCCTCTTGCAACAGTTAATAAACACAATTAATTGCATCTGTTTATTTTGCATCCACCTACTATTATTTTTTTTCCTACTTTTTGTCATCTTCTTACTTAATTTGTCTCAGAGTAACAAAACCAACTCATCCCAGTGAGCCCAATAGTGTTCTTCCTTTCCAATTGGTCAAGAAATGTCTGTAGTGTTGCATGATTTCAAAATGCGGTTGCTGCCGGATATGAGAAATGTGAAAACTCCAGCTCAAGAATCCTGAAACAGACAGTTGGAAACTTACAAGAAACAACTGATGGTTCTTCCCCTTTCTACCATTTGAAATAGATGTCAAAGTCAGGATGGTGGCATCTCCTGCATCTCACCAGGGCTGTCCCAGTGGACTGAGCCCCTTGGGTTCAGTCTCAGCTCCCCTAAGGCAGCATCAGCATCTGCTCTCTGGACCGAGTCCAGGACAGCCTGGGAGGGGGAGCACAGATACCTCCACTCCTTGAATTAGACCACCAAAACCAGTAAACTGTGCTAAACATCACAGCATTGAAATTTTGTTTTAATATAATTAATAATTAAAGATAGTATTAAAAATTAATTTAAGAATAAATAAAGGGCTCATTTCCCTCACCTTTCATTTTTTGAGGTTTTATCTCCTACTAGACAAATTCTCAAGCTTTTTCTCAGCATACATAACACCTTAGTTTTTAAAATGCTCAGAGCCCCTGGTGCTTTTATGAGTGCAAATACCATTGGTCTCGCTGTAATAGGACACAGCTGGGGGTACAGCTGGCCCTGGGATAAATTGCTGCCACCTGCATTTTCTTCTCCTCTAGGTACCCACAAACTGGGCAGCTACCCTTGGGGTGAGGGGTGCCCTTCCTGGGTAGGGCTCCCTGACTTGAGCATAGCTGGGCTCAGTGTGAGATGGCCAAAATCCATCAGAGAGCAAATCTCTGCTGGGCACCTTTCCTTCTTCCTTTCCTTCTTCCTTTCCTTCTTCCTTTCCTTCTTCCTTTCCTTCTTCCTTTCCTTCTTCCTTTCCTTCTTCCTTTCCGTTTTCCTTTCCGTTTTCCTTTCCGTTTTCCTTTCCTTTTTCCTTTCCTTTTTCCTTTCCTTTTTCCTTTCCTTTTTCCTTTCCTTTTTCCTTTCCTTTCCCTGTGCAACCCAGGAGGGACTTCTATCCACCTGAAGCCTCCCCAAGCAAAGCTCAAGGCTGGCATCCTGCCAGCCCTGCCTGATGGTTCAGCCACATGATCTCAGTCCTCTTCAAATCCTGCTTGGGTCCAGCACTTCTGCTTGGTAGCTGTGCCCTGGATGAAATGAGTTTGAATGGTCTCAGCCCATGTTTTAGCTGATCACAGCACAAAATTCAGTTGTATAGTGTGGAGATCTTCCTATGGCTTTGGGACATGGTGATACAACTGGTCATGTTGACTTAGGGCTAGTCAGGGTACTGAGTGTGGGTGCTGTGACAGTAACTGGGATGTCCTGTGTGGCCAGCTGCCACAGGCTGGATGCACTTCCAAAGACCCCCTCCCATTTATAGAAAATGCCAAAAGCAAAAAATTAAGGGGGAATAGGAAGGTTTAGTCAGAGGCCTTTCTCCTGTGGTGAGGATGGCCTGATGCAAACAGGAGGTGAGAAGAAAGAGCAGGCCATCATGATAAAGGAGAAGCAGATGGAGGTAGGAACTGGCCCTGATCCTCCTTAGACTTTTGGGGGAGACTGAGGCAGAGACTATGATCACATATCTGTGACCCAAGCAGTAGCTGCAGACAGCCTGAACCCAATCCCCTCACCCTAGAGCACCCAGTGCACCCCAGCTCAGCAGAGTCTCCAAGGCACTGGAGGAAAGGACACTTCAAAAGCAGCCCTTCCAGTTGCCTTTCCCGGGAATGGAGAGCCAGGGCAGTGCTGGTGGAGATTGAATCTAGTGATTACTTTAAGGGATTTGCTGTCTCTTTCTTTATCCCTCTCTCTCTCTTTTTTTTTTTTTTTTTTTTTTTTCTTTCTTTTTTTCTTTTCCCCCCCTTTTCCCTCCCTCTTATCCCTTTCGTGGTGCATTTGTCTTCGAGGAACCTGGGGTGTTCTTTTCATCAGTTCAATCTCTCTCTGGCACTTGAGTCCTGATTGGCTGAAGGACTTAGGGGAAAAAAAAAAATCTTTAATTAAGTAGATAATCTCTTCTTAGGAAGTTCTGCGGCTCCATTTCACCAGCCCCCTTTAGCTCTTACTTTAGGATTGGTTATCCTTTGCAGAAGGTGGGATTCAAGAGGCATCCGCTTCTTCATCACACCAGGACTGCCGGGTGGAAAATAACTCCATCCCTTCCCTAAATTAGTTGTGTTTCTTTTTTTTTTTCCTTTTCTCTGGTGTTGGTGGTACCCAAGTTTGGGGTTTTTTAGGATCTCCATTCTCCCTCTTTATTTGGATTTTATATTTCACATGGACCCTTATCTGGGCATCTTCTTCCTCACTCCCTTCTTCCAGTTCTGCTATGCCTGGTGAGTATCAAGAGCATCTCAGTCTGTGTCACAGGCAGGTGCTCTTCCCAGATACCCTAAGGAAATTCCTCTTCACCTTCCTAAATGTCTCCCCTTTCTCACTTAGCTCAGTTCTGTCTTTAATGGAATCAGATATTTAACCAAATCCCTACACACTCATTGGCAGAGAGGTTAGATCTATGAAAGTCCCCCTTTTTTCCCTGCACCTCCCAAAAATAACTAGGGGCCAGATTGTAAGCTGGGGTAAAACAGAGTAGAATGGATGCTGAGACCTAGCCCCTCACTTTCAAGTGGGAAGATAACCCAATGGAAGAGCCAGAGACTTCTGTTTTTCCAAAGGCTCCCAGTCAGCTTATCTCTTGTCTTAATTAAATCAAGTGGGGCTTCTCTCATGCTCCCCAAGGAGGACAGTTCATGATTAAGAACTCAGAGCCTGCAGGAGTGAGTTAGATCCATAGGAGTGTCACTCTGGATGAGCAGCCAGAGAGCAAATCTCCTTGGCACACACAGGGTCAGAATTACATGTCTGAAATTCATGTATTAGGAATTCCTGGGGAGAAGCTTTTGCTACGGTGATTGCTACAGCTCAGTTTCCAACCACCTGAGTCCCATCAGGCCAGTTCTGCTGTGCACAAATCTGTGGCCATCTCCTGTGGACCTCTTGCTTTGTCCTGAGGGCAGTGTTTTTATTTCCCCAAAGGTTTTTTAAGGGTGAACAGAAAGAGATTATGCTTGCATCAAATCTTATATCATTCCTTGTGGGATATATCAGTCCCATTCCCAAAGGGAAATGGTCTCTGCAGGTATTTTTCCTATGTGATTTTTACTGAGTACCCAAACTTTTTTCTCAATTGCTGTGATACCATGGGGAATCTGCTCAGCAGGTTACAGACTTATCTCTAACAGCAAGAAAAGTCTTTTACCATTCAATTACTAAAATCCCCTGCCTTCCCAAGAGCAGATCTCTAGGATCTCATGGATGGAGAAATCAAAATTACAAAAAAGAGAAACTAAAGAGTAAATGGGAACTCATTCCTGTTAGTCTGGAAGTGAAATTTATGTTCTTTCAGACATTTTCTACTCCCTTCACTAAAAGAATATGCAACAATTTGTATATGTCTAAATATTATAAAGCAGCAAACTCAAGATAAACCTCCCTTCTGGAACAAGGGGAATTATGTATGTTTTACAGAAAGGCTAGGCAAGAGCTCATGCTGATTTTATTTTTATTTTTCTGCTTTTCCTGTGTACATGTCTTGCTTCCTTTGATTAAAAACAGGTTTAGAATATGTTAAAAGAAAAAAGCCTAGCATTTTAAAGAAACAGTTCAAAGGAGAGAAATTTCAGTGCCCCAAGTAGAGCTAAAAAAGGAAATCCAGGACATTTTCAGTCCAAAGTTGGATGTTTGAATTCCCTGTCTCTCAGCAGTTTTTATCTAAGAGAAAAGTTTGTAGATCAAGACAACCCTGCTTCTCTCTGCATGTTGCTCATAGGTCAGGAGTTCCATAGAGAAAGGAAAATTGCAACCTTTATTTGAAATTATCATTTTGCAGACACTCTCCCTTAACTCTTGAGGAGAGAAAAGACAAATTTGTGGGAATCAGACAATAATTCTGCTTGAAGTTCGTGCTGGTTTTCTCTATCAGATCCAAAAGCTTAAAAACCAACGTTACTCTTTTTCTGTGATTTAATCACAGGAATTGGGTGTGGGAGCATGGGGGGGAGCAATATAGAATAATAAAAAAACCCCATTTTTATATATATGTGGCCACTTCCCTTCTTTGAGTGTGGATTAGATTTGACTATTGAACAGACCATTCTACCAGTGCATTATTTCTAGGTGGTAAAAATGTCAGGGTTGCATTTAGGAACAAAATCCTTAAAAAAATATAATAAAATAGAGAAAAATGAAGAAAAAAGAAGTAAAGTTCTAAATGTTATTGAGTTGCCATCCTGTCTCCTTTCCTGTGGGAATAATACAAAGATTTCTGACTCAGTAGTTTGCTTCTAAATGTATTTTTACACTTCAGTTGTGGGACTGCCTTCCGTTTCTAGCCTCACTAATTTTCTAATAACCTTGGGGAGCTCATATTGAGAACAAATCTCAGATCCAAAGGGAAATTCTTTCCATTTTCTCTATTTACAGTAATGACAGTGAAGATGTAAATCCAGCTTTATCATTTTCCAAAGAGCAGAACCAGCAGCACAGTAGCCTGAGTGGGTGGTAAAGTATCAGACAAATATCATAATAAGAGATTAGATAAGGCTCTTAGGGCATATTAAACTGAGGAGTGTGATGTTAAACTGAGGAGTGTGATGTTATTGGTTAAAGATATAGCTGAGGTGGAATTATCAGAGGCTTGTTAGTATTTGATATGAGTAAAATATAATGGGACAGCTGCTTGGCAGTGTTGTTTGCTTTCAGATACAATAAAACCATGATAGAAAACTCCTGCTGAAGGTATTCACTAGCATTGAGATGATTTTCTGATATTGGAGCCAATGAAAATCTCTTACCCTAGATTTACTTTTTCCTGGAGACATAGAGTTGTGCTGAGGGAAGCAGAGTGCCCTGGCCAGGGCCCTGCACAGCCTGGGGAGGGGGCAGAGGAACTTGGGGGTCTCCTTCGCTATGAGCCTGCTCTGCTTCAGCCCGTGTAATGCTGTCATGTTTGAACACGGAGGGAAAGGGTTTTACACAGCTAGAAACCCCCTGAGCTTTCTCAGAGAACAGAAATTACTTCAAGTGTCTCTTTTCATGTGTGTGATACAAAAAATCACCAAAGTAATAGAAATCGGGAAGGTTAACACCAGCTATGAATGCAACTACTTAGTTTAGTATTACATTCTGCTTTCATTTACAATGGAATGAAAATTTAGTAGGAATACATAATTTCTTTTTAAAAATCATACTACAGAGAAAATAATGAAGAGAGATTTTTGGTAGCAATTCCAATTTGTAGCACAAAGATGATTCTAGAGTCACAGTCACAATTGTACTACATCTGTGTAAGTAGTGGCTTAATTGCTCTCTGCCCTTACTGGAGACTATATACCAGAATGGAGATGCATTTTTCTTAACTAAATTATAAGAGCAAAGACAAAGCACACTGATTCTGTCTGCATTATTATCTTTCCTTCCCCCTCAACACAAGTAAGAAAAAGAAAAAGCCAGCCTCCAGCCATATGACAGTCCCATCTCCCCTTACCCTGAACCCACGTGAAGGTACAAGAGTTAAATGTTGGGGGGTCAAGTGCATCAAACACTTAAAACTTGGCAAATCCTTTACTTGTATAAGTCCTACAAACCCAGCCAGCAGCATGCCTCCCTGTTGATCTGAGAGCTCTAGGAAAATGCCTTCTGTCTCTCTGACTTTATAAACTGTTTAGAATATACTGCCAGGAAATTGCTACTGTATCATTTGCTCAGCTGCAAATGGAGAATTGGCATATCCTGAACTTGGCCTTTTTGTGAACCTTGAAGTTTACCCTGGAAGGAACAGATCCTCTGCTTCAATGCAGTCATGTCAATTGACTCCTGCTAACAGGCTGGTTTGCTGTAAACTCTGATGTTATGGATTACCGTCCTCCTCCTAAAGCTGTCCTTGCAATTTCTCAGATGTTCCTAAGCCAAGGTTTTGAAGCAAATCCCTCCTATACACTGAATTTGGGTTTTCCTACCTACATGGGAAGCAATGCAGATGGGATATATCTTTTGTTTTGGTGACAAAAGCAAGATAAGAAAGGACTTGCAATTTTCTAGCTCTTGCTTGTGCAGGAGCATTTTACCAGAGTTTTCTCACAGCTGTTGCAAGGGACTCAGACTCACACTGACACCATCCTGAGTGTGGTCCCCATAGCAAAGCACTTAAGGTCAAGGCAATGGACAGAAGGGAAACCAGATGGAAAAATGACTTGTTCATGCTGCTACCCAGTTGCGTTAGGAAGGGGACCCATGGAGCTTACACAGTCTGATTAGCCCCAGGTTCATGGCCCTGTGTGATTCAGGTCACCCGATGCTCTAATCACTCGGCTACAGATGCCGTCTCTCCAAGTCCCAGGAAATATTTAATTAGCTGTACAATGCAGAAGCAGCTTCCAAAGGAAAATTCCTCAGCAAAACAACCATCGACTTCGTGCATAAGTACTCATGGGGGCAGGAGCACAGTCAGGTCTGAATCCCAAGCCTGGAACAAAGGGAAAGAATCTCCTGTTCTTGCAGTGCCCTGGCACAGCCCACTCCTGTTCTGACCCAAGGGAATCTTTCCCAAAGCAAGCTTCATCTTGCAATCATAAACACATTTTCACCAAAAAAACACAAATACCAAACCGAAACAAAAGAACGCTAGACTTGCCAGAATGAAATGTTGCAAACTCATTCTCCTAACTCTAAACTGCAACAGCAAAGATCGGGTTTCTTGTGATTTTGACCAAGCTAAAATAATGAGACCTCCTTTTGTGGTGTACTTTGGAAAGGATCTCTGTGGGTGCAGTTCTAGTGGAGGTGAAGTGGGCATGCTAACTGCACATGTGGGTTTCTGGGGCAGGACAGCATCTTCTCTCAATCTGTCACATGTCTGATGTCTGAGCACCAGCCCTATCACCCTGTCTGTCTATGGCAGGGCTGCCCTTTGACCCTCAGCTTTGGACGGCAGTGCCTGCTTCTGCCTGTGCTTGAGCCCACGTTGGGATGCCCCCACAGTGTCTGTGCTAGATTTGTAGCACAAAAAGACAGTATTTCTCTCCCTTATGAGAGAATACTTGTGGCTCATTTGAAGCAGAACATAATCTCAAGAAGAAGCTGAAGAGCCAAGCATGCTCTATCATTTTCCCACTCACTCACTCACTGCAAGGTCTCGATCCACTCATTCCACCTCTCTGGCCGCAGTGTTTTCTCTGGGTGATAACAGCACTCACCCATTTCTCTGAAGTGCTGGGTTCCAGCAGGGAAAATGCTCCACAGACTCACCAGAAATAGTGATGAGTGTTATTTTACAAACCTGGAGAGAGTGGAATTAGGTATTTTTAGGAGACTCTCTGTTCTTACTTCATTTCTGACTTGGAATACTTGGAGTTGGCTTTTAGGCTTTTTTAAAGTGTCAGTCCTGTCCTGTCCCTTAGGGAGCAGCAAGGGGACAGGGGGGAGAGACCAGAGGTGCCTGCAGCCTGCCAGGAGACAGGCAGACTGTGGGGGAGAGAGAGGAGGGCCCTGGGATGCCTGGCATTCCCCAGGCCCCTCCACCATCACCCCCTCCCTGCTGACACTGTCTCTATCTTCCAGGTCAGTGAATAATTTCCTGATGACGGGCCCCAAGGTAAGAGAAATCCCTTTGATCTCTGTCCCTGATTCCACTAAACCCAGGGAGGGAAGGAGAGAGAGAGAGAGAGAGAGAGAGAGAGAGAGAGAGAGAGAGAGAGGGTCCTCCTTCCCAGTCCACTCCACCCAGCCTTGGCCAGAGCTCCCCTCACCCCCAGGTTTCCAGCAATAAGGAAGAAAGGCCAGGAAAGATTTGCTGTGAGATGCAACTTGTGAGTTCCTAGGGCTTCATGAGTCCCAAGCACTGCTGACCTGGGGTTCTTTTAAGCTGGCTGGGGCCAGATTCTGGAGATTTGTCTATTGACACCAGCCAAGGCTCTCACCTGACATCTATTGCTTCCTAAGCATCAGGTTGGCATCAGGCCACACTGATCCAGACAGAAGGTATTTTTTGAAGGCCCTGTAAAACACGCTTCCTCAAAGAGCACAACTAGAATTTCCAGAACTTTGTTCCATATTTTTGACCCCCCACATCCCTGTGCTCCTCTTTTAGAGGCCTTTTTTCTTAGTCAGGACCAGCCGTAAAATTTACCCAGATTTTGTTCTGGTTATTCCCTTGGAACAACTCCAGACCCATCTAGCTCCCAATATACTGGTGGAGCAGCCTTGTCCCAAAGCCCTAGCTCTCCCCTATGGGCTGTGGTGAAGAAGAAGGCAGTTGAGGCATTTGCTGGCCTGGAGCTCCCTGATCGGAGCAGAAAGGTCTGTTTCCTCTCATGGTGGAGGGATAAGGGGTTCCCAATGGCAGAGGCTGGCTGTCACATTTCCTAATGTGGCTAACAGCCAAGAGCTCAGCTTTTTCTGCCAGGAGGCTCAGGTTCTGACCCAGCACAGCAGCAAATGCGTTTGCTGCTGCTCGTGGTGGTGAGTTTCCCAGGGAAGCCAAGCCTGGGAGACCTTCTGAGCTCTGTATGTCTTGTCTTTGTAAGATGGCATGTGGGTTACTTTCAGTTGAAAATACACATCAACCCCGTGCTGACCCCCAGCTCTGCTCCTAGGCCTATCTCATCTACTCCAGCAGTGTGGCAGCTGGGGCACAGAGCGGCATCGAGGAGTGCAAGTTCCAGTTCGCCTGGGACCGCTGGAACTGCCCGGAGAGGGCACTGCAGCTCTCCAGCCACGGTGGGCTGCGCAGTGGTAAGGAAAGCATTGGATACCACTACTGGGACCCCCTTGATACAGGTCAGAGCTCTCCTCTCTTCCCAAGTTCCTCCTTTTATCTCCCATTCTCACCTGGGAAGTGCCTTTCCCAGGAATCCCCCAGAGGGATCTCCCCAGGAGACCCATTCACCCGTCAGCTCATAGATACACTGGGATCTAGCCCCAAGGCCTCCTTGCAATTCCAGCCTTTCCCATGGACCTGCTGAACCCCAGCTGGTGCAGGACCAACCCTCACACAACTGTCTCCCCACAAGGATGCACCCCCGCTGGCCTGCACATGGCCTTCTGGACACACCAGGTCTAGATGGTGCCCCAGGGTATCCCAGGGAGGCTGAGAATCAGCACAGGCTGGCTGAGTAGCAAGAAGAGGGATAAGGCTAAAGGGTGCAGGAAAGAGTTCATCAGTGGCTGTGCTCAGGCCAAGAGACAGAAGGATACTTCCTACATCTTCCAGATGTCAGAATCATCCTGGGCAGAAATCCAGCATCCCTGACCTGGGCCACTGTAGGGCATGGGGCTGTGGTCATTGTCACCGTATCCTATTCCTTACCTATTTGCAGGTCCCAGGAAATATTTCAGTGCATATCTGGCCCTCTAGACCTATGTTTGATGCTGGGTTGGGCTCATACCTGCTCTGTAAAATCAGGACCTGGGTGTAGAGGAGAGCCTCAGGCCTCTGGTGGGACTGGCAGCAGACAGGAGACCAGAGCCCCAGACAGAGATGGACAAAGGTTTCAAATCGGGACCTTGAGAAGACAACTGTAGCACAA
This sequence comes from Certhia americana, assembly GCA_018697195.1. Lineage (NCBI taxonomy): Eukaryota > Metazoa > Chordata > Aves > Passeriformes > Certhiidae > Certhia > Certhia americana. The sequence goes on from CM031862.1 coordinate 18,656,591, forward strand.
GGCCTGCTCTGAGACCAGAAGCAGGTCCCCAAATCATTCCTGTCAAGTTTATCTGTTCAGATCCACACCTTGCTGGTATTCAATGAAAGCCAAAGGCTCAGTGAAGCCAGGTGATGATTCCCAGACTGATCCTGGTGGGTAGGTATGGTCATTGCTCAGAGCCCTTTCAGCAGAAGGTAAGGCTCGAGGGGACAGTGGGAAGGAGTTCTTGATACTTGGAGAGGACCTCTTTCTGTTGGGGGTGTGTTAGTGAGAAGTAGGGGACATTGGCTGAGCTCACACAAGGACAGCCAGGTGCTATCTCATCCACATCCTTTCAAATGGCATGAGTCAGTTTGGATCATTTTTGGGAGCTTGTGTCTTCAGGTAGTTCAAGCCTAAACTAAGCTAATCTGACACGCAGGGCCTCTTCTCCACCCCACAAAGTCTTCTCCACTGCAGATGTCCTGTGCAGACTCCTGCACGGTAGGAACAATTTCCAACACTGCCCTTGCCATGAAATCTTTTGCACATCTGCTCTCTTTGTATTCCCCCTTGACAGCAAACCGAGAAACAGCCTTTGTCCATGCCATCAGCTCTGCGGGCGTCATGTACACGCTGACCCGGAACTGCAGCCTGGGGGATTTTGACAACTGTGGCTGTGACGACTCCCGCAATGGGCAGCTGGGTAAGGAGAGATGAGCTGGTGCCCCTCACTCATCCCAAGTGGCAGGAGAAGGTCTTCTCTCCTCCACTGCGGCCTGCAGAAACACCCCCCATCCTGGTCCCCACTCCCAGGAATAATGCACAGAGCAGAGCTTTCCCTGGTTCAAACCAAAGTAGCTCTGTGGAAGCTAATGGAGCCACCTCCAGTTTACACCAAGCCAAGCTCTTGATGCTTTCCATTACTTTCTAAATGAGCAGGAACATAGAAGGGGTTGCAGTTTCCCTGGTTCAAAATCAAGAACTCTATTTAAGCTGCTGGCGAGAATGACTGTCACATGGGCAGAGGAGTGGATCTGTTGCCATGCACCTAAATGATCTTGGTATAGCAGCACAGGTCAGGGACCCCAGGGTTCCCAGGGTCTGCAGGACCAGGTTGGCCCCACAGCAGAATAACTATGAGGAAAAGCAGGGTGGCATTCAAAAACCTCTCTAGCACTTATCAGCATGGCAGGCACACAAGAGCACAACCAGGAGAATCACTGTGGCAGCACACAGCCATCACACCCTCCACATGACAGTGGTATCCAGGCCCTCAGCCATCAAGCAACCCTGGTAGGGAACTCCAGGCTGCATCACTCCAGCTCTCTGCTCAGCTTTCACAGAAAACACTAACATTTAGGGGCTTTGTTTTGAATAGAAAGAGGTCAAACTTCAGATGATCAAAATCTTTTAAAAGCCATGCCCTTCCCAGCTACAATAGGCACTCAGTATGTGTCACTTTATGACAAACTCCTCTGGAGTGTCCAGTATTTAGTAATTTACTTTACTGGCTGATAGTTTTGAAAACACCCACTACTGCTTAGGTGTCCAAAGTTTGGGAATGCCTGTCTCTAGCAGAGCTAGACTTTTAGGCAACAACACATCAAATTCTATCTACTCTGCAAAACGAAGTTAGTCACGCTACATTTCTTTTTCCCCCAAATATATCTGTTTTTAATAAAAAATTTTCCATTGTGGACTTTAAAACCTTGTAAGGCACAGGAAACTTTCAGGCTTGACCAAAACAGCATGATTCAATTCAGCCATTGAACTGAATCCAAATTGGTGAAAGGTTTTCCTGCTTTCTTCAGTCCCAGTTCTTGATTTGGACTGCATTATTCACTGCAATTACCATGGACCAATGCAACTCCCATGGAACACTCCTGTCATTCCCTGGGAGAGGGGATTATGATGCCCTGGGAAAGTCTAGGCGAGGGCCAGGCCTTTCCAGAGAGGCACAAGGCCATTAAACCACAACTCCCAATGTACCAATGTGGCATGTTCAGGGTCAGAATGTTTCAAATAGATTTCAAATCTTCAGTAATAATTTGGCATCTTTCTCTAAGAGGAAAAAAACTGCATGATGTTTTTCCTGTCCCACTCAGCTCCCACTCAGTTAGGAAAAGTACCTTCCACATATTTTTGTGTAATTTCACAGCTCTGTACTGACTCTCTTGTTTATTGATGGTAACTAGAAAATCAGACCCTTCTAAGATGCCAAACACCATCTCAGAATTCTGGGTGTGCCAAAACCAGAATTTGATGCACGTGTACCAGGCTTGGGCTGTTCTAGGCAGAGGGGAATCTGTTGCCTCTGACCAGGATGCCTTCACCAGTTTGTTAACCCAAGTTAGCAAGATGCTGTCCCTGCAAGTCACACTGAACCAGCTGAAGGCAGGGTTTGAGAGGTGATTTGAGACCCAAAGGCTTATCTGCATGTCTGCTAATGCATGATAACTGACAGCTTCTCAATCCTGCTCTATAGAAAGCCTGGAAAGCCCTGTGTTTGTTGTACAGGACATACCCCTTTGCTGCCTGTCAGAGCCACTTACTATACAGGCCTCAGGAGAAATGTCATGAACTCAATGGGAGGGAATCTGTGAGTACTGTGCAGTGAAAGGCTGGGTTTGCCCCACAGCCTGCATTCCCTCCCATCACTTCTGAAACCCCTTCTGGTCCTTTGACAGCACACATCTCATCTTCTTTCTTAGGGGGACAAGGCTGGCTGTGGGGAGGCTGTAGTGATAACGTGGGCTTTGGGGAAGCTATTTCCAAGCAGTTTGTGGATGCCCTGGAGACTGGACAAGATGCCAGAGCTGCTATGAACCTGCATAACAACGAAGCAGGTAGAAAGGTGAGCACCTCTCTCCCCCCAGAACTGACAGTGCATACCAAATTGGCTCTGAGCATTCACTGTGGAGAGTCACAATTTGATGTGGCTAAAAACACACCTCCAGAAGAAACAACTTCTTGGGGGGATGGCAGCAGTACAATGGCATCTGCTCTAAGGTAGCAAAGCTTATGTGTTACCATGTTAATGACTTTCTGCAGTCCTCTTTTTCCCAGTTCAAGTAGGGGAGAACTGTGGAAAAGCAAATTTGTGAGTTTCAGGACTACTGTGCAGGGAGAATTGATGCCAAACTCCTCCACAGGCCTGGAGCCATGTTTCTGCATGCATTGCAGGACAGAAACAGCCCCTCCAGGGTTTTTTTTTCTTGAACCCCTCTCTCTGCTCACCCTGTAGGCGGTGAAAGGGACCATGAAGCGGACTTGCAAATGCCATGGTGTGTCAGGGAGCTGCACCACCCAGACCTGCTGGCTGCAATTGCCTGAGTTTCGGGAGGTGGGCACTTACCTCAAGGAGAGGTACCACAAAGCCCTGAAGGTGGACTTGCTGCAGGGAGCAGGGAACAGCGCTGCCAGCCGGGGTGCCATTGCTGAAACCTTCAGTTCCATCTCCAAGAAGGAACTAGTGCATTTGGAAGACTCTCCTGACTACTGCCTGGAGAACAAGACCCTGGGGCTGCTGGGCACGGAGGGCAGGGAGTGCCTGAAGAGGGGCAAGGCTCTCAGCAAGTGGGAGAAGCGGAGCTGCCGGCGGCTGTGTGGGGACTGTGGGCTGGTGGTGGAGGAGAGGCGAGCTGAGATGGTGTCCAGCTGCAACTGCAAGTTCCACTGGTGCTGTGCTGTGCGCTGCGAGCAGTGCCGCAAACGGGTCACCAAGTACTTCTGTGTCCGTAAGGAGAAGCGGGAGCGGAGTGGAGGTGGCGGAGCCAGCCGCAAGCTCAAGAGAAAGCTCTAACTTGCTTCTGCTCCTCCACAGTCCTGTCTGCCCCTCTCGTCTCCTGCCCTTCCCAGCAGCTCCTGGCACCATTTCTGTTTGGCATAGTTTTGTCTCATTCCCACTGCTGCCTCACTGGGGCTTGGGCAAGGCAAAAGAGCCTTGTATGAGTGCTCAGGCCTTGCCCATACAGGGCATTGGTGCACTGAGTAATGTCTTCTGGGGAGACCTTCAAGTGTTGACAAAACACGGTGAGACTCGGTCCCTTCAACTCAGTGTCACTCTATCCAGTGACTATGGCATTATCTCTGAAAACAAAGGAGGTCTTGGTGGCTCCTGTGGTTTGGAGCTTGTCTGTTCCCCAAACAAGCACCTTCTCTGGGCTTTTGTGTAGGTGAGATAAAAAGTACAAGGAAACTGAGAGGGCACCAACAATTGGACAACTCACATCAGTAATCTGTAAATGAAAGAGGCTTTTAAAAAACAGAGGTACTAAAACAGTTATTACCTCTGGCCTACACTATGAGGAAATAGAAATGGCATGCAACTCCTTACTCAGCAAGCCAGCCTCCAGGAACCTCACAGCTTTGCTTCCCAACCTTTGACAGCTTTGCTAAGCTCTCCAGTACTTTACTTTGCATTTGAAATGGCAGCAGCAAGATGGAAACTGCTGCTTGACCTGCCCATTAAACAGCTGTCTAAAAAAGGGGTCCCATCACTTGGCTTTTACACGCTTTCTCTGTGTCTTCCAAGCCTCCAAGTCTGGTCTCCCTTTTTAGGCCAGCATTCCTATCAAAGCCCCTGACTGATGCCATAAAGATGCCCTCACACTTCTCTACTACCTCCTTCCTCCCAAATCTCTCCCAGAGAGGAGCTGCCAAGCTGAGCCTACTCCCCATGTCCTGGTGTACTTGCCAAGCACTCTTACCCTGTCAGCTAACTAACTAAATACTTCTTCCTAGTCTGAGAAAATAATGTCAGTTACTATTTAATGGGGTTGTAAATAGGAAAGTGAAGCACTTTGAAGTTTAATTTATTGCACAGTTACTGTGATGTATACATAACAGTTTTTCCTCTACTGCTTATTGTATATATTCTATAGGCTAAGCAAGCAGCAGGAAGATTTGGTTGATGCATCTCTGTTCCCTTGCTGAGGCTAGGGGAGGGAGGTAAGAAGGTGCCAGCTGTAGGACTTGGGGAAGCTCACTGCACCATCACAGCAACCTTCCCCTCTCCTATGATAATATCATCTACTTTGTTGTTTGAAGTGTCCTTTAGCCAGACAAGAAGCCAGCAGAGCTGTTACTGGCCATTAGACCCATCTTGTAGACAATATTTGTAAACCAATAGCCAATGCAATAAATCAGTAGCCAAGTGCTTGCAAAACGCTGTTGTGTCTAAGTGGCTGGATGTTCTTTCATCCCATTTTGTGTGTGTATGTATAAATTTAAGAATCCTGGAAATTAAAACACACTGCTTACCCATCTGAGCCCAGGAAGACCTAACCAGTTCCGGCAAGCACAAGCTCAGCCCCTGCCACGAGGGGGAAAGGATGTGCTCTCTCCTGAGCTTGCTTGAGGATGCATCCAACTGCAATGCAACTGCCAGGATGAAATGGAGTGGGAGGAGGGCAGGCAGGACCCAGTTGCCCACTACATACCTGATATATTAAAGACACTCAGCTGCCTGTATTTGTCCCTTCATTATCAATTAGTCCCTTGATTCCAGGACTACCTCACAGGGAACAGGAATTTGGACCTAGGGTCTCACCACAGCAAGAGCATTCCTGCCAAACAAGAATCTGGCCTTTCAAAAATTGCAAGAGATCTTGGCCCATTCTCAGGGAAAACTGAAACACTTCCACTTCACACACAAACCACCACTGTTTGCACAGAGTGACACAGCACAGTGTGCACAGTGACCCTGCCGAAGGTCTCTCTTGCATCCCCACCAGCAATTCCTCTATGTCCCTGCGGTTGGCCAGGAAAGGAAAGAGGAAAGAAACAAGAGTCTCTCGACCACCAGGGAAAGCTCCAGCATGGGCCTCTCTTTTCCTTCTGGCTCTCCCCGTTCCACAGTCAGCTGGAAAAGCTGTAGAAGCCGTTTCCCTCTTCCTCCCACTCGTTCTCCATCCCTCCCCTGCTGACACTGCTGCCCCGCCAAGGCCGTGGCACAGCCCGGGCTGGCGCTGCGGCGGCTGCTGGCCAAGGGGCCGTGTGGGGCACCTCAGTGTGAGCCCCACCGCCACACGCTGCTTCCGCTGGGGACACGGCGACACCGCAGCTGCAGAATGTGCTGACCTCAGCAGCGGGTCCCCCCTCCCGGCGCACGGAGCCCTCAGCGGTAAAGGCCTTGCTGCCATTGTGGGCAGGATTGGATGCTTCCATGTATTCATTTCGGTTTAATGAAGGCGCATTCCTCAGAGGAGAAATATTTACATTCAGCTTCCCAGGTGGTCACCTTCGCCCAGATGACACACAAACAGGCAGCCCCCCGCTCCCTTTTCCAATCCGAGCCTCTTTAGAGGGCTCGGGAGGAGGGGAGACAGCGGAGGGGGGGCTGCTGGGGGAGCAGAATAGAGAAGGGAACAAAATGCTAATAAATCAGCCAGCCAGCCCTTTTCCCCTCCCCTCAGTGGAGTCAATGGAAAGTGTCATTTCACATGCTAATCCCCCTCCGATCTCTTTACAACACCTTTTCCGAAAAGTGTTTGGGAAAAGTCCTTGTGGCCCGTTTACAGCTCCCCGCCGCTTCAGATTCCTTCTTGTCTAAGGCCGCGGCCCCGGTGTGGGTCTCTCCCTCCAGCAGGGCTCCTTACAAAAAACATCTCAACAAAGACTTTGGAGTTCATCAGCCTCCCACTGAAATTCACAGCTGCTGAACAAACTAATCCCCTCTCTTGGCCTTTCTTCCTTTCAATGGGTTCTTGGCTTCAAAGACACTTTGGGAAAGGACTTTGTGGGGACTCACACTGCTCCCTCAATAGAAGTTAGTGCAAGCATTATCTTCAGAGCAAGTGGCTTTACAAACAAATACTGCCTAACAATCTCTGCCCCTCCAGCTCCCCCAAACACACACAAGCCTAGCCTGCAGACATGATGTTATCTGCCACAGGATTAGAGCTCTGTTCTCTGTGCCCAGGGATCCTTTCCTGCTGCCCCCTTCCCCCCCAAATTCTTTGTCAACCCAAAGGCCTTCTCACCCAACTGAAAATGCTTTCCCTGGTGCCCGGGTGCTGTGAAGCCATGTGCCCACATGGGAGGGGGCAGTGCTCATTGCCCGTGGACTGAGAGATTGCCAGCCAGCAGAGATGGTGCTATAAATGGAGGGGCATTTTCCTGTGGGGTTTGAAGGGTAACATACCATACCAGGGCTGCAGAGACAGGGCTTCTGCCACAAGCCTCTCCAAGACTTTCAACTGAGTCATCTCAACTTCTCCCCTCTGCTTGCTTTCACTACAAAGAGTTTCAGTGCTTACAGGGGTAAACATGAAGCAAACAGAGTAACAGAGGGGCAGGTGGGAAGGAGTCACATCAAAGGCAGGATAAACAGCCAGTCTCTGCACAAGTACCGGGTAGCAGTAGCGATGCATGCTGGAGGGAACTAATATATGTATCTGAGAAATATGTGGAAAATCTGTGCTTATTTCTCAGCAGTAGAAGTGGCCTGATTTAAGGAGACCAAAGGGCTGGACTGCACAGGGTACTGTAACTGAATCCCAAAAGGCAGAATCTAAGAAATGCTAGGCTTGTTAAGTGATCTCAGAAAGATCTCAGAAAGCAAATGTATGCCACCTGGGCTACCTGTGTTATAACCCCATTCTGATGCTGCACAAGTGTTACCTTTGAAAATCAGCTTTACTTGTCCCTGCTGGGGGACAGCTGTTAGGTCAGGCTGTTTGCTAACTACTCCAGACCAAAAGCTCTTCAAGATTCCTTCACACTTCATGTTTGCCTCTGCCAGCAGCAGAACTACAAAAGGCTTGTTGTCCTTGAATGCACGTGGTGTGTCCCTAACACGCAAAACTCTCATAAACCCTGGGCCCATCCCAGCAACAGCTCTTCAAATTTTCACCATCCAAACAATCTTTCCAAGCTTTTGCTTCCTCCTAAGTACTCCCACCTTGGGCCGTGTAATACAGTCCTTCATATTTCAGAGTTTCATGTGTGCTGACTGGAAGGCTTGTACACACGTACTAGCTAGCTGACAGAAAAAAAAAAATTACATCAGAATTTCTTTATTTTGTAAGAAAGCTTGATTCCCCTGCCTTTATCTCTGTACTATGTTTCAATTCGGCCCTGCTTACCTCCTTAAAAGATTAAATTAAATCAGCCATCAGATTCCTAAGTTATTAATTAAGAACTGACAATTCAAGAGTATAAATTTCCACACAGGTCCAATCCTTATCTTAGCTCAAGCTGCATGGCTTCAGTGGTGTACCATTTATTTCCAATGGGAGACGATGTCATCAAGGGCTCTCTGTTTATTTACTGATATACTTCCAACACTTGATGTCAAGTGCAAAATCCCCAACACTGCTGAGATTTCCCAAGAGAACCTGAGTCTGGGGGCATTGATGTGTCTGATGCAGATGAATAGTCACAACTGATGCAGGTGATCTGGAGAAGATTAGTGCTCTGACCCTGCAGCTTTAGGGAGTGGGTAAGACCTGAGTCTCGCCATACCAGGATGGATGCCACCCATAGCAGCAGAGCCCAAAATCTGGTTTGCCACACACAGTTCTCAACTGCCCCCTCAGTGGGTGGCCATGCAGACTGAGGAAGTCCTATGCAGCCAGAGGTGACAAGCCTATGAAAAGAACCACCACAAAACACAGCTTTTCTTTAATTGTTCTGTAATTTCTCAGTGCATCAAACCGCAGCAATAGAAACAACACAGCAGCAACAAGGAGGCACTTTGACCTGGAAAGGAGAAAATGAGACATGTCCTCTTCCTCCCTTCTCTGATTCTCTCTCTCCTACGTCTCATGGTAGACTAGGCTGATTTGTGTACATCACTGAACTGCAGGCCAACAACAGCATTATCACTCAAGCAGCAAGCAGAGCAAGTAGAGACTGGCTGTATCCGAGTCTTGGGAATAAGCCTTGCTCTCAGCTATGGATCAATGATGAGGCTGCCTGGTTAGTAAGAAGGATGAGAGAGAAGGCAAGGAAGGAGGAAGAGAGGGAAATATACACGCACAAAGGTGTGCCCTAAAATCCCATCTGCCTTCCCAGACTTCTTCCTCAGAACAGATATGCTTCATACTCCCAGAGGAATTGCCACAGTGATGACAAGTCTCAGCACAATCCATATCTTCAAGTCCTGACAGCGTCACCTCCTGCAGCATATTCCTACCACCACAGTGCCAAGGGGCCTTTGAGAACCACCTTTGCATGGGTCTGTAACTGTAGGCAGTACGAACGCACCATACCTGTAGCAATGAGCTGTCTCTCCTTGCTCAAGTCTGGGCTGGTCAGGGTAGCTCAAAGGAAATCTTTATGGGATTTCAACAATCACTGCTGCTCTTGAAGTCCCTAGGCCATCTGAAAAACCTGAACTAGGAAGCCTTTAGATAACACCAGTGGGTAAAAGTCCAGCTGTGCTAAAATAAAAGGAATTGAAAAAGGCCAGGAGCTAGAAAGAGCAGCTTTCAGCCCCAAGACAAGATATGACCACCTGTGGGGAAAAGCACATGGAGCACAACCTGCCAACATTCCTGAACGGGAGAGTCCCAGGAACTGGAAAGGGAAATCATCCCTGAAATATTATGGGCTTGAGCCTGAAGCTGATGAGGGAAAACATACAAATGAAGGTGGATAGAGGGTAAACAGAAAATCTGACTTTTAAAAACAAGAGAGCTGGGTGAAGAAGAAAGAGAACCAAAGCTGGCCCAGAGTAGATTAGTAGTTAGCCTCAGCTGTAGCAGGATATGGGTGCAGAGGGATGGAAGGTTGAGTAAAGGATGAGAAAGAAGAGAAAGAAGAAGCCAGGAGAGATCCTGCTGCAGCCCAACAGAGTGAGGACACACCAGCCTAGGTTCCCAAGGCAGCCCAGCTACCACTCAGGAAGTTTATTCTGCAGCAGGGAATAGAGCCTGAGGCTCTTCTGTGGTGGTGCTGCAGGTACCAGCCCTATTTGTTTCCTGAAAAATAAAAAAACAATGTCAGCCTAGAAGGGAAGGAGCTTCCCCTTTGTGTTGGGGATATAGGGAAGAAGAAGGACTTCTGTGCAACCTGGACAGCCTGAAATTGAGATCCCTGGGCTGAAAAGTGGCCTCACTGATAAGAAAGAATAGAGAAAGAACAGTCTCTAGGAGCTGCAGGCACCAATGGGCTGTCTGGAAAGTGGATGGAGCCAGGTGTGCTGGCCTAGCACAGTTCCAGGCACTGGCACAGACCTATTTCTCCAGAGTCAGAAGGAGAGTCCACAACCTGCAGCACATCAACAGGTGAGGCGGTCCACCAGCTCTTGGTGTGCACTGTTCCAGCTGCTCCACACCTTAGACATTCAGCTTGCCTGCTATTGTCATGAGGACTTTCAGGATGGGCATGAAACCAGACACCTCACTGAAACTGCTGCTGCTCACAACTTGGGTGTGAACCAGGAGACCTTGTGGGTAGTTCTTAGCCTCAATGCATCGGGCAATTTCGTGGAGACCCATGAGGATGGTTGGAGAGAGCTGTGGAGAGGGAGAAGAAATGAGTCAGCATGTCCAGTAATATAACAGGTCTCTCTCCCTCCACACCCTTCATTACTGTCTTCCACTATCACCAAACAGCACCTATACAGTCAAGCACTGGCAGGAAGGATAGCTGCTTCTTCCCTTGCTTTCCCAGACTACACCTGCCAGTTGGCATCAGCAACTGGCATCACCAGCTTCAGAGTTTTCCAAGTTAGTTACGCTGTGTTCACACTTAACCACTCCCAACTGCCCCTTCCCATCTGGGATCTGTCTATATGCCAGTATACTTTTTGAAGGGTAAAAGCACCTTGCAGATACCTCTTCAGCTTTTCCTTACACTAAGTCTGGGCCAAAGTTAAGAAAGAATATACAAGGCTGGCTGGATTCATGGTTATGACAAGGTTTGTCACTCCCCTTGTCTTCCAAGAGAATATGTGCTGGTTACAGTGGTACAGACACCAAGACCCACAACCCAGTTCCAAGGTGGGCTCAGGAACCCACCTGACCACAAGGAATGGTGGCATCTACTTACTGCCTGCTCACGGAGCTTGTCATACAAACACTCCAGCCGCTGCAACGCATCCTCCAGCTTCCTTCGTGTTTTCTGAAGCAAAACAGGTATTGCTTGTCTGCCAGAGATTCAAAGCCACTTCTCCAGAGCCAAAGTGCTCTCACTCAGTCCCACCCATCCTCTGTCTTTCCACAGCACCTTACAATTCAGCTGCATCTCAGCCTCTGACAGCCAGGGTCTGTGATACAAGCCAGCCATGCCCTCTCTCTGCACATATACATACATGCACATATATACACATTCTCTCCCCAGCATGGAAAGATGGATTGTACCTTCTCCCATCTCCCAGCCTAGGTATTCCTCCCTTTTACCAGTACTTGCAGACCACAGGATAGAGTGACTACTTCCAAAGTGTGAGAAACATCCACTAGTTAGCCCATGGGGTGTTCAGACAGCCTCACCCTGACTGACCCAAGAAAGAGCTGCTTCCTGGTCTCCTCAGGGAGAAGAGGGAATACCCTTCCCACTCTAGGTAACCACCAAGGAAAGTGACTGAATATTGAAGCTCTGATGAGACTCACCTCATTAACCCCATCTTGAATAATCCACTCACAGGTAACTTATTCCATGAACAGAAATGCCTGGCTCTGAGCACTGATGGAACAGGCCTGGAAGCCACAGGAATTTAGGTGCCTTGCACTGCTCTACAGAGCCAGCTATTCAACCACCACCTAAGTAAAGAGCTTAAGCACAAACCAAGAGGTCTTTCTGTCCATAAAGCGAACCTTTAGATTATCCCCTAGAAATTGTTATGCTGCACTCTCAGAAAGCACAGAGCAAACATGCTGAAGATGCTGCTCTAATTGCCTGACTCTGGGACAGCAGCCTGGGCTCAGTGTTCATCCTAACACCCATCAAGCAGAGATGTTCAGGAAGGCTTCTTAGTGGCTCCAAGCCCTGGGAAGACTTAACAACCTAACACAATGTGCAAACACTGCTTTTCTGCTTCCAGACGGCCTGGCCTGACACATTTGCCCAATGTGACGTGTGCCAATAGCCTTTCAGGAATCAGAGTGAAGAAATTACAGTTACTTGGACACAAAGATTGTTTGGCTTTCTCTTCCACCTGGGATATCTCAGCCTTTCCCTCTACGCTCTAAAGATAGCTGCTAATACCAGCTCTGCAGGAACTATCTGGAGATCAAGCCAGTGAAACTGAATTAGCTGAGTAAATTCTTCTACTTTCCTTAAAAGAAAGAGCCAGGAGGACAGAATCATTGCTCCAAGAAGGCAATGAGAAACAGTGGATAAGAGTTAGAGAATGCATCTCAGTTCCCAAAGATAAACAAACCTGCAGCCTAAAGGAAGGAGGCAAATAGAGATTAACTTGGTTATAGGAACAAAACTTTTCCTCTCTTTACCCAAACAAAAGAAGAACGCACCAGTCAAACATCTATAGGGAAAAAAAAATCAAAGATCAGAGAAGGGAGGACTTACTGGATCAGTGGCAACAGCTGAGCAGCGTTGCACCAACCCTTCAAATGTAGCCTTCAAAGCCTGGTGCTCAGGGGGCAGCTCCTTCTTCTCAATGCTTTCCCCAGGTAGCTGGTGATACTGACAGAAAAAAAAGCAGCTGAATGAATGCAACAGGAGCATGAAAGGCTGCAGCAGGTAGGTTCCCTCTTCAAACTACAGAACAGAAAGAATTTCACCCCTTCACAAACCCAGAGACTATATGGAAGCACAGAGTAAGGTTATCATCTTCAGACTGTGATACAGCTCCAGGCCTCCGTGGAGTCTCAACTCCCAGCAGGCTGACAGCCTGCCTGGTCTCCCTCACTCTCTCCCATCCATACCCAGGTGTCAGTTTTCCAACCTGACAACTCCTCTAATGCTCAGGCAGAGATGCCTTGTAGGGGCTAGGGAGTAGCATAAGCCCTCTGCAGCTGCCAAGTAGTAAGAACCACAAAAGCTGAGTTGTTTTTCTACTTGACAAGATGCTGGTGGCTGACAGTGCCCCACTTTCCCTGGTACCTGTAAGCTGCCTTCCTTGGGTGCTCCTGGGGGTGACTGGCCAGATTCTTGCAACCTGGATAGCTGAGGATGGATTCCTTGGGGTTCAGCAGGCAGGCCCATTACTGGAGCTGTGATGGGGGCCAGAGGAGTAAATTTCTCAGGCAACTGTCAGCAAAGAAAGGAAAGAAAAAAAACATCAAGAAAACCAAGTCCAAGGAAGAAAGGTTGGTTGCTTCTCCACAGAAAAATTCAGCATCCTTTCTAACTTGAAGAGTCTCCAGTTCTCAAGATGATGAAAGAACACATCCCTGTTCTTTCAGCCCCCTGACTCAGAGAATGGGGCCCTTCCTCTTCCATCCTAGATGAACAGTCAAAGCGACAGCAAGAAAACCCCTCTGGAATTGTTCAATCAAACAGATCCGTTACCCCTGAGAGCACTGGTCCTCAGAAAGCCGCTTGGTCTCTGCAACGGCACGAGTCCTGAATGTAGAGATTAGCAGCAGTAAAGTGTCCAACTGAGCAAGTATTGGGGAAAATCCCACAACATGGGGGGAGATTCCTCTTGCAAACACTTCATCGTGCCCCTGCTAAGCCAGAGAGTCATGACAGATTCTCTCCAACAGGGCTAGATCAAAAGGAGATGGCTTTAACAAGAGGCTAATCCTGTTGTAGTGAGCACAGCCTGAAGCAGGTTCCCAGCTATGCTGCCAGAAAAAAGGGCGAGAAGTCTGTTCCAAGCTAAAGAAGAGGAGTGGGGGGTGGGAAGGATGCCAAAGAAGCTTCTCGTCACACCCGCCAGCAGGCAGCAGTTATAGAAATGGGGTACTGAGAGCATTTGTTGCAGAAGAGCTCAGCTCACAGGCCCTCCAGTGCAATCATGACAAGGCAGAGAGCTGCAGGACCAACACAGCAGGCAGCTCACAGCTACACTTGTCCCAACTTCTCTCAACACAAGTGCCTTATCATTTGGTATCAGCATCTGAGGAAAATCACTGTTAGTCCCACTGTGCTGAGGGAAAATGCTGCTCCTAGCTGTCAGGTGTGAAGAGAATGTGACCTTGTCAGCCACTATCAAAAAATTTGTGTAGGCAAGGGCACAAGATTAAATCTGTATTTTTAACAATAAATTACTGTAGGCAGCCTGGGAAGTACTGACAGAGGATGCAACATGAGAGCTGATAACCGTGTTACAAAACAGCCACCTTGCAAAACAGCATGGGACTTTGGATGACAAAGAGTCAAGCTTATTTAAACTCCAGTCCTAGCCATGCATGCAGTGCAGACACACACAGAGCAACAGGGATAGAGACCTATGGAGTTTGACAGCAAGCATTTATAGGAATGTATCTATTACATGGAACTCACTGGCTAAAAGACAACCAACACATATTGTAGCTGAAAACTTACCTTTTTCTTTTGAAGGCCTCCTCTTCCAGTAGAGGGATCACTCCAAGATTCCTGAGCTGCCAGGACAGAGGACAAGACACAAACCTCAGACCCTGAGAAACTGGCTGCAGCAACAATTCATGGCTGCTTGCATGGTTTAGAACTTCCTTCAGGAGAAGGCCCTTTGGCTCCAATTCCCTTGTCATCGCACCTTTAGGCTGTTTCAGATGAGGAATTTCAAACCCAGCTCACAGGCCCATGAGATGTTCTTGCTTCCCCTTTCCTTTCTTAATTTCATTCCTAGTATCCAAGTGTGTGCACAGCCTTCATGAGGTGATGTCTGATCAGACTGAACTGGCACGCACCCTCTCCCACATAGGAAACTTTTTTTTTAGCTACCTTTCTGGATCCTGTATAAGTGGTAGAAGTCAGCCTCAGAGTCAGGCCTGAACCTTGGTGGGAACCTGCATAAGTGTGCACCTCACATTTCAGTAAGTTCTTCGGGTTCTCCAGAGAATCTGGCACTGTGGTAGCACAGCAAGAGCTATGTTACAGGTGAGAGGGCTTCTCACCAGCTCATGGTGGTAGTCCAAAGCAATACAGGCTGTTCTGATAAAGGCAGAAAGATTTAGGGGTGGGTTCCCTTCCAAAATCGTGTTCAGAACCAAAGCTTAGCAAAATTTGCTGACTGCAAAATAGAAGGGAATAGACTTAACCAGTAAACGCTTTGGGAGCAGAGGGGTGTCTCAGCAGATGCTTCTGTGGTAATCTAACCTCACTCCAGGTAATTTAAAAACCTCCAGACAACATGACATCAAAAGACTTGTGTCCACTCTTCATTCTGCAAAGGTCAAATTGCAACTACAATGTCTGCTGCTGTCCTGTAAAGGTACCTGCATCTTTAGACAAAACCCCAGTATTAATAACCTCATGCCCATGAGACAGGAATAATCTGTGAGAAAACAGAATAATTCTAAGGGGGCAATATCAGAATTGCTGGAGCTCAGAGCCACTCTTAATGAGCCACTGATCCCGAACTGAGCTTTAAAAATCACAGGGGAAAGATGCAAAAGGTGCTTCATTACTTTAATTACCTTTATTATTAAAATTCTGGCAGCCTCTTTTTGCCCTCCCTTTTCCCATGATTTCAAGACTCAGTCTCTGATGTGTTGGGATCAGAAGTTTAATTAAGTTGGCACCTCTTTCTAGCTTGGGGATTCTGTGCCCTAGAACTCTGCTGGCCCCCACTGAGTCTGTGGCCTAGCAGTCCTTGGCACTATTCCAACCCAGTGGCACTCTGTATCCTCACTGGAACAGCTCTTTAAATTATACTCTTTAAGCCAGGCACTTAATCATCAGACATGAGAGACAACAGACCCTGGTGCATTTTGCTGGGGTGAAATGCTATCTTCCCTATGCTACTTGTGATACAGGATTTCTCACCATCCCTGAAAGGAGTGCCCCATGGCAGCAGGCTCCAGAAATGCCTGTCCTAGAAAAAACAAGACCATCAGAGGCTGGAATCAGGGATTATCCTGGCCAGAATGGAGATGAGCCAACATGTTGGTGTCCTTCACCTGACACTCTCAGGAACTTGGGATTTCTACAAGTGGAGGTATCTATTCATTGTGCTAGTGATAATGTTCATGAGCTGTAGATAATATGTTCAGGAATTTCCAAAGCAAGCAATTTTGGCCAGTCAGATTGAGTGATTGAGGGAGATACAGTCCCTTTTCATATTAAGAAAAATACAAATCAAAATCAGGACAATAACAGCAGGCAAGAAAGCACTCTCAAGGAAGCCAGTTTGCACTGCTGAACCAAGCATGCCATACATTGCCATTGAAACTGGGAGCAAATGCTGCCAAGGAGAACGGAATTTCTCAGTAGTGAATTCCTGAAGGGCATATTCAGCCTAAGGAAGTTCTTGAAATCCTTGCCATGGAATCATCTTCCCTTAACAGGGAGAAACAGGTATTTTGTTTGTCTGCTGAAGAGACAACTCCCTCTCTGGAGTCCCACTCCACACAGCCAGACAGCTTGGGGGTGTAAGTGCCTATAAGTACTTGGATTTCCTAAATAAAACTGTGAGATTTGTGTCTGGTAGATGGTCCTGCCAAAGAGCAGCAATCACTACAGTGACAGACCACAAAGATGTTGAGCCGTACTACACTAACAATGCAGATTAGAAAGTGACTACCTTCCAATACCAGTGAATCCCAAGGAGAGTAATCAATACAAAGTATCAGTTAGAAAAACCCTCGGGTCCCAATTTTCCCCAATAGTCAAACTAAGATTCAAAGCCAAACCTCTCTCTTTAACTAAAGCCAAAAGGAATTTCCAGTTCCCTTTGGAAGAGAGCCCCCAAATTCTGCGTGGGAAGCTCTACTCCAGCACTGCCTCTGCTGGGACTCCACCTCTTCGAAACCACAGAGGGAAAGCACAAGCAAAACCACACACAAAGCTGGGAGAGTAGCAGGGAGAGATGAGTTGCAACTACTGGCCTGTTCCTTGCCTAGAGAACCAAGACAGGAAAACTGTCTGCTTCCCTGTCCCGCTGGCCCAGCAACTGCCTGAAAAGACAGAGACTGAAAATGGTCTAATACCTCCAGAACTGGGGGAAAAAAGAGAAGGAAGAAGCGAGAGACCCTCTTTTTTGTACCCAAACTCATGAGTAATAGCATAGTACTTTTATTTTACTTCTAATATCCCCAGTTGTCACTTACTAGTCCTCAGGACAGGTATGTTCCCTACCCCATCTGTACAGCTCCCCAGGCATGCAAGGAAACCAACCACAAACAACAGTGACCATGCACACATGCACACACATCAAAACATGCATCTCACTGGAAGCAGCAACATTGCCTGCCCCACAAGCCTGGAGGTTTCTCTGGGTACTACCTGCATGATCCATGTGGGGATCTAGCCAGGGAAAGAAACCTGAAAATCAAGGCAGGGTGGAAAAGGCACGATCACCAACAGCTTGCATTCTATGAGTAAGTTCACTGGACTACTACACCAAAAAGTTTTTCAGGAAGGAATTTGTCCAGACCTAGCTTAGAGCCTTTGGTGTGTAGTCTCCACAGACTTCACACAGGGGGATTTTCTATCCTTGGTTAAACACAAATCAGCAAAGGATTTCAAGTGAAGGCAAACATCATAGCCTCAGTTCCTTCACTCTCAGTATGCGTGTGGCTTGGAGAAGCATCTGCTCAAAAATCTAGGGATTGTCTGGCTTGTTATTAGGGATCTCCTCAGCCTGGCTAAGCCTGTCCCTTGAGACAGCAAAACCAAACACCAGATATTCTGAGAAATAGAAGGAATGCCCATCCATGGGGAACTAGGTCCAACAACACTGTTTCTATTCATCATGCTAACAAGGACTTCACATGATAGACTGGATTCAAACTATAGACCCAGAGGGGTCTAAAACACTGCAGACAGGAATCCAGAAGTGATTCCCAGACAAGCTCTTTATGACAACAGGAAGAAAATGGGAGTACTAGAGCACAGCAGTCAAAGGAATTTAATCCTGAAGCTACGTAAGCGTTATCTCATGGACAGGGGAGCTCTCCCACCACTTCAAATACACTTCTCACAGAAGTTACGTAAGAAAGGGTGAGATGAGCAAACCTTCCACCAGGCATTCCATGGGAACCACAACCCTTTCCATTAGAGCAGATGCCTTTGGAGTAGATGACTATTCAGGGTGCACTGAGGACCTGAAGATACATCATCTTGCAACTGTAGCCTGAGAGACAGAACAACTGAGCAGCTGAATGAAACTGTCACCATTGTTGTGTTTCACCACCACAGCAAGATTCAGTACTCTGTGCCTGCAAGGTTTGCCTCAGCACCACATCCAGTCTTTATGGAGACAAACCAGACCTCAGTAGATCCATGTCCATTACATACTGCAAACCCCACCTGGGCTTGTCCTAGACAAACAAGTGACACAAGTAGTACTTACCTGTAGGAGGAGGAGGAGGAATGGCTGCTGGCAGTGGTTTAGTGGATGGAGCTCCAGGACCTCCCTGAGGATAACCCATGTTCATGGGGCAGTTGAAAGGGGCTGAAGAGAAGTCTAGTGGAGGCTGGCTTACCACAGGGAGAGGACAAGCTGCAGGAAGCTGAGATGATGGGACTGAGGCTGGAGTGAAGAGGGCAGGCCTGGGTGGTGGAACACCAGGAGATGTCATGGGCATAGACTGTCCTGGCAGAGAGGGCTGGTTGGAGAAGGGAGCAGGAGCAACAGGTCTGATTCCCACTGGTCCAAATGGCTGAGACTGTGACACAGCTAGAGACAATAAAGAGAGTGTATCAGCATCACTTGTTTCATGTACCAACTACTCATGGCATTTTTGGTAGTAAGCCTTCTTTTCTTCAAGCCTATTATACCCCTGTCCCTCCTAGCCCAGGCTACATCAGTCAAACTGCCACCAAGCCAGCCGTGACTTCCATCCCTATATATGCTTAGTATCAGCACACATGAAGCAAATTTCTACAACTAGATATGCTAGAAGCACTGAGAAGCCTCTTAGCTGACTTGTTCCTTGTCAGTACAACAGGCCTGTGAGGAAAAAACTAGAGCAGCCACCCATGTTGAAGGATTTAGTTGCAGAAAACCTAGGAATGGACACAGCTATCAGATAATGCTTACCTGGCCCTGAGACAGTTGCTGGATTCAAGCCCAAGCTGTACTGTGGATATGGGTGCCCTCTGGAATAGACACTTGTTGGTGGACCCGTGCTAGCCTGGGCAGGGGCTACATGGTGAGGTGTCACAGACATCGCTGGCACTGGCTGAGGTGTGAAGAGGGAAGGCACTGCAGGCTGAGATGGTGCTGAAGGGGCAAACGATGACTGATAGTTGGGCTGCAATTAAAAAACAAAGAACTTGCAAACAGCTGACAGAGTCATATGCATACACATATAGGTGTGTTGCACATGCAACTCCTATCCCTGTCACTTCTCAGGCAACAGAAGCTGCTGCCGTCCTTGGTGCCTTGGATGCACTTAATCACAGGCCTTTCCCACCACTTCTCAACAAGGTGAGCACCACACTCTTCAGAGTATTCTCCAGCTAATCTCAAAAGGATTAGTCTCCAGGAGTGAGTTCCCAAATAATGACTTCCTGGAAGCACAACCAGAGGAAATAACAAAGGGACAACAACAGAGGTTGGAAGCAAACAGTCTTGTGCAAGAACTGAGATGAAGCCACGAAGCCATACTACATTAATTTTGCTAAGATATCAGGATAAGATGAGCATACGAAAATGACCACAGCCCCTTTCACTCTGAGATTTGAGATCTCAGTGGAATGCTACACTTGTACCATTTTCCTCCAGGGACTGCATGTAGGACAGGGCTTTGTGAAACGATGCTTACTTTTGGATTGTCACAGGGCTTGCATTCACTCCAGTGAAGGACACCATTTAGGAGTTCCTCAGTGTATGCAGTTTATGCCATCTCATATTACTTCATATGACTTCCACAACCCAGTAGCCTTCCTCCCTCTTCCAAACCACAAATACCTGAGTTTAGGGCCTACCTTCTCTGGATGTCTGGGACCTGCTTTGTGGACTGCTCCTTCAAGGGTGGAACCACCCTTGGCTGCTGCAGGTTTAATGACCCCTACATTGATACGAGTGTAGGGAAAAGGGGGTGGCTGCTGATCACCCACATTCTCTCCTTGAGCATGAAAGAGCCGGTCTCGGAGCTGTTCAATCAGGAGCTGAAACAAACTGTGCTTTAGAAAAAGCATTTTGAGAGCCCCAGGTGGAAAATGCTGGGGAGGCATTTAAAGTAGATCCTGACCTAAAGCGCTATGAATCAAACTGCAAAACTAACCATGTCCCCAACATCCACCAGGGAAAAAAACCCAACAAATGGTAAATGACATCACCTGACATACTCCCAGGCAGATGATCTCACTGATCCTTCCTCTAGTCTTTAGAGTATTCCCTCCCCAACCCCTACACACATTTAGGCACTAGATGGATTTATTTCAAACTGCCAGATGACCTCCCCATTCTCTTCCTCTACCAGCTAGTTTCAAGAAGAGAGGCAGCTTCCCTGGACAGCTGCTTCCCAATGTTGATCTCCATCAACCATTTTACACTTCTATAGCTCCTTTTCTTTTCCTTGAACCAAAGGCACTACAAAGAAAATGCAAATGAAGACAAAACACATATCCTGGAATACCTTCCCTCATCTACCTCTATTCTCAAGTTAGCATAACATAACTAAGGTGGAAGTTTTAAGTCCTGATGCATGTCAAAACCCCAGCTCTCTCTTACACAAAGTACCATTTTCCCCCCTATACTACTCTTTCCCACAATAGCTTGCTGCCCACTCACCTCTTTAGAGCTGCTGGGTAGGTAATTCATTGCAGCTGCCAAGCATCCTTGTGATGCCAGGAGATTGGCATATTGGGTGATTCGTTCTGCCAAGACAGGGCCTGGTGCTGGTCCTGCTGTGCCTCGGAGCATCTCAATTGACCTGCTCAGCACCATCACCTTCTCTATAAGATCCTGAATAATCCAGGGGGAAGGAAGAAATAAGACTACTCAGAATCTGACTAGCTTTACTGGTCCATATGATGCTGAGACAGTACCAGATGGCTCTCCCCACTTTCAGTTGACATCAAGACCAATGTGGACAGAAGTTACTCCCCTCTACACCAAATATTGTCACTGATGACCATTTCCTCAGGTGTGTTTGGAGAGAAACAGGAACCAAGAAGCAAAGTCTGACATTGCTACTTTAATAGTAAGGGAAAAAAAAGAAAATCAGAAGCCACAAGATCATTCCAATCAACAGTGATCATTTTACTAGGAAGCTACTATTGTTACAAGTGATCAACTTGGAAGGGCAAGGCTTAAAACCATACCAAGAGGAATTCACTAGAAAAAAACTACTACTGCTGGCAAAAGGACCAGAAGGTTTTTAGTTACTCAAAACTTCTTCAAGTCCTAGAAATGAAAATAGTGTTTACAGCTGTAGAATGATACATGCTGATACCTGGCAATCAGGAGGAGGCCAGTCTCAAAAACAACCAGAAGTGCTGAAGATACCTTTTTGTTGCTTTTACTCAGGAGTGGGATTACAAAACCAGTTAACTCCGTAGCAGAGGGCATTATCTGCAGCATCCAAGTAGAAGACTTGTCTAGCTCATTCTAGCAAGTGACAGACACAACAGGGCTTAGTGACTTAGCCAGGACTAGTTTAACAGATTACTGAGATGAACTCAGTTGGTCAGGGCATGGTGCTGGTAATACCAAGGTTGTGGGTTCAATCCCGTATGGGCCATTCACTTAAGAGTCAGATTTGATTGTTGTGGGTCCCTTTCAACTCAGATTATTCTGTGATTCTGTGAAATAATCAATAGGAATGAAGAGAGGTAGGTAACAACACTGACTTAGAAGTCCTGATTTATCTGCAAGATGTGACTTCCCAAATGTGATCATTCTTCGTGCAGTGGGAATATCATGATCCAGACTTAATTTTATTTTTTATTTTGCTACGGCTGTTCTGAAGGTACAGCAGATAACTGCAGTATTAAGTTATACATTACAAGCATAGCAGCAAATGTATCTCAGGCTACTACCAGTAAAAAAAGGGTATAACTCAAACTTCCCTGACTAAAAAGAAGCATCAGTATGTAAGAGAGGCAGGCAGGCTGTAACTCCTGTCCATGGCTGGATTTACATGCAAGGTAAACACACAAACCCTGAATGATTAAAAATGCAAGCCTTCTTTCAAAGTAGGCCCATAAGCCAGACTAGGAGGAGATACCTGGGTGAGTACTGGGTGAGTACAAACAGGTCTCCAACTCCATCTCTGTTGGAAGCCAGATACCCTCATGGGAAAATGTGAACAGTTCAGGGCTACCAGACTGGTCTAAAGAGGAGTCAAACCAACATCCTAGTGCCTGTACCTGCAGGGCAAGTGGTGACGAAGTCTCATGGTTTTTTACCCAGCATTCCACCAGCCTCTCCACATTGCCGGATGAGATATAGCAGAGGCAGGCATCATTGGACAGGGCTGCATCTCCTTCTGACTCCAGGCGGGCACCCAGCATGTCTAGAGAGGAAGAGATGCAGCCAACATTTAACATATTCCCCTTTAGAAGAGCTCATTAACCCCAATGCTTTGAATCACAGAATCATTTAGATCAGGAAAAAATATTAAGATCGAGTCTAACTATAAACCTAGCACTGCTAAGTCCCACTAAACCAAAATTTTAAGTGCCACATATACTTTTTTAAAAAATAACTCCAGGTATGGTGACTCCACCACGTCCCTGGGCAGCCTGTTCCAATACCTAACAATCCAGTGAGTGTAGAAGGTTTTCCTAATGCCCAGTTGAAACTTCCCGTGGTGAAACTTGAGGCTGTTTCTTCTCCTATGCTTGCTATTTTGGAGAAGTACAACCTCCTTTTGGGTAGTTGTAGAGTGCAGTAAGGTCACTCCAAATCTCCTTTTCTCCATGCTAAACAACCCCAGCTCCCTTAGCTACTCCTCATAGGACTTGGGATCCTAGACCCTTCACCAGCTCCATTGCATAACTGTTGGATAACAGAGAAATGGGAAGGAAACCCAAAGCCAACCTGGTTGAAAAAAAAATCCTTTTTCTACATCCGCCAACTTTTATAAGTCTGCACAAACATATAAAAGAAAAATGACAGATGAATTAAGTAAAAAATCCAACGCTTTTTTTTTTTTTTTTAATTTCCAAAAGGTGTGTGAATCTCCAGGTAATAGTAGAGTTCTGAAACCTGTTTTAGATGGAATTAAGCTCACTGGACCTTTTACTGTAAACTACATACCTTTCTCTATGGGATAAAAATCATCCTCTTCATGTCTCAGCCTCGGGATAGCATCTATCTTGGTTTTTTTTTTCATGCTACTTTTAGATGTCACAGGAAATATTCTCATATACGACTTTACACCATGATTCTCAGCTACAGTGTGCACCTATCATTCTCCTAACTCAACAATACACACTTATTATGTTCTATGTAGCTGTAAAGAGTAAGAAATGCTTTCTTTTCTTAACTCTATAAGTTCTTTCTATAAGCAGTCCAGAGGTACCCCCTGCAAGGGAAATTGTATCAAAACATAGGACAGTGTATACCACAGAGCTGAGTGTAGTCTTCGTGCTTTGAGTATGTTAACAAGATGGCCAGTGCCTCCTTCCAGCTCTGCAGATCACATGTGCAAACAATATCTTGCCAGTTCTGGTGCACAATGGAAGAAAGCAGCTGTAAGGGAAGCAGAAGACCTATCAGTCACTGAAGACAAAGATAAGCTGACAGTGTAAGCAACAACTCACTTTCAAACATGCTTTCCATCATGCAGTGACTACCTCACTGTACATTAAGGTCCAACAATCTCAGCATCCCTATGTTAACAGTAATTGGAACCTGATACCTCTAAGGAAAGTAAAAAAGCCCAACAAAGCACTTAAAAGAATATGAAAAGAGCCACACTAGACAAGACTAAAGATCTAGCACGTATCTTGTTTCAGATCAGCTGGTATCAATGACTGGGAACACAGTGTTAAGATATCCCAACCTCTGTTACACTTCCCCATTTGTAAATTAATAAGCTTGGAACTTCCTAGTTGAGCTGTAAAGGGACAGTATGCACTACAGGTGACATGAGAAGCTGAGCCAGAAACTATAAAAAAAAAAAAAAAAGAGGAATTGAGAACACAGACATACTATGTAGACAATATAAAATTGTCATAAAAATGTCACGTCAATAGGAGATGCACAGATTCTGCTGACATTCTACTTCCTTCATAGAAGAAAAAGCATTTTCAACAGAAGCATTTCTCATTCAGAGAAACATTTGGCAAGACAGTGCACACCTTGCCCTGCTCAGTGTGAACACAAACCATCACTTACCACAGAGAGATTTGTTTTCTGCTTGGCAAAGTAGCGCTTCTGGGTTTCCTTTAGGAGGTTATCCCCACCAGCTATAGCTAAGATGATGGCATCAGCAAAGCGCTCTGCTTGCATGCACAGCTCCACTGCACTCTCAAAATTACCCAACAAAAGGGCTTGGCTGATGAGTCCATCTGTATCTACAGAGGTGAGAAACAGAGTCAACCCAAAGAATCATCACTCAGATTCATCGATGATGCCTGTTTTAAAGAGCAGGCAGTAAAAAGCAGTAACAGCTAAAAGCCCAGCTAAAAGAAAATTTGGAAACTCAAAAAACTCATTGACTTGACTCTGTCTTCCATCATCTAGAAGATTCTTCTGTATTTTTAATGGGTCTCTTATCTGGGAAATGTATTTCTATGCTCAATGAGCTATGCTGCATGACACTTGAAGTGGTCATATGTTTTAAAATTATCTGTCTGCAGGAGTGAACTAGATTCTTCCTGGTCTCCCTTTATTTTCAGGTTTTCCCTCCTCTCCCCTTTTCCTAAGAGGGCAGAAACATTCCTTATATAACATACCTTCTGTGACAGGAATCTCCAATGTGCTCATATTCTGTGGGATGAGGTTATCAAAAAAGGCTGAAGAGGAAGAAACAGCAGCTACATCATCGCTGGAATTCATCAAAAGCTGTGCAAAAAGTGTAAGAACTTATTTAATTCACTGCACACACATTTCCTAGCCAAAGCAGTTTAGTGGGATTTGTGGGAGACTACAGGGTGGGATGGGGCTGCTCTCCATTTGGTTGTGCATGCTAATATAAATCTAATTTCAATTTGGAAACTCCTGTCACTCGCAGTCAATCTACACAGTTTCAGGAGGGAAGCAACAAGAGCAGTGCTGCAATTGACAAAGCTGAGGAGATTGATGGTGCAAGACATGCAATGCCAACAGCACTGCTGGGCAGCATTCATCAACTCAACTGTCAGCCCTTGAGCAAGCTGAACTATTTTGGATGGAACAGAGACAAGACCAACAAGTAAATAACAGGTTGGATCACAGCCATGCGTGGTGCTTTACTGAAATGCAGGACACAATTGCTACTCCTAGAATATCTCAGTCAGTGTTTGAGGCGTGTGAAGATGATTACTTTTCAGAGGATATAAGTTTTAGATAACTCAGAGGAGAAAAATTTACAGGGAACCAGGCTTTGGAAGGCATCTGAAGATGGGCATCCCAAAATTATGTGAAAATACATTTCAGAGGATAGAGGTGAAAAGGAAAGAAATACCACAGCAGAAGCTTCACAGAGGAAATACAGAACAGTAGCCTCAAGTTAAGCTGGGGTGAGGCTAATTCTACCACTGAAGAAATCAAGTCAGGTGAAGCAAACCTTCTTGCAGGAATAACAGCCAGGAGTCCTTTGCTGTTCACGGATTAGTTTTAAAGCCAGAAGGGAAAATTATTATCATTTAGTCTGACCCTGTGAAAGTCTGACAGGCCTGTGAACTGCCCTCTACAATGCTGACATTGAGCCCAACAAGCTATGCTTGGAATTAGAATTCCAGTTCATTCTGCCCTCCTCTGCTCTCCCAAGCTGGTAAGATGTACAGGACATACCTGATCTGGTGCAGCGTTTGTATCACCTGCCTCAGGAAGGGCTTGTTTATCCGGGATCCCGTTACTCAAACATGAGGCAATCTAGAAAAGTAACAGACACACACAGAGTAAAACAAAGTAAGCACCTGGACAGCAAAGCCACCAAGAGTCTGGCAAGTCCCAGACACAATTCCCCCAACTCTTTCACCTTTTTGAAAACTTCCACCTCACCCTATTCCTGGCTGGCTGCCTACCAGTGACTATTTATCTTTTCAGAGCATTATCCATCAGCACTATGCCAGACTGTCTCCACATGTCACCTTCTTCCCAGTGGAAGAATCCCTGGAGATGCAGAGAGCTGAATGCTAAAAGAAGCTCTCACAAATGCACTGTTCTTAAATACTTTCTCAGTGCACCAATGACTGAAAGCAAGATAACTGCACTCAAGACCCCTTTGGTTTGATTCAGAACAGCTAAAGTTACACCCTTAC
Source organism: Certhia americana (assembly GCA_018697195.1). Taxonomy (NCBI): domain Eukaryota; kingdom Metazoa; phylum Chordata; class Aves; order Passeriformes; family Certhiidae; genus Certhia; species Certhia americana. The sequence continues at coordinate 18,682,916 of CM031862.1, forward strand.
AAGTGCTTGCATTTGCTTTTTAGTGGGGTATTCTTCATGTGACTCCCAGCTGAAATTTCACAGTTTGGTATTTTGTGTGTTATGAGATCACTTGCTCAGTTTCAGTAGGACCCTACAACTCTCCTGCAGCAGCTTTAGTCCTGTAAAAGTTTCTATCTGCTGGAAATACCCCTTACCTTTTTTTGCAGATCCTCTTTACTGTAGCCCAGCAGCTTGAGAAGCTTAGTCCTGGACTCCTGCTCCAAATTCACCTGAGTCCAGATGGATGTTAGAAAGACAAAAAAAATGTACAATTATAGACATCTACACACTGACAATAGCTGCTTCTGGCAGCAGCAAAGTTTAGAGCTCAGTTCATAGGTAAAGAATTCAACTATGAAAGGTCCACCTAATAACTGTTTTGTAAAGATGTATGGAATTTAAATTATAATCATGACAAAAGGGCACAACTCAAGTTTGCCACAGTTACAACTGAGGGACAACTGTGTATCAAGACCATGACTGTATGCATACCTAGTGTACTTGGTAATTAATTCCCTGGATAGTCTAGGAATTGCTAAACCAATCTCTTCATAGAGAGAATTGACTGATTTGATTCTGGATGAAACTGAGACAAGGTGGTTGCCTGAATTGCTAGCTGGCTTCACAAGAATTAGTTAATTGTTACAGAACCTCCCTGGATGAAGATTTCAGACACTCCCAAAAATTCCCACAGGCTGCACACAGCCTAATTGATAGGCACTATTTATATGCTTTAATGCATGATTAACATTCTGCAAGGAAAATTTTTCTGTCTCAGTTAAGTCCCATGCTGCTCCTTCTACACAAATGATCAAACTATACATGGCTAAGATACTTGCAAACAGTCCATTTCAGAAACTGTTCATGTAGAAGCAGGAACGGTGCTGCAAGACAGCAGCCTTGTTTGTAGTTTAGGACAGTCAATTTTAATAGATCCTTTACATGCTGGAGTGGTCTCTCAGGACCACACATCAGATGGAATATAAAATGTGACTAAAAATGACAGTTTGATGTGCCTCATTTAACGCAACTCAAGATGTTGCAATGGAGACCACTGTCACCACCTAGATTAACAGCTGGCCATCCTATTCCAGATTCCCCATGCAAATATAATACTACGGCAAAGAACTGAATATTTTGCCCTCCAAACAATCTGCTACAAGTGTCTGTAAACCACAGCCAAGATTAAATCCTGCCTCTTCAGAAGGACGACCTCTTCTTATTATCAAACTCTCACGCTACCAAATTGTCCACGAAGGCTAGTCAGTCCTCATGCCACCACAGCTCTCTCCCTTGTTCTGGGGTATCTCATTGTCTATTTGGACTTCACCTTGAAAAATAATAACGTACAGCTCCACAGGTAGCAGGCAGATATAGCTTGGCAGTGTGTTGAGATGAAAAAATCCTGTTTCAGGAAGCCCAAACAAGGCGATTGAAAAGACCACTCCTAATGGAAACCAAGACAAACTCCAAGACCTCAATTTTCTTTAGAAAACTAATGAGCATTTTCTTTCAATTCCATTTTATATTTTACAGAACAGGAATATAAAGGGCTAGAGAGGACCATATTGCACCTGAGAACCATAAAAGAACTGACCTCTGTATTTCACCACAGCCATCCTACCTTCAAGAAGTTCCAAAGGTTCTCATCAAATGGCAGCTTGGCTGTCTGGATCTTGCCCTGGCAGTACTCAAGGAGGTTCCCTGACTGCAAGGCCATCTGCAGTTCTTTGGATCGGAGTAGGAATTCTGTTTCCGTAGTGACTTGACTGATGAATACCTGGTGTGGACCAGCCTGCTGCATTTGCTGTCCAGGAGCTTTGGTAAGACCAAAGGTAATCAGTTTTCCTCCAAACTGAGAATGAGAGAAGGAGACACAGTAAGTATTCTTATAAACAAAGGTAAAAGCTACTCACTTAGTTCTTCATTTAGCAAGGCAGACCAAGCAGTGGTCACAAGAAACCCAAGAGTTTAGTGTGCATGGATGGTACGAGCACTGAGAGAGTTCTCATTATGAGCCCTTCAGCTGAACACTGATAAACTTGACACTTGTGCATATCTGATCAGACCTAGCCAATTGCAAGTGCCAGAGAGGCACAGAGGAAAAAGTGCCACTGAAAAGAACTGTTAGTTCTTTTGTTACATGGAGAGGCAGACTGCAATGATAAAAACTATCAGGTGAAGAGCAGGCACTAGACAGACAAAGAACAAGTCAAGCAATGGGCTGAAAGAACAATTTAGACATCCAATTTAGGAGTAAAGATGTGAGGAAAATTAAATGCCTGGATAGGAAAGATACAGAGGAGAATGGGAATACATGCCAGCCTGCAAGGACAGCTTTTACGAATTTTTTTTAGATTTTGTTAACTCCTACTTAAAATCTCCCATTTTCTGCTACAGAACTCTCTTGTTGGAAATATATCTGAATGTTGAGAGTAAACAAACTTCACTTCATGGGACATCACAATGCACCTTAAACAGGCATTAAAACAATTAGCAACAGGAAGATACAGGTTTCTCCAGTGAAACAAAAGAATCGTGTCAGAAGACAACACATCTATTGCATTTTCAGCTAAGGATGCTCCATTCACTTACTGCAAATGAAACCCCCACAGGTCTGCGAATCCACTTGGGTGGCTTTTTTAATGGTGGAATCAAGGTGGTCTGAGTTACTTGCTCTGGCACCTGCAGAGGAGGAAGGCTCTGTCCTGTGCCAAAGGGATCCAGGTTGTTGAAGGAGGAAGAGATCTAGAATGAGATGGAAATAGGAAGAAAATGTAATTCAATTCCTCTCTGTATGGAGTAAGCACAAAAAAATATTGCTTAGGAACTAGTTATTTTCCACACTGATAAAGAATGAGGCTAGTACAGCACCTCTTTCTGGAATACCACCAAGCCCCTATGGAAGAGAAATGGCACTTCAAAACAGTTCCAGCAATCATTTATCAAAGAAGTTTTACCCTAAGAGATTTTCAAGTAGTTTTTCCTTAGCAAGATGCAAATTTCCTAAAAAAACCCACTGCTAGGCCTAGCACCCAGCTCAAACATAGGAGTTGCAAAATTACTTGCTTTATGCAAGATAATTACAACACGGTCAAAAGTTGTCCAACTTATTTCTTGTTTTTCTCACAAAAGAATTCTGACTCCCTTTTTGTTGCTGGAGTCTTTCAAAAGGGGATAGTTTCAAGGACTGTCTCAAGCTTTTTATGCTTAGATGAGACTGATGAAATAAAATTTCCTTGTCTAGACAAGAAACTGTCAAAAGTGGCCCCTGAGCCAGATTTCTGACATTTAGGGAGTCAGTGAATGTACACACAATGCTGTTCACAAGCACTTTTCATTTTTAACATTGTTCACATGGATTTGTTGTTTGCTAAAGATAATCCTGTTCAAATTTGACTGGACCACAGGGAATAGCTTTAAAATTCAGCTAACCAGCATACCCAAAAGGAAGCAACATCAGGCTGATGTTGCCAAATCTTAGAATCTCAGGCAATGTTTTGTCTTTCTTCAGAGGAAACCAATTCCAAAGAAAGAATATTTCTTGAGAAACAGCTTATATCCAACAGATAAAACACCCCAAACTTTAAAGAAATAAATACACACAATCAGGTCTGCAACAGAGTTTGTGTCCTGAGACTATTGACTTTATAAGAAAGAGAGACCTCTTGGTCACAAACTCCCTGTCACCATAACTGTCATTATTTCCTTCTGCTTGTGGTCTTACTTGTTATTCAATTTATTCAGAAATCATTCAACACTACTGTTCCTCAATTTTGAACAGTGGAAGTGTGGTGCATGCACATGAAGAATGCAGAGAAAGAAAATTCTCCATGGGTTAAATAAATCCTTAATCTCCCGCAGCTGTTGCTTGATAAAGTATTTTCTGTCTCTTGCAAATCCTATGAAACTGAACTCAGTCAGCTGTAAATGACTATATAAATAACACTTAAGCCAGCTCATACGTATTCTCTTAAAACCTGTATTGTAAGGCATTTGTTGGCTGGGACAGAGGGAAGGAATTAAAAGACTAGACACCAGATTAAAACTAAAATTTTAGACAGTAGTGACATTTAATCTGTTCAGAGTTTGCTCATCTATTCATTGGCTAAGTAATGGGTTTCAGTATCAAAAATATTAACATGCTCCAAGTTGTAGTAAAAAGACTTGAGGAAAATTGCTAATAGTGGTTTATAAGCCACTTCATAAAATTACCTTCTAATCTAATGAAGAATAACATATCCTATATAATTAGTATCAATGCATTTAATGTTAATCTAATGACAAGGAAAGCTTCTTTGCTGCTTTATTTTTAGCCTAATAGTAATAATAATAAAATGGGTCTTAACATCACAACTGTGCTTGCTCTTGGTTCTCTTTACACACTTTGTCAGAGGCAATGTGGTTTCCCTTTAGGATCCAGTGGGATTATTAAGCCCCCACACAGACAGCTTCTGGTTCCCACACCATGAAGCCATAGGTCCTGGTGCTGGGACAGATTGCATCGCTTAAAAGTGACCCCGTTAAACACATGTGCTTCCACCACTCTGAGCAGTCATGAGAGAAACTGCCAGTCTGTCAAGATCTAACACGGTCACAGGACTTCACCTTGTCAGCCTGTGTCTTCTGCTGAGCTTCCAAGTTCCCACCCATAACAGAATAGATGTTGATCCACCCATCAAAAGTGGCAGCAGAGAAGACTGAAGGATTCCTAGGACACCATTGGACATCAAAGCACCACTGACTCCGAATGGGCAGCTCATACACCACCTATCAGAGAAAGAGAGAAGATAGAAGCACAACTAAATAGCCTCCTGCTTTCCCCAAATTACTTGCCCACAGCAAGCCTGTCACTATTTACATGTCTCCATAGCATACAAATCTCTTATTTTTGCTTCTTGAAGGGTGCATTTGCAACCAAATTATAGCACCTTGAATCCAAACAGCTGAGCTGAAAGTCACACAAAGATCACATTAAACTGTACTCTGACTATAGAACAAAATCCAAAAGTGAGAAGCCACTTTTGCTCTGCTTTCTAAGTACTACTGTATCAGACTACTATAGCATCATCACATTTGCTGTTAACCAAGGGAGAGACACCAGAAAACAACACAATAAAATCAGAAGTCAAGAGGCAAGAATGTGTCATGATCATGAACACATAAACAGAAAGAATAGCGTGGAGTAACAAATGTGATAAGGAAGATAAAGAGCCTAAAGAAAAAAAAATAGAACAAGAAGAGAGGAATGTAATAGCTGCACATGAATTATGAAGGACATTGCAGCCAACAAGTTTATGGTTCAGCACTCAAAAAGCCAAAGTTCAATTCATGGCCCAATCACAGACTTCCTGCCTGATGCTGGGCAACTTTGTTTCCTTTATGGTTTACAGGAACAAAGCATAGACAATCACAGCTTCATTTTCTGAGGGAATGTGATCTGTGTTTTCTGTTCCAGGTAAAAGCAAATTAATATCATTTGCTTACATTAAAATCTAGATTGCCAAATAGAAAAACTAACAAGCAAATCCCAAGAAATCAAACATCCCCCAAACCCAAAGAAACCAATACTTCCCTCAAACTTACAAGATCAGCCATTCTGTATAATTGTATTAATCCTTAATTTTGCATAACGGTATTAATCCTTAATTCTGCAAAGCTTCCCGACTTTTTCACCTGAAAATTTGTTGTTCATTGGTACCAAGTCAAAAAGAGTCCCCTAACAGTAGTTTATATATGGAAGTCTAATTTAAATTTGCACTCTGGAAATCTACAGCAGCATGCATAAAGATAAGCTTGTCATACTAATTCTTACTTTTTAAAAAAGTTTTCCACTAAAATACAGTGAAAATATTTTTTGTAAAAATTAGACATCAGGAACGTTTCAGAGTCTGATTGTTTTCTAACCACTAGAGATCTAGACAAAGTGAGCATCAAATCCTATGAAACTACAAAAGCAGCATTTCACACATTTTAGGAAAACTGATTAATTTTTTTCCCTTGCCTCCAAGGAGAAAGTGGCCAGCTGAGTGATATTGTTCCATGAAATTAATCTAGCCTGGGGCTCCCATCTGGACTTTGTTCAGTATTGTTAGAGCTATCATCAAGATAACTGCATTGTCCAAAGTTCAGTTTTATCCAGGAACTCAGCATTGAATGAATGGGTGCACATAAAAAAATTTTAAACAGCCCCACTTTAATTCAGGTGAAACCTAATTATACCAAATATGGGAATTCTGAGATACATGACTAGATAAGAACATACATATGAAACCATTTTACTATAAATAAAGTATACAGGCATTGTTTAACTACATTGTTCCTTTCCCAGTGACCCTCTCTAACAAATGCTCCTTGGACCATTCCAAATCTCCTTCTAAAAGAACTTACTATTCTAGGAGAAGGAAAAAGAAGAAACACATGGAAAGACAGAACACTACAGTGTGAAGCATAGCAAGAGTAATTATAAATAGTTGAAACTAAATTTTAATTAAAGTTTTCTTTCCTCTCTGATCTCTGGACAAAGATGTATCAGCAAAAACTTGTTTCCGTCTGTGTATGGACCACACTCACTCACTCCAGACAGAAAGAGTGTATAAGACACACTTGAGGGAATTACATTGGCACTCCACAAGGATACAGGGAAGGACACACACAGAGCAAAGCACACAATCTAAAGCAGACCATGTGTACTGATAGTTGTGGTTACGTACCTCCCCCATACTTGGGTTCCAGCACAAGATACGGTTGTCTTTGGCACTACTCAACAGCAGCTCAGGGTCAGCCTGGCACCAAGAAACAGAGAGAATTCCCCTAAAATAGATCAGAACAAAATCAGTCATATTTCCTGTACTGTCCACTCTGCCACCCAGTCACTAAGAAAGCACCCTGCACCAGCACCTTGGTTCAGAAATGCTAGTTCTCATCTCTACCTTCAACCAGAATCATCTGAGAAAGAAAGCAGGCCCAGGAGAAAATCATAGTTCTCCAAAATCCAGTCTCTCAGATGATTGCCTTGAAAAGATGCAACACAACATGAAATTCCTCACCTCGTGTGCCCTTCCAGCTGGCTAAGAGGAGAGGTAGCAAAGCGTAAGTCCCATATTTGGATCACTGGCAAACGGTCATCCTCAGAGGAAAGGACTAGCTGGGTTGCAACTTCGGGATGCCAGGCCATTCCTGAGCAATGCATCTAGGGACAAAAATAGCACAGGCCGAGAATTGAGCAAAGCAAGTTGGCAACAGCACAAAAGGGCCAAAGCCATGGCATTCTCTACTGAACTCGCCTAGAATGCTTGACATAAACCAAAGCTAGTAATGGCTGGCTTCAGGCAGCAAGTATTTCTTTCTTCCCTTCACAGCAAAAACACTCCACTAACCATATAGAGGTCAAAGTCCAAAGTTGGCCTAGGAAGAAAGCTGGGAGGCTTCTCATAAACAAGCCGAACACAGAAACTGAATGCAAGAGTGCATGAATTTTAAGAACAGTAAGAGGTCTTGTTTCCCCATTTCATTTAGAAAAGAATAAAAAGAGGTGCTTTGATGCTATGTCTCTAAGAGAACTAGTTCCAACAGCTCCTAGAATAAAACCACTTGTCCCAAGAGTCTGTGCCACTGCTTTGTAGTCATATGTGGCATGTTGTAAGCTAGTTAGAAATGCAGCCTTTCCTCCACTCACTCTGTTGCTGTGGTCACTGACTTTGATGATGGGCTCATTCTTCCTGAGGTCCCAAACCACAGCCTTGCCACTGGGGTGAGCAGAGGACAGGATATGCTGCACCTGCCGATTCCAGGACACCACACTGATGTCTTCATGAGGCTGCCAAGACAGGAAAGGCCACACATCCATTATTCCCAAGCTGAGGGAACACTAATCACAGGAGTCTGCAAATAGTTTAACTGAAGGATTAGGGATTTGATGATACATAGATTACTCTCTTCAACTGCTGATCAACTAACTGGAAATACCAGCAGCACTAACCAGAAAGACTAGGGAAAGTCCTTTACACAGATTACATTGGACAGTAAAATTCAATGGGGGAATGTCACGTGGAAAAGTACCTTTGCATTTGAGGAGCAGGTACTGGATTCTACTTATAAATGTGTTACAAATTGTTCCAGAAAACTGCAGTTGAGCACATATACATGTTTCTACCTCAACTTCTCAGATGAACTTAAATGGAAAGATGACCTTGTGCAACATTTCAGGAGTGCAGTGAGATGGAAAAGGATGAAGTATTCATGGCTAATTGCTGTTATTGTATCTTCTGCAATGCAGGAGATAGGCAAGGAAACAAACAGGAAACTTACTGGAGGAAAATCTTGGCTTGCTTTTACTGAGGTTTACTATGATTCTTCTACTTTCAGGAGCTGATTGCCCTGAATAATATAATAAGCATTGGAAGATCAGAAACTTCTTCCTCTTCAAACTCTGGAAACATTATCTGGGAGCAATAGCCAAGATGCATTTAATGGCTCACTGGCTCTGCTAGGAATATGACTTCCATGAGATATGAAAAGCCTCAGCTGAAGCCTGAAATAAATTCATTCCTCAGAGAAAGTCCAATAAACTTTCTTAATCCATCACACATGCCCCAGCTGGATCACAAGATAAACTGGTCAGTTACTTGATTCAAATCCACAAAGAGCTTACCCATCCATGCAAAGTGCATCCTTCCAGAGCTTGCCAGTCTACCTCCCCTCCCTTTACAACACTTCTTCCACCCCCAAGATGAAACCAATCAGTCTCTTCTGATTCATCTCTCTCCTGACAGACTTCAAAGTCATTCCCATTTCACAGGCTGACTAGGCTAGGATGTCTCCACACATGCCTTTTTGTCTTGCCTACCAAGATACAAAACTGCAGGAGTACTGCTCAGAGGAAAACTTGTTTACCTGTGATTTAGTTCCCGGAGTCATAGGCACACTGAAATTATTCAAGTCCCAGATGAAAATTTCAGAATCATTGGCTCCGGAAGCCAAGAGATTACTCTGTAGAAAAAAAAAAGAAAAGCTCAGCTGAAATTCCTGCTCACGGATTTCTCAAAAATAAATGGAAGCAAAACCCCCAAAATCTTCCAAAGTGAGATGAGAGCTGTATTTCACAGCCACTGGCATGTACAAAGATACTAACTGGATTATAAATCAAACACATCTCTGGCCTCCATGCCATCCTCTGCATAGTACAGACACATTTAAAATTTGTCTGTTTTGTGCAGGTGGCTGCTGTGAATCATGATGAAATTCTGCCACAGGCCTGGAAGCCACTGTCTCTGGCCAGCTGGGCCTTTACCCTGCACCCTGGAACTAAGGACATTTCTTCTGACAAGACACAAGCTTCTCACAACCGACTGCAGACAATTTTCCATCTGCCTTTGTGCTATCACAAGAACCATGTTCTGTTCACTCCTCATTAATGTTCCAGTCCTTTCAAAAGTGAGCAGAGCGCCACTGAATTAAACAACTGAACAAATAAAAAAGATAGAAGTTCTAATTTCGAAAGGACGATGGTTTGACATGTAACGATATTACAAGACGTTTTTATAGAGTGGTAAGTGATTTGAACGAGGTCACCTGTAACAGAATCCAAATCAGAGTCTCAAACCAGCCTTGTGTGTGACAACTACAGTGTCTCTTAAGTTAAAATTTGTCCCTTCACTTTATACACAAAGGAATGTATTCTCTAACATGGAGATGAACTTTCCTTTGGTATCTTAATGTCACATACCTGAAAAGGGTTGAAGTCAAGGGCTCGAACAGGACCTGAATGCTTCTCTGTCTGCCCAATGACAGGGTCACCCTTCGAGGTCAAGAGGCGGGGCACACTGTACATTGTCAGGACTCCATTATCCCCTCCACCAATGAGCACGCCAGAGGACTCTGCAGACCCATTTCCAAAGTTCCCCCAGATCAGCTTATGAAACCTAAAAACAGAAGAAAATAAACCTGGCATAGGCTATGATGTTTGGTAGAAATCAAGACACACCCTTCATTACCAAAACACGTCCATGTTTCAACCTATCACACATATCCATCAGTCTGCACTTAAAACAATTTTCTCCCTTTTAAGAGGACTGTGGCTCTTGCATGCAAAAAAAGAAATAAGCTTCCTTCCAGTAACTTTTCAAGGGAACTTAAAAAGGAAGAACTTGTCTCTATTGTTTTGGCTGTTCTGTTGTTTGTTTAAAACTTTTAGGACCTCACATGGGATTTGGTGGGTGAAATCCTCTAGCTTACACTTTATTGAAAATTAGTTAAGAGATCTACATGCCTTCATTTCCAGAACTGTTATCTGTATATGTTTATATCCTTTAAAATCTGCTAGTTAGAAATCCAGGTTGTGTTTTACACTGGGTGTAGATGTCACCCACAATGATAAGCCTAAGAAATCATCTTGTTCTAAAAAAGCCAGAAAGTAAGTTTCACTCTCTCTACAGTCTCTTCAGTGCAAATTGTTTGCCCCAACAAATTCACATTATGCATAATGTCTCTACTGACTGACTATCTTACAAGCAATTTCAGATTTCTCTAATACTCCAACTGCTCTAATTTTTTACCCAATATGATCTGTATCAACAAAAATACTCCATTTTTGAAGAGAGATCAATTGATTCAAAAAATCACTTTATATGCTGCAAACATTATCTCCTTCTCTCCTTTCCTGCACCAGAAAACCCTTTTCAGTTTCATTGATTGATTAATCAGTATGAGCCTCTAGTACCTGTTTGAGGCAGGAAGTGCTCCTTTCTGCTTCATGTCCAGGGAGGGATCCCTGAAGTCAACCTCAAATATTTCCAAGGTGGCATTTGTACTGAAGGATGCATCTAGTTGTTGGGCAGATGTTCCTAGCAGAAGTACAAGGGCAACACAAGTGGGCATTTTTTATCAAAAGCACAAGATACAAAAAGAGTAAGGCACTGCAAACCTATTCTTCATAGTCAATACAACCTTGGTGTTTTAACAGTTCAAAAGGGGACATGTCTGAACACCTCAGAAAAATGAATCAACACTTATGACACAGACTTTGAAAGAAATTAAAAGCTCTTCAGGAAATTCTAGTCACTAAGGTTACTGCTACACAGATAACTCTCTTGGGATAGGTGCAACTCATGCACCCTCCTCTAAGCAACTATGGCTTTTGATATTACATTCTTTTCTAAATTACAGATACATTGACATCATGAAATCCAGCTACAATTATGATCCTAAGTACTCCTGCATACTGCTCCTCAATCATGACATGTCTTAATTAGACCTTGTAAACCTGCTCTACAGCGTAAGTTCTTCAACTGTAACCAAATAAACATGCCTCAACAACCCAAAGACAGCTAGCAGTCACAAATTGGTAGCTTCCTTCTTTCTCCTTGTTCTTATGGAATAAAAGCTACAAGTTGATTTAACATTGCCTAGTGGGACACTGCCAGGCAAACTGTCCCCCAGTTACTACAGGGATCCTTACAGCACGGAAAGTGCCCAAAGGTCTATTAAAAAGCAGTACAAATTATGAAACTACACAGCTTCTGATCTAAAGCAAACTGAAGCCAAGACCTTTGGTTCAGCCAAAACTCTGGCCTCATTCTTTGCAAACTTCCCCAAAGCAAATCCTTCCCAGAGGAAGTTCTTCACAAACTGATCCAGCGAGGGTCCCTTCATGGGGTGATCTTTCAAAACAGATTGCTCCAACCTCAGTCCCCCACAGGGTCACAGGTCCTGCCAGCAAACCTGTTCCTGTGTGGACTCCTCTCTCCATGGGGTCACAGGCCCTACCAAGGGCCTGCTCCAGTGTGGGCTTTCCACAGAGCCACAGTATCCTTTGGCATCTACCTGCTCCAGCACGGAGGATTGCAGTTGGGTATCTGTTCCACCATGGACCTCCATGGGCTGTGGGGGTGACAGCCTGCCTCACTAAGGCCTCCTCCAGGGGCTGCAGGGGGAATCTCTGCTCTGGCACCTGAAGCACCTCCAGCCTATCCTTCTGCATGGACCTTGGTGACTGCAGCACTGTTTCTCTCACATATTCTCACTCCTCTCTTGTGCTTCAGTTACACAGGGCATTTTTCTCCCTCTCATTGACTCTGTAATCCCAGAGGCACTCCCACTGCTGGGCTTGGCCTCGGACAGCGGTGGGTTCGTCTGGAAGCTGGCTGGCATTGGCTCCAGCAGACACAGCAGGAGCTTCTAGCAGCTTCTTACAGAAGCCACCCCAGCTACCAAAGCCTTAGCACACAAACCCAACACCACCGACGGAGCTGTCAGCTCCACACAGACAAACTTGCCTGATGACAACTCAGTGAACAGGCTCCCTTTCTGCTTCAGGAAATAAAATTACTATAAAAATAGTGATTCATTAATAAAATCAACAAAAGAAAATTTAAGGTTTTGCAAAAGTACTGAAAATGGAATGTTAACCAAAACAGGCAATTTTAGGGAGAAGAGGTTTATGGTACTTGACTGTCAAGCTAAATGATTATGACTGAAGACAGACAAGTACAAGTGACCTTATATGAACATTACTTGAATTAACTTCCCCCCCCACCCCCAGGCATAGGAAGTGTGTAATGCAGAGCAGCAAGCAGTGTTGGAGTCAATACATAGAAATCAAAAAAATCAGCCTCTGAAAAATCACTGACGTTTACAATGTCAAAGCTGGACACAGAAGTAATTCTCTACTGGTTACTTTAAAAAAACATAAAAGCTGTAATGATTTTGGTATATTGTTTGCTAATTCTCCAGAGACTATCAAGGTGGAAAATGTTGAAAGCTAAAACCCACACAACTCTACATAAAATTTTTCTGTGATTCATACTCTAATATTCACAAATTGTCAAGAACTTTACCTGTTGCTAGGTAAATAGGGTGGTTGTTTGCCGGACTCCACGCCTGCACAGCTGTTCGCTCAATTTCTTTTAGCTTCATTTTCTCGACTCTGAAAGAAATTTCACAGAGAGTTTAGAACGGAGAGATACAATCACGTGAAAATATTCACAACAGAAACATGATGAGAACACATTGCTCTCAAAAGAGTGAAGTTAATTGCTACTTCCTGAGGCCGCAAATACAGTTTTACTGGCAGGAATCAGGATATTTAAGGATTCATTAACACCCCCCGCAATCCCGCTGTCTGACCCCAGATTTTCTTTCATATATAGCTCTCTTTTGCATATGTCCCAATTACAGGAGAGTTTCAGAAAAAAAAGAAGGGGATCTAAATGAACATACTCAAGTCCTCACTGCAGGCTGGTTTAAATCAGCTGCGGAAATTAATTTAAACAAATGTATTTTGATCTAGCACTAGTTGCTCTCTCCAAACAAGCTAATGTCAGTATATACATAAGCAAAATGGAGCAGAAGGAATCTCAGGGCAGGCTAAATTCCAAGCAGAAAAGTGACGTGGCAACAGAAAACAAAGTGCAATACTGTCGTGTGCCAATTCAGGTAATGTACTTTGTTCTTGCTCCTCCAAAAAACAAAAGGAAAAAAAATCATTTGACTTTCTCTTTGAGACAGCAAATGGCAGAAGGTGAGAAGAAGTAATCCACAAGTAACTACTGGGTTTCAATCTCAGCACTGGCAGCAAATCTTTATTTACTCAGGATAGATGGAGTGACACCTGTAAAACGGTAACAAAATTTCCCCAAATCTCCGGATAGAAATTAGTTGGGCAAGAACGTAGCAGGTTAACTGAACATCAAACATCAACAGCAGGCAGCTGGGAGGCTGCAAAACTGAATACAGAGACAACTGAGTGCAATACAAATAATTACTGTTCTGAGTAGGATCCCATTCTTAATAAGGAGGAAGCACACAGCACTCCATTCCTGACCACAAACAGGCCTTCTAAGCATCATAAACGTGTGGACTTTCACAGGCTAGTGGGGTCACTCTCACGAGCAGTGCCTAAACTTTTTGAGCTTTGCTGCACTGAGGCTTTTAACTCTAAACAGAACTGTATGGTCAGATGATACCATGCTGAATAAAGTAAAACTGTCAGCAGGCAGCACAGCAAAACCCTCTGCATCTTGTCAGTTTGCTGTGATTAACCTCTCCTGGTTACTTGACACTGTGTAAACCACAACCTGCATCACATGGCCCTCTGTTCAGTTGTAGGACTTATAAGAAACTGTGGCCTTCCGGGGTCCACACAAGGGGGAAGTTTGGTCAGCATTACTTCTTGTGTTTGGGCCTCCCAGCTAACAATTCTACACCTTTCTTTAGGGTTTCTTCTGCCTCATGAGTCAGAAGTTAAAGGACATTGTCTCTCTCTCTCTCTCCCCCCCATGCACAATTAGGATATGCTGATTGACTAGAATCTATTTTATGCTTTTTAGCATTTGTCTGCAGCAGTATCTCCCAAGCTCAAACTGCCAACTGCTCTTCTCACATTAAGCTTATCCCAACTAGTTAAGGCCCAACAGAATATGAACAGAACTCCTGTACAATTAAAAAAAGTGCAACATTTCTTCATGCCCCCTATGAATAGAGGTGGAAAGGTCATCTCCTCATTACCATAACAAATCTCTAAAGCTTACTTTCCATCCTTCCAGTACACACTTGGGGGTACTCATTAGGGCTCCACTGCACTCTCTCTGTGGTGCATCTCTCAAGATGTTCCAGCACCTACTCATGCCTCCCATACTACTGTAGAAACCCTGCCCAGGCCTTCTCCCGTCATTGGCAGAGAGGAGTGAAAATATCCCCAGAAGTTAGGTGAGTCTTCTAGCACCAGTCTGTTGCACAAGGCTCTAGCTGACTCCACCAGTGTGTGGGGCAGGACAGCTGGAATGCTCCTTACAAGTTCCTTTCTTGCCTCTTCCTCCTCCAGTTACAATCTATCAGTTGTAGGAGCTGGCTGTACACTCAGGCCTCACTCCTTCTTGGCTTTTGAGAGGGCAACTTCCCTGTGAACATTAATAGAAAATGCCCAAGCAACCTCTTCCCTACAGGAAATTAACTGGTAAGGAATCACTGAAGAGTGCAACTATCACAAACTTAGTTGGGTAAATGGTACAAGCTCCCCCTCCTTACCTCTGTGCTGGACTGACTACATGGCTGAAATAATTTACATTTAATGTGCAAATAAAGATAAGCTGCAAAAATTGTGCGCAACAGTATTGATCAGTTGTTTGGCTTTTCTTGTCAATAGAGTATTTCACATAAGAAAGTCAATTACTGCATCATTACTGTTCTCTTTTCACAAACTTAAGTCAGGACGGAATGTGAAAGTAAAGTGTCTTGGTCATGGTAACCCACCTAAAGGGAGAAAAGCAAACAACACTGCATTTAAAATGGCTCAATGTCAACAGAACAACTGTAGAAGTGCTGGATCATAGGTATTGAACAGGTTCAGTGTCCCTGGCCCTAAAGGCAAGCCAGCAGCGGCTCCAACAGACTTGAGAAGGCCCATAAAGGATACATAAGAAACTGAAAGATCACAGTATCACACTCTCTCTTAAGAACATCGCAGCAGTTCAGCTGCACTGCAGCTGAGGGTCTGCAGAGACACAGTATCACCTCCTCTTTAGGTCAGTGAGTTCTGAGTTTCAAAGGGAAAAAAAAAAAAAAAGTCTGATTTGAGTCTTACTTTTAGAGAAGTGATCTTTCTATACACAATGCATTTCTGCATCCAGGAGAGGACTCACATCCTTAAAGAAGGAAAAAGCCCTTCTTTAGCAAACTCTTCTGGCTGCAGGAGAAAAATTTGCAAGTATCGAACTCTTCCACTATAGAATTTTTAGGGAGAGATTGCCACCTGCTGCCATCTCTCAAAATAGCATTTAAGACTTCCAAGAAAGCTCATGCTTTTCTCAGGACTTCTAATTAATTAACCATGACAATTCCTCACCCTTCTACAAGACATCCATCTGATTACAGATTTAATATATTAATGAATCTCAGCACCAAAGGGAGTGGAAGCAATTCCCCACAGCTTTCCCCATGGCTTCCTGCACAGACCTTGAAGGGTTCTAATGCCTGCAAAGCAAAACCTGACAGGTCAGAGCACACCTCACCACTGAGAAACAGAGAGCATGCAGCTAAACAGCGAAAATTCACAAATTACATTAGACCATGCAAACAATGCTGTCAGAGGCAAAAATTCCTCACTTCTGCTAACCTGAAATACTTATAGCTTTACAGTATATTACACTAAGACCACGGTTGTTGTATGAGCTACTCAATCCTCAAAGCTGTTGTAATAATTATCCCTGACAGCACTCCAGTGAGGCCTTCTCTCTCTTGCACCACTCAAATACTGTCAATCAGAAATCTCCTCCCACTGACATTCCCAGTCCTCCTCCTGCCACTGGACACCCAACCATTCCTCTCTGAACAGTTCCTACTGATATTGGACTTCCAGCACTGCACACAAAGGACCTGATAGGCTGGCCTCCCCACACTTAGCTAGAAGTGAAACTTGGGCAAAACAAAAAAAAGACTTGTCCAAGGTCACCTGGGTGACAAGCAGATACCCTAAGACCTGAAAAACATCCCCCCAGCCATGACACAATGGTTAAGACACAAACTCCCTAGAGTTTCCACATCCTGGCGTCGATTTAAAACCTCTGTGTACTGCCGCTTCCATTTGCACTGTTCTGACACCCTCCTTCTGCAGCTCCCCAACACCCCATAGCCAGGCTGCTCTCACATGTGCTTATTATAAACCCTGATTACAGAAGGCAGAGAGACACTCAGCTAATCTCAGCTAATCACTGGTGTGTGCAAGGTGGGGTTGTTGCAGGGCAGGGCTCAGCACATTCCTCCATGGCAGTTCCAATGGTCTATAAAGAAACTTCTTGCGCTCAGCGCAGTTTCAGAAGCTGCTGCCCATTGCAGAGCGCCGCTCAGATGGCAGCGCACACGCGTCTCAAGTGTGCTTGTACGCACAGCAGCATTACCCCGTGGGACGGTGACAGACAGCAAGGGGCTAGGAGGAAAGCATTGACCTGCGACACCGGGTGTCAGACACAGGCTCTGGGTTACGCCAGAGGCCTCTCCGCGGCCCAGGTCACACAGCGGAGATCCTCCGGCCGCTCCCCCCGCGCCGCCAGCCGGCCGGCGGAGGAGACACGGGAGAGGGGAACGGAGGCTGCCGGGGCAAGGACGGGGCCACGGGACCTGGGAGCGGAGTCTCGACAGCGAGACAGGGCAGCACAGCAGCCCTGGGCTGAGGGGAACAGGGGCGCGGCGGGGCCGGGCCAGCCGCGGGTCCCTGCCCCGGCTCGGTGTCCGAGGGCGCGGGGCGGGGGGCGGGCGGCCCTTACCGGCTGGCTGCCGTGCCTCCCGCGCCGCTCGCTCCCGCAGCCCGGCGCTCCGACGGTGGCCGCGGGGAGCCCCGAGCACCGCCCGCCCCGCCCCGCCGCGCCTGCGCAGCACCGGCCCCGGAAGGCGGCCCCGCCCGGCCCGCTCCCCTCAGCAGCGGCCGCCGCTCGGCACGGCGCGCCTCGGCAGCTTCACCCTCCCGTAGCTGAATCGGCTCCGGCCGTCGGATGGTTCACCCCGGAGAACAAGGATACCACTGCCGGAGCAGCTCTGCTGAGGCTGCCCTGAGCCCTCTCAGATCTTTGCCTTCTTCCCTTATTTCTCCTGCTTTAAGAAAAAAACTGCCTACACTACAAACCCCATTTTTTAGGATTTCTGAGCCGTATCTACCCAACTCACTATGTCCTCCCCATGATGAAAACTATAATTAAGCTACAGAACAAACTGGAAATCCCCAAAGTGGACGGTAGTAAACAGCACTGGAATGCTGCACAATGAGCTGGATGGGCCTAGCCCTACCTCAATGATACACTATCACACACACCGAGGCAGGGCTCCTATTACTGCTCTGATCACCTTCCTTTTATTTGAAAACTCTTACAACTCTCATAACGTTTTATATAGTGCTGTCATGTAACTGCTGTGGAATGGTAATTCTCCACTCAAGTATCCCTAAGGAGTGTTTTATCCTGCTAAACAGAATTCAGTTTTAAGGTCCCCATAGCTCAAAAACAACACTTAAAAACCCTTCTGGAATAAACCATCATTGACTGTAACTTAAAAGCAAGCATTTCTTTAACAAGAAGGTGAAAGCTTACAAAAAGAATGTTGATTGTTCAGCACCCTCCAAAGGAGTGACAAATATTTAGGTGTAAATAGAACTATCCCATAATTCCCTTAACATATACCCTTATAAAAACCCGTACACAAAAAAGCAAGCAGTCTCTTTAGAACTTGGGTTTTAAAATCTGTACAGATGGAAAAACTATGAATCACTGCTTCAATTCAAACACAAAACTACGAGCTGTGACAGGGTGCTGAGAGCAGAGCACAACATCCAGTTTTATAGGAAGCACCTAGAGTGGCCCAAGCCTTCAGCCTTCTGTGATCACTCACCCACTCTTGCAACTTAACAGTGGGGTTACAGCATAGCACGGCAGAGTTGAGAGTCACTGTAAATCACTACTAAAGGTACTGTTCCCTCTGGCAACAAGAGGAAAAAATGTTTGAGCTGGACGAATTTATAAGCTGAATATAACTGTACATATAAGTTTCCCAAGCAAACTGTTGCTGAAGCTATAGGAGGTCCAAAACAGGCAGATTTCATGGCTCAGATATAACTCCAGGCCAGGTAGATGAACTCAGGTCATAAAGGAACAATTATGGGCACTAGTGCACTTGGATCAAAGCAAATCTGGCCAGAGCTGAACTTCCTCATTAGCCTTTTCATACTACTGCTGTCCACACAGCTCTGCTGTCAGCTTCAAGCTACACACTGCAAGGCTGTGCTTCATGAGTGTTTCCTACTGGTTGTGCAAACTTCACTTGAGAGGGCATCTAGACCTGGAAGAAACCAATGTCAACTCCCAGAAAGGGCAGACTCAGTACAAGACTTCCAAGGACTGGCACTTGCCAATCTGTTTCTGCATGTCATTTCACAATATACTGTGACACCCCAGTTCAACTCCCAGCAGCACCTGCATTAAATGCCTTGGTTACAGGTAGTATTGCCTACATAAACAAGCACAGGTGAGGAATGTTTGTGCATGAGATACATAAATGACCAGCACTCCTAGGTCTGCACTCATAACTTTGCCCCACAGATACTATCTCATTTAGAAAAATGGCAAAGGTCATCCCATTTCCTTAGCTATAATTCAGCCTTCTCAAACCAACAGAAGACAACTAGCACAGCAGATGTCATTGATATATTTTACTGCAGTTCACAGTTAAACATTGAAGAACAAGTGTTAACATATGCCAGTGAACACTAGAGAAGATTCCTTCCCCAGCAGAACTGATGGAAATGTTGCACTTGAACAACCTTCAAATTTCATAATGTATCACCTCTGGTGGCTTTTTATTGGGGTCTCCTCCTTTCTCCAGATACAGGTCATTGAAGGGATACTGCTTCGGTCCCTACAGGGAGAGACAAAGAGTGGCAAATTCACCATATTCACCAAGCAAATTAAGGGGTAAGAGGAAAATGTCTCATCCCACCCCCACCCAAATGAAGGCTTGCAATTTATGTCCTAAATTTCTGTTTCTTAAGTGCTTCATCGAGAATATTAGAGTATGAGGAAATAGGGGGTTCCTTGCATAAATGTTTTTTTTTTAACAGAAACATCACGGCGGTCCTGCTTTTAATCTTAATTGACAGTTTATCTCACAGCATGAGGATAATATATTGCAAAAGCTGCTGGTGTATTCAGACATATTTTTCAAGAGTACATTCCCAAAATGATACAGCTCATGAGATATAATTAAAAACTCAGGGCAAGAGAAAAGTTAAAGCATTTCATTAGGGTAGATGCACACACAGGGAAGGAGAGTACCTAGACCAAAGATGGGATACTGAAGGAAGCATAGTTCAAATTAGTTCCCTGTGAACAGGAACTGCTCACTATGAAGCAGCATCTGTGAGCTGAGCCAGGCCAGTAAAGAGAAGAACTCAGGCTAGATGAAGCCACAGGACATCCTTTGGTTCATCCACCATCAGCAGTAGTTTTGCACTCACACCCATCACTCATCTTCAGCAAAACCACTTTTATGGACATTGGCAATGACAAGAAATACAGCTACTTTTCCTCTCTTTACCCTTAGGTTTCACTTACCACAGGCATGTAGGATGGGTAGATCACTCCAAGACCAAACATGATCAGCATTGTGCTCAAAAAGATAAGGAAGTGTTTGCTCATGGTGTGCCAGGGAACAACAGTGGGGGATGTATCAACCCGGTTCCGAAGGAACATGTCAAAGTCCCAGTGCATCTAAAGAACAAAGGAAAACAACTGCACATTTACCAACAGTGGTCAAGCTGCTTTTCTCAAGGGAAGCAGCACATTACAAAACTCACAAAACTGCAGAAGCTGTTTCATCTCCACCTCAAATGCAGAGATAAAGTCACAGAGGAGGTACATGGTTTACGTTACAGTCACAACAAATTGTTGATTACAGTAGAACTCAAAAGACTCTACATTTCATCCTATGCTTATACCACACAACACCCTAGCTATACAGGATAGTAGAAGCTATTATTTCTATGCATAATCATTCCACTTCAGTTGTGTTCCCCAGGACCATTGGAAAGGCATGGTATAAACTGGAACCCTTATCAATGGAAGCTCAGTCACACAACCAAACAAAAGTAGTCCTATTTCAAACAAAGAAGCAACTACCTGGCACTTGTAAGCTGGTCCCTCAAAACAAGGAGAGGACCTGCTGCTGCTGCTACTCCAGGACAAGAGCAAGGCTGGTAAGCAAGCTAATGCCCTGAAGTATAAATAGGAAAGTCTCAAACATGCTCTGCCTATAGTCTCCTTCCCCATTAATAAATGCAGAGAACTTATTAATTTGCAGCTATATATTGCTTCCAGATTCCCAGCTCTAGTTCCCCCAGAGCCATTTCCTATCAAACCCAGAGTCAGAATGAGCAGAAATCAAAGCTGCCTGAACAGAACAATCTGCTGACACCTCGAATACACCAGTATAATCCTCTTCATTCCCCACAGCCAAAACCATGTGCAATTGCTTGTGTGCAAGCCTTCCTGCAGCAAGCACTACAACAACAGAGAATCAACATGAATTTTTTCATGTGCTTTTACAGTCATTACAACATGCACTTTGCTGTGGTACACATGTTGAGATCCTCTGACATGGTTTTACTATGATATACTAAGCACACATCCTTAGATGAACTCTTGCTTTTAGTAAAGAGATCACAAGTCAATTACTAAGCTCAGTAACTGCAGTCAGATTGCAGTCACTCACAAAAAGACCATGCACTAAAGAAAGAGCTACTCCTGAAATGAATTTGAGGAATTTAGATTTTCAAAGTTAACACAGATGACCTATTCACATTTATCTTAAGGACATGTTGCAAACAGGTCTCCTTTAGAGAGAACACCCTTATTTATAGCCTACCTCAAAAAAGCCCTGGAGTAATAAAGCAACAGTAGCTACTTCCACTGCACTAAAAGGACTTTATTCAAACAGTGGCTTCTTTGCTAAACAATTCTGAACCAGGCTCTCGTACTGAGTTCAATCAGGCAAATAAAATTACTCCTGCAGGGAAAATTAAGTTTGTAAAGTCTCTCTTCTCATATGCAATAAGTCATTTGTCCTCAGCACTTTGCCAATATTTACACAGATGGCCATAGCCTAACTCTGCCTTGAACTGACTGTCCCTCCTTCCACAGGCATCACACACCTGCACTGGTGATGAAATTACACAAAGGATTCAACAGAAAGCACTAACAAGAGGTGCATGTTAGAATTTAGTAACAGGAGCATTGGTGAGCAACTTGAGAAGTGGGACTGGCATTCCTACCGGCTCTCCCCAGTTTTGCCTCATGTCTGGCTGGTCCCACTGGTACCAGGGGTCTCTCTCGTATTGAGACTTATTAGGAAGCATGGGATAGTCACCATACCTATGAGAAACAAACAAAAGACCAAACATAAAGAAATCTGTACTAATTTAGATATAATTTGTAGGAGACAATATAAGACATGCCTAAGGAAATAGAATTAAATACTACTTTGTTTTCACAGCTTTTATGCATATACATTTTTGAAATGCATTAAAACAATTACCACAACAATAACTTTGATACCAGCCACCCTAACCAATGGCATTCCCCAAACTGGCCTTATTGGGCTCTACTAGATGAAAGAAAAGGCCAGCTTAACTAAAATATGGAACCCTTATTATCTTGGCACATGTCGAAGTACACCCCAACATCTAAACATCTCTTGAAACCTTTACTCTAGACATGGCTTTCAATTTATCCCACTTAGCCTTGCAGTACAACAGCATATGAAGTCTCTCAAGTCTTTCGTCTTTAGTTCACACAGGCCTCTAACTCATTCCATTAGTTCCTATTTTAAAACAATAGCTCACAGCACAGCCAAACGAGGCATTCAACAGGGACTACGTGCCTACAGCACCTCCCCACAAAGCCAGGAGCTGCTGGCCCCGGCCCGCTCCCGGTTCGGCTGCAGAACAGCGGCACCACCCAGCTCACCCAAAGCCGTCGTCGGGGTAGGGCTGATAGTCCTCCACCCTCATGTTGTACTTCTTCGCAGCGGCTGCCCGCTCCTCCGGAGTCCGCGGATACGGCCCGGGCATCATGTCCTGGGACATCTCCGAGGCTGCGGGAGAATAACGCGGCAGAGTGGGCGCGGGCCCCGCCGGCAGCCGCAGCCAGGCCGGGGAGGTCGCGCCGCCCTCCCTCCCCGACCCCGCACCACCGGCACGCCGCCCCAGACACCCCGGCCCCGCCGCCGGCCCCTCGCTCCAGCCTCCGCCTCCCCGCTCACCCGCCCGCGCCCCCGAAGGCGCCGCCAAGGCGGCCCGGGCCGCCCTGAGCCCGGCGGCCGCCCGGGGCCAGAGGACACCGCGGAGAGCGCCCGCCGCCATCGCCCACAGCGCGCAGGCGCGGCCGCCGGAGGCACGGAGGGGCGGGGCGGGGCGATGGGCGTGGCCGGTAAATGGGCGTGGCCTGGCAGTGGGTGGGACGGGGCGGTGGGCGGGGCCGGGCCGTGGGCGGGGCCATGGGCGGGGCGGTGCCGCCCCTGCCGCCGGTGCCGCCTCCCGCCGGTGCGGGAATTGATCGGCCGCTGTGCGGTAATACCGACACGGGGTTAATGGACGCAAAAGGCATCGGTGCGATATTTTGCTCTGTCTGTCATCGTCTGAAGCGCGGCAATGGGAATTTATGGCAGGAGCTGCCTTCCAGAGGCGGAGGGCCTCCTGCGGAGCAGCCGGATCGATGCTCGATCGGATCGATGCCGTGCCCGGCGGCGTTATGCAAATCGCCTTCGTGTATCAGTATCAATATTATTAAAGTCAATACCCAAATCGTCTCATCTCCATGGAGCCGGGGAAAGGTGGACAGCAGAAATGGCATGTTAATTTAGCAATGTGATTCTTCAAATGTTAGCAATGTTTTATTGTAAATAAAATCAATATGAGCATTAAAGGATTTTGCAGTTTACTTCATTATGTAAACTCGGTGGTAGTTGAACTCATTTTCCTTCAGTTATTCACATCAGCCATAATGGGTAATGTCTCTATAACGATTTACATTATAAACCTTTGCAGGTCAAAAACTATCACTGACAATTTTTCATTAGACCCATTCCTTCTAATAACAACATTAATTTTAAACCTAATAATTGAATGAAGATAGTGGCGAGCCACAAAAATATATCTGAGATACGGCATGCCTAAGACGGCTTTGTCACAGATAAAGAACAGGATCTTTTCACTTATCCCAAAGAAAGGCCCATTGATGTTATTTTAGGGAAGGTATCTTAATTCAGCTAACTCCCTTACAAACGAGTATGCAGTGAAGTTAGTCAGTTATCTAATAAAATTATTAACTCAGAGCCCAGCCCACCAGTGCAGATGCTGCTGCTATTTTCCATGAAGCAGCATTTGGTGCCTGTCCCACCTGTGCAGCCCACAGTGCTGTGGGGACAGCAGCGTGGGGACAGCACTGGGAGTGGGGACCTTGGTTCCCATTGACTCGGGCTCAGATTGTGATCAGCCACTAACTACTTCCTACATCAGCTCTTCACCACCGGGTATTTATTTTCTGAATTATGCTTGAGTTTTTCACAGCCATGTTTCACGTTTCCTAAGCACCCAAATATATTTGCACTGTAAGAAGTGTTGTTAACCTGTACAGCAGAAATGCTGTAGATTTAAAAGGTGAAAGGGCATTCATTTTCCTCGAAACTAAGCATATCCATAAATTTTGGAAGGACAAAGGTAAATTGCATTATTCTCACAAAGGTGAAGTTCTGTGCAGGCAGAACAAATCCCAGCTGCTGTAAGATGAAAGCCACTGAATGGCAGCGACCAAAGTTTTCTCCAGAGCTGATGCCTAATGTAGCACGCATTCTTGGGAAACAGCGATCATCATTCTTGCTGTTTGCAGATTAAAAGCCAAATGTAGACTCTGTCTCACAGAATAAACATACAATAAGAAAATAATTTAGCAGTTCCAGCCTCAGTCACACAGGTCATGAAATCCTGCTAAAATGATGTAGTCGCTATCACAGGCTAGGTGTTAGTAGCACCAGGCAGCGGTATATTTTTATTTTGTAGCAGCATTGATTACCCTCCCCGTTTTCCGAGAGCCTCGGACAGCGACAGAAGGGCAGCGCAGCCCCTGCAGCCTCCGCCCGCGCGGGGGCGCTGCTGCCGCCGCCGCTGCCGCTCCCTCTCCTCCTCCCTCTCTATGGTGCTCTGCCCTCCGCCTTCGCCCTCCGCTTCCGGCGTTGCCATGGGTGCGCAGCTTCCGCTTCCGCCTTCCTTGGTACGGGTTCTCCGCTGGAGGCGGCGATGGCGGCGGCCTCGTCCTCCTCCTCCTCCTCCACCACCTCTTCTTCTTCCTCCTCCTCCTCCTCTTCTTCTTCCTGCTCCTCCTCGGCGGCGGCCGCGGGCTGCCGAGAGGGCCCGGCGGTGGCAGCAGGGCCCGGCTGGAGCGATTCTCAGTTCCGCCGCTACTCCTTCGAGACTCGGCCCATCCCGCGGCTCAGCTACAGCGACCCCCGCGCCGAGGAGCTTATCGAGAACGAGGTGAGGGGGATCCCGGGCGCAGTCACCTCCTCATCCCGGCCCTGTCCGTCCGGGGTGCCGTGCAGGCTCCGTTGTAGCCTCTGTCCCGCTCCTCTCTGCTGTAGTGGACGTTTTTCTTCGGTGCTACAGCGTTGAGTTGTGAAATTCTTAGGAAACGTTTGGTTTATGCCCTTTGTTGTCGGGATGAAAGTTGTGGGAACGATGTGTAAAACCTTGGGCACATATTGATTGTTTTCTAAGTGTGAGCGACCCCAGACGTACAGGTTCCTTTGGTATTGGTTCCTTTGCTCTTGTATTGGTTCTGTACCAGCTCAGTCTCGCTTTGGTAGGTTTGGTATTGGGTTTTTCAAGGAAAGTCTGTAAGAAGGGAAGCTGTGTATGCACAGCTTGGGAACACAGCACTGCCTTCCTTAGGTTGCTTACTACTGGTAGATGAGGACAAAGCAATGTCCTTTGTCTTCCTTTTGTAATGGTTCTTTTTTTTGCTGTAGAAGAGATGGCCAGTTTTTTGATGGCTAGTTATTTGAAGTGCTCTGAGGAAAGAGATGAATTCTGTTTCTGGATTCAGAGGGATCTTTTTGCTGGCATTTACCCTTTCACAGCTGAGACTGGAAGTGTCCAGCCAGAATCTACTGTGTCTCCTGGCTACGTGGCAGGACCAAGCAGGCCCAGAAGTGTTGTCAGCTAGTGTTTGTCTAACCTTGCTGACAGAGATTGGCTGAGTAGATAGTGCAATCTGTTGTCCCGTTGCTACCAGGAGCTTGCTGCAACCCCAGGCTACCACTTTCTTAAAACCTTGTATCATGTCTTGCTTGGTTTTCTCCCCAGAACAAGGTGTATGATTACTTCAAATGCCTTTTCCAATACCCCATTTTGAAAGGGAGATTTTGTGGGTGCAATAATGGATGTGTTTGTTCTTAAGTTCAAGAGGTCCTTGAATCAATGAACTTTCTGTTTCTCTCCAGGAGCCAGTGGTGCTGACAGATACGAATCTGGTTTATCCTGCTCTGAAATGGGACCTGGACTACCTTCAGGAAAACATTGGAAATGGGGACTTCTCAGTGTATAGTGCCAGCACACACAAATTTTTGTACTATGATGAGAAGAAAATGGCCAATTTTAAGAATTTCAAACCCAAGTCAAGTAGAGAAGAAATGAAGTTTGCCGAGTTTGTGGACAGGCTCAAAGAAATACAACAAAAAGGGAGTTCTGAAAGGTAAGCCATACGTGGAGTGTGCAGGCTTCTCTGTTTCTTGAGACTTAAGTAGGAGCTAAGTTTCTCTTAGTGTTGTTGATTAAAGTGTCTTTAACTTTTTGGACATTTTTTTTTTGCTTCTTTTTAATAATCCTGCAGGGCTTCTAGTTGACAGCAACCTTGTTACATTATATTAGAAAAGTCATGCCGAACAAACTGTTCACACTGGTTGTGGGAATTTTTAAATTTTTTTCCTTCTCTGTGTGAGGCAGGGTTTATATAGAGAAAGAATGAAGCTTCACTTTTTCTTTTTGCAGACTGTGGTATTGGTAGAGGAGCTTGTTGTCTGGTGAAAAGGTACAGGTTATGGCATTCAGGCTTTCCCACAGATTCCCAAGGCAGCTGGAGCTAACTCTCTTTGGGAAATACAAAGCCAGGTTGTACTGGCACTAACAGAGCTGTAAGTTACTTAGAGGAGCTTCAAGTGGACATGGAATAACTATCAGCAGCTGTGCTTAAACCTTTAGTGTTTTCAGTCACAGCCCTCTAAAAGATCTTACAGATGCTTAATTGTGTCTTAATTGGAAGCAACACTGTACCCATGCCCACTTGTCATCTGTCCCTTTCTCTTCTTTCTCAGCTTAGGGTTTGCTTTTTCCAAGAGAGAAGGCAGTCCTTGCTCTTAGAAATTAGTTTTCTTCCAGCATTGTACACAGCTTTCTGTAATACTGTGATTGTTGGTACAGATGCTAGATTTGATCCTCTATGTCTAAATGTAAACATGGCTTTAAGTAACTTGAGACTGAAATGTGCAGGCTCTCCTGAGCCCTCTTTTTCCCTCCTGTAGTTCTGCTGGAAGAGGTAGCTGATATTGCAGGTGAGTTAGAGGGGTGGCATTCATCTAGGGATTAGACATGAACATATTTGATAATGACTGGTCTGTTTGGAGATTCCTCCTCCTGCTCTGCAAGAGGGTTGTTATTCCTTAAAATTACTTTTTTCCCATGTAATTGTTAAAGTTGAACTGAGATCTGTTCTCTTCTGTACTGGGAAATGTTACAGCAAAGTTTGGGGACTTTTTGAAACTGGTTCCTTCCACACGTGTTGAAGCTGTGTAGTGATAGAACAGAATCTTTAGGAAGTACTTCTTTGTTTTGAAATCTTTCTGAAGAGACGGAGAGTATGTCTGTATTCATGACAGAAGTTAATACTTGATTTCTGCTTTCTCTCTTGGACAATTCAGGCTATATCTACAGCAAACACTGAATGACACAGTTGGAAGGAAGATTGTGGTGGATTTCCTTGGCTTCAACTGGAACTGGATTAACAAGCAGCAAGGGAAACGTGGCTGGGGCCAACTGACTTCTAACTTGCTTCTTATTGGCATGGAAGGTAAATATCTTCCTCAGACTGGAGGAGAGAGGGAGAAGATTGCATCAGCAGTTCTGTATTTCAGTTCCAGAAGTTCTTTCAAATGGATCTTCCCTTAGTTTGTGTATGTTCCTTCAGATAAGGTAGTTTAAAACTTTGCATTAAGAGGAGACTGTTGTCACACCTTAACTTGGGTTATAAAGAGGAAACAAGGAAAGCAATAGTCTGTATTTTGCCTGGGATGTACTGTGAATGCCTGGATGTAATGTGCTCATGGAAAGGCTCTGTGTGATGCTGGTGGGACTATGTTTCCAGTAACTGCTAATCATATCCTGGGATCTGTTTACTGTTTGCATACTTCAGGCACCGTAGATTGAAAAAGCTCAAAGCCTGCAGATTCACAATACAGAAAGGTTTGCAATTTGAACAGTTAGACTTCCAGGCTTTCTTGAGTATGTCCAATGTCTGCCCAGGAAGAATTCTGATTATTTTGTGAACCCTTTTTTTTTGTTTAAGGGAGTACACTGTGAGGAGGAATTCTCTTTTGATTAAGACTTGATTTTTTTTTTCTTGAAAGGCTAAACGACAGTGGGAAACTTGAAGACGGGTAAATTCTAAAAGTATCTGGATAAAATAGAATTCCAAATCCATGTGGAACCTGGCTTAGAGGCAGGTGCCTTAGAAGAGATACCACTAGGCTGTTGACAGAGAGAACATTCTTTTACAAAGTAATCTCAATAACTGGTCAAGAAATGTACAGCATTCTGTGAAGGGGAGGGCCTATAATCAATGTGGCTAACATATCCAATTATAATTGTTCAATTACACAACTTGGATTTTTTTCCCCTTTGCACCAAGTCTTACTCAACCTACATTAATTTGTCTTTGCCACTTGTTTTACTAGCTGAGAGAACATAATATAAAATCAGTGGACCAACACTTCCTTACAGGCCATATAATCACTAAAATCCTATTAACAGGTTATGCACAAGAACCAAGGAATTGTCATGAACCAGCATGTGCTAGAAAAAGGAATGTCTTTAGAGCAGCATGTGATCATATGAACTTAATTAAGTTACAGAGTTAACTGTTATCTTAATTCTTGCAGGCCAAAAGAGTAATATCTGAATTGGCAAACAGCCTGAAAAAGAGTTGTGAGGGGTAGAAAACACCCCACTGTATTTAAAGATTCGATTAAATTTAAGATCTAGTGGCAACAGTCAAGCACCATTAATTAGACTTGAGCGGGTGCTATTGGAAGCTCCAGTGACAGAGATTGTTTACTTCTTTTCTTGCAAAACTTCTAGGATTTTTTTCAAGTTCTGACTGTTGAATTCCTTTTCTCTAGACTAATAATCTTTGTGTGTTCCACAACTTGTCATTTAAACAAAGTCTTTTATGAAAAAGCTTCCCATCAACATTCAGCATCTGCTGTTCATTGAAACAAGCTGGAAATCCTAATCCTGTAGAGCATAAGTTGCTGAGTATGGGTTTAGAATGGAAATTAAGTGGAGTAGCAACTGCTTAATAAAGGCTGACTGATAGAGTGATCAGTTTGTAACACTCTTGTTGTCATTTTCCTTGTTTAGTTTCTGAATATGTGGGAGTATATTTTCTGTCTTTAGCAAGGAATATAACTTCCTTCTCTTTCATATCTATACGTGACAGTGCCTTGATTATCTTTTCTCTCTGTGTAGGTAATGTGACACCAGCTCATTATGACGAGCAACAGAACTTCTTTGCTCAGATTAAGGGTTACAAGAGGTGTATCCTGTTTCCTCCTGATCAGTTTGAATGCCTCTACCCTTACCCTGTGCACCATCCATGCGACAGACAGAGCCAGGTGAGAGTAGCAGATCTGTTCTCTGCTCCATGCCAAAAATAGGCATTTGTAATGATGCTAGGTGGGACAAAGCTGCACTGGATTTAAAGCTACAAAACACTTGCTGAGCTTTTGCAAAACCTCTGATCAAATTTGTTAAGTGGGGAATGCATTGGTGGAAGGACTGGTGGTTTTCTGTTTGTGTCTGGTCCCAGCTCGCAAGTGCTAGGGCCATAAAAACTTTCTTACTGATAGCACAACAGGGCTGCAGTTGCTACCTTCTGTGTTCTGTCTCATTGATCACTTGGTCAAACACAGATTGCTGACAGACAAATTGCAAGATTGCTACCTATATGGTACTTGGAGGGTACTGCAGGACCTTACAGTGAAGTTAAGATACAAATGGGAACGTGAAAGCCATGTAGGGAAGACCAGGATGACATGACACTAAGAGCCAATAATGAGGACTGTCATTGCAGGAAGTTCTTCTGAGTTTCTTAATGTTTTCTTCTATTAGGTGGACTTTGACAATCCTGACTATGAGAAGTTCCCAAACTTCCGGAATGTGGTTGGCTATGAGACGGTGGTGGGGCCTGGGGATGTGCTGTACATACCTATGTACTGGTAAGAAGGATGGCAGGACTGCACTACTATAAAATATAGATGTTTAAAATGTTTCCTACTTAGTGTTGGGTTGGCTCTTAAGAGTATTTTGTTTTTACTTCTCCAGCAACTGTGATATTTTCTGCGGTATCTTGGGCCAATGTGCTTCTAATTCCTGTCTGTTGGATAGGAGTAGGAATTCTCCCTAACACCATATTAATTGTACATGTACACTAACACGTGTGAGAAAAGGATCTATTTTTAAATAGGGAGAGGTTTCCAGAAGTTTTGAGGTCTTGGTGCAGGAGGTATAGGGAGTGGCTTGTCTAGTGCTGTCTGAATTCATCATCTTCACTATAAGTTACAGTAACAGTTTCCTTTCTTTTTTTTTTTAATGTGATTTCCATGCAGGTGGCACCACATTGAGTCTCTCCTGAATGGGGGCATTACCATCACTGTGAACTTCTGGTACAAGGTGAGTACAAGTGCAGCTTGGATAGCTCCATCCCAGAGGATTTTTTTCTGGTAGAGATGTATTGGCACACATTGTCAGTATGAGAACTTCATGGCACCAAGTCCTTTGTTTCTGGAAGCTACTTTTTCCTCTTCAGAGTTGTGTTTGTGAAGTACTGGGTGACTGGGGGAAGGTGGAATAAGCTGCCAATACAGGAAGCATGCAAATGAGCTCTTCTTGATATTTCAGGGTGCCCCAACCCCAAAAAGAATTGAGTATCCATTAAAGGCTCATCAGAAAGTGGCAATAATGAGGAACATTGAGAAGATGCTGGGAGAAGCCTTAGGAAATCCACAAGAGGTATGGAAAAGAATCATGTGGTCACTGCTGTTGAAATTGTTAAGGCATAATGCAAAACTTGAGATGGCAGCTACTTTGCTCTCTAGGTGCCACAGTGAGGGTGGGAGAAAGCAGGATTCTCTTTTACTGGTTTTTCCTGCGGTCTTCAGGTCATTTGCTTACAAAAAGGAAAGCTCTTAAAATTATAATTCTGGAAAGGACCACTACCAGCAACAAAGTAGTTGTTGTATGTGGGAAAAAGTGTACTTTGACTTTGTGCATTTTCAGGAAAGTGTTGTTTCCAAACACCCCTTAGCTTTCTGTGCCTGTTATTTGCAAAAAAAATGAAACTCTTTCACCTGTTGAATCCAAGTCTCTTAAATAACAGAAATCTCCTCTCTTAACTCATGTGCTTCATCTTTAACATGTGTCTTGCTCATCTCTGAATTCTTTGCAGTCTTAACCATCTGGTATATAAAAAACCCCTCCTGAAGTACCAAGTTTAAAAAGACTGAGGTGCTAAGGGTATGCCTTTCAAGATCTGATCATCTGAAAGTGGAAATTCGGGTTGAGGATAGAAATGTTTTCATGGTCTGTAATCCTTACCATTGTGCAGAAACTCCTCTTTAGCCTCTCTCCTGAGACTGTTTTACTGCCATAGCATTCTGAACTTCCCTCCGTGATCAGGCAGTGCTGAGACTGAAAAAAAACCCTTAGCAAAATCATCAGTCGTAACCACCTTTCTTACTGACCCCCAGGGACCAGAGAGAATTCAGTGAGTGAGAATATTCCTTCTCTGCCCTGAAAAAAGCAACCCGTGATGACTATTGACTCCCTTTAATAGCATCTACTTCGAAATCACAAATGTTGGTTGAGAAGTGAAAACGTTTCAAGCATGTTTTCACTCTGGATGGAATGGTTTTGGTGTCACCACAATGGTCAGGTGTTGACAGAGAACCCTGCAGTTTTGGTAGGGTATTTTAAGAATGTGTTTGTGGGTGCCCCAGTGTTTTTCTAGAAAGTACTTTGAAAGTGATTAGGTGTATCTTGGGCTCTGTGATGCAGAGGGTGCAGGCTCTGCACTGCCATTTCTGTGTAACTGTCCTGGCTAATGACCTGTTTTTGCTTTGAACAGGTGGGTCCCTTGTTGAATATGATGATTAAGGGCCGGTATGACTAATGCCTGGTGCCCCTGGCTGAGGTTGGAGCTGCTTTGTTCACAAGCAATGGAAGATACTGAGCGCTAGTATTGCACGCAGCACTTAACAGACTGATGGGTTTCCTGGCCTATCCTGGCCCCACTACAATAAAGGGGCTACTGGAACTGCAAAACCATTAGTACCCTATTCATCCTCCACTCTCATCTAACTGAACCTCCCAAGAAAGAGTCTGCACTTACTGGAAGCTGGATTCATGCTCACTAACTTGTTTATTTTCTTCCCTCTGCCCTGTTTGCCACAACAAGGAGCATGGCTTCTGGCACTCGGATGTGTTACTTCAGGATTTTCAGGCATATGAAGAAGAGCTTGGAGGATAAACAGGAGCAATGTTGTTTCCTCAGCCTCATCGGGTTTGGACCTCCTGGCTGGGTTTGTGTGTTGGTGCCGGCAGTGGATATAAGGTGGGAAATGTTAGGTTTCACAGTCCTCTGTTGTTAGAGGACCTGTCCCTGCTCAACTCTGGCACCTTTTTGTATTAATGGAATCGAACATGTGAGATGGCCTGTGTGTGTTGAGCAACTGGATAAATGATTCAGTTACTTCAACCTAAGACATCTACGCTCTGGATGTAGTACAGGGTAGAGATCAGAATGAATTTATCTTGTGTGTAAGCACCAAATCCTATGCTCTCCAAATAACATCTGTCTTGTACGAGTGTAGATAAACCTCCTTTCTGACAGCTTTTTTGGGGGAGTGAAGGCTTCTCTCCTGCTCTTCTGAAGCTGCAGTATGGTTAAAAGGGGATGTAGCATTATGAAGGGAGATGCATAAATGCCAGAGCACTCTCCAAGTCTTGAATGATTAAGCCACATTTTTAAATTAAATTTACAAGGGATGCTGAGCTCAACTGTCAAAACACAGTGTCAGATAGGTCCAGAGTCTCAGTTCTCCCCACAAGGGGTGCTGGCTCCTCAGACTAACACAGGAAAGTGCCCTTTTTACTCAAACTGCAAGAACTCAAGTGTGTGTGGCTGCGCACAGGCGTGCGTGTTTGTGTGATTTTGTGTGGCTCCTGTCCATCAGTTAAATCCATGCCAGTGTGTGGTTCTCTTCCTTGTACAGTCATGTGAAAGAGTTCAGGGCTTTTTGTTTAAACGTGATTAAGTTTATCTTGATCCTTTTTGTGTTTTGGGATTTGACATGGCAGACTAGGAGGTGACAAGACCAGAGCACAGGAACCAGATAAGCCTCTGTTTGAGTCCTCAGTAATCACTCTGAAAAATAACTTTGCTTTCCTCCTTTTCCTCTTCCATGCAGAAGCATTAGGCTCATGTGGAAGCTGGCTTTTTATTCTCTGAGGTGTGCTGCACTGCTGTCCCTGGTTTGGGGGATGGTGCAAAGATCTTGTATTTTAGATCTGGTTGTAATGGGTCCCAAGAGCTAGAGGTGGGAGAAACTGTTTCATAGCCCACATATCTCATGCCAGAAAGTGTAGAAGTTGTTTTGTTGAGACTTCCCAGTGTTTTCCCTGTTGTGCTGGGCTTGTTTGATGTGGGTTCTGATAAAAATGTAACATGCTACTTGAGAAGTGCACCATCTTTGGTCTCAGGTCCCATCTTTTACTGGGACAGCTCATGCACCACTTGCAGTGGGCTTGTCTTTCACAAAAGTGAAAGGCTTCTCAAACAGGAGATCCTGAGGCAAGTCTTCTGGCTGCTTTCCTGGTCAGAATAAATGAAGTTTAATTGGCAGCTACAGGGTCCTTGTTCAAGAAATGTGTAATTGAGTAGTTTGACTGCCATGTTGCAGACTCTCCAGAGCTGTAATTAGATCCAGATGAAGGTCACTCAGCTGGATGCTTATCAATGCTCAGCATTTGGACAACTGGGGAAGAAGCTTCTGACTGGCCAAAAGCAAGATCTTCCCAGGAATCTTGGGCACATGCCCTTTGTTGAAAGATGCTCAAATTAAATTCCATTTCTGTGCTATTTATTCAGCACATGGTAGTCTTCAGTACTGCTTGTTAGACAGCATCAACTCTTGAAGCTCAGGGTGGGAGTTCATATCCCTTGTGGAGAGAGAATGGTACTTACAGAACTTTTAGGATCCTTTTTTTTTTTTTTTTCTTTTGTTTGCCAAAGGTCTAACTTTTTAAAGTGTCTGAAAAGGTTTTGCTGCACTTGACTTTGTGAAAGCTCATTTACAATGCACTGATGGACTGACTCCCTGCCCTTCCCTTTTCACCTTGTGCTTTCAATGCCCCTTGCCATGGTATTGGGAAGCTGTGTGTTCTCTGCTAGGGGTGTGTGTGCAGGGGGTGGGGTGTGACAAACACATGGTACCTTCTGAAGTGTAGTTCTTAAATACAACCAATGTTGAACAACAGAATGGTGTGGCTTTCATTTTGTGAGTGACTGTGTAGAAGAGCTCTATAAGGACAAGTGGATATAAAGCTACCGTTCGGTCTGACAGCTCCACTTGTGTTCTTCCCTGGTGAAGGCTGTTGGTCTCCAGAACTGCCTTCAAAGCAGCAGTGCCAATTGCATTATTACGTGTCTTCACAACTTTCTCCATACTACTTCCATATGCCTGGAAGGAAAGCTGGGAATAAGATGATGTCCTTAACCCTGTCAACAAGAAATGTTGGTGGGAAGGGAAAAGTTCCCCTCCCTGCTGACCTGAATGATGTCACCATACTCTGGTCACTGACTGGGTGACAGAGCAAACTACACAACCAGGCCTAATGAACTCAATTAATTGTCACAGAGATTTCTGGGGGGAAGCTTCCTGTGTGTACCTGTGCTGTATGTTAGCAGCCTTGGGAGATGGAGTCCTCTCTACCTAGTAAACACAAGTTATTCTATGGTAATATTAACTCTACAGCAATCTTGAAATCTAACCATAGGTGAAATGTTGACTAGTTCTGAACAAATGGCTAAGATTTAGTAAAACAGGGAAGAGTTGAATAGTAGGTGAGGGATGTTGGTGTGGTTGGGAGAGAGAGATGTCTCAGCCTGGGCTATACCCCAAACAGCATTCTCTCCTCACACCCTTGGGGAGCGGGGTGAATGTAAAGGGAGTAGGAAAACCAAGTGCAAGAATTCTGACTGTGGGTACTCGCCCTCCCCTGCTGTTCCTGCTGGGATCATCATCTCTGAACACCCTTGCTTCTGTTCCACTGAACTTTGTGATCTGCTGTGTCTGATTCTTTCTGCTCTGCACTTGCTTCTTGGGTAATGTACAGATATCATCACAAAGCTCAGAAATGTTTATGTTGTGCAAAGAGCAGAGGAAACTGAGGGATGAGAACTATTTTATTTGAAAACTAGGTCAGAGGCCAAGATTTTTCACTTGTACTTCTGGTCTTTTTCTTTTTTTATTAACTAAGGTCCCTTAATACCTTTCTTCTCTCTTTTTTTTTTTTCCTCCTCATTTCCCTGTTCCTTAAAAAACGGGATTCTTCTGAGGAGAAGTCTTAATCCTTGTAAATCATAGCTACAGGATCTTTCCTGTGTAAAGAGAAACACATAGGTTTTTTAACTGATCCAATTGTTCAGCCCCTTATTGATCAGGGTCATGCTCAGCTTAGGGAAATTCAGAGTGATAAATCAGGTCCAAGGCAAAGCCAAGAGGTGAGGATCAGGCCTGGGTTGAGGAGGTTCCAGACACAGCTGCAGTGCAGGGGCAGTCTAATTCAGCTGGGGGACAAGGGGTCACCCTTGGCATCAAAGCAGCTCTTGAGAGAGAGAGAGGGGCAGGCCTGGGCCAAGACTTCTTTTGTTTGCAATGGCTCTTACCAATGACCAAGCTGACCTTGAGCACAGCCAACTGTGCATTAAAGCCCTAGAATGGGGGTAGTGCTCTCAGAGTCCTAGCAATCTCCTGGCAAGCCTTTGTTAATGCATGGTCTCAGCCCTGGAAGCAGAGCAGGAGCTGCAGCAGAAGTACTGCCTTTGCTCAATGTTTTTACATGTAGAGAAATGCATTTCTGCCTCAAGTGTGTGAGAAGCTTCCTTGAACTCTTGCTTCTGGTCTTCAACTTCTGTTCCTGTTTCGGAGCAGAAAGCACCATCAATGTCCTTGGAAGCCCTGAAGCCACCATCTTCCCTGGGTACTTCTCTGCATTGATGCTGCCTAGAAGGAAAGGGAAAGATGCTCTTACTGTGACAAACACACGCAAAGTAAGTTCTAATTACTGCCTTGAAAAGTCAAATATTTGTTGCAAGCAGAGGACTAATTGTGGGGGGAGGGAGCGGAAGTCGAGGCTCTTGGAGTGTAAGTGGAACAGATGCCCGGACGCCTTGGGGAAACGCAGCTTTCCTCTACAAATCAGAGCTTTAAATTACAAGGCTTTTACCAACGAGAACAGTTGTGGGAAGTCGTCTGCTCTCATTTGCGTAATGGCTTCTGTCACTGGTGATTAGACACAGGATGAAGGAAAAGAAATTTGACAATTAGGAATGAGCGATCATTAATCAGAATCTTTGTTAGAAAGAGGGAAGGGGGGGAGAATATCCCACAAACAATGGAGGCAGCCACTAGAGCCACAGCGAAGTCCACAAGATGCATAACCAACTGCTCCTGTTGCTCCACAGAGCCATCTCTGCCTAGGTACAGAGCAGCAAGAGGGTTTTGTCTGGCTTGGAAAACTTGGGAGGAAAGCAGCGTTCCAGTCCTGTTCAGTGATTTTCAGATATCTACTTAGTAAGGGAGAGAGCATATCTGGGAGACCAGTCCTTCTCCCACTGCCACCTTGTGCTTCAATCTCAGTGCCTGGCCACAAACTGACAGCCAAAAGCACAGAAACAATGTCTTAGATTTTCTGTCTCCTTTCTCCACATCTTGCATGCAGTTTGTGGTGTGGAAGAGACCAGTCAGGGGCCTTGACTGGCATGCAGAAAGCTTAGGATAGGCAACATGAAAGCAGTATCAGGCTCTTTTCCTGATAATGTCACTTTCTACAAGAGCGAGGAGGAACCTGATGGACTGCATGACAGGTAAAGAAAAGAAGGCAGTGGTGACTTCTCTGTGTCTGTCATTTGCTGTCTTACCTCATGATTCAATCATGTACAATCTACTATATGCATTTGTTTGAGTTTTGTGGGCTTCAATCAAATTATCATACATATGAATCCTATGTTACCTGTTTTTCCTACAGCTGTCATTCATGGTCTTGACATTTTGGTATAGTTTGCATGAAGAGGCATTGCCTGTAATTTAATCAACAGCTGTAATCTGGGAGGGGGCATGACAGGCCATTTGTGAGGTATACAGTGTTGCTTGGTTCATCTGAAGACTTAAGCTTACGGGATCCATTGATTTCAGTGGCAGTTCCTGTCTCTGTAGGGCTGGGTCATTTACTTGAGGTGAAGGTCTCCGTCAGGGTGATTATTCTTTCTGTGACTGAAAATCAGATACAAAGGGGAGAGCTGAAGCCATGTTGTCTCATTCCCAGCTGGCTGTGAGCTCAGACAAATTACAGCAGCTTGGATTTTCAACCTCTTCCCATGGCTAGTGTTCATCACAGGAACTTAAATGAAAGAGAAAACAGTGGCTCTCAGGACAGTATCTATAAGGCTTTTCATCCAGAGCTCATCATGATAGAATTTAGGAGAATCACTGGTCACATTGCTTAGGATGGGGAGTCAGGTTTATTATTATGCCTTTATTCCCTCTTGAACACAAGAGAAAGGCTGCTTCTCATTCACAGCAACATTTTAAATGTATGGTTACATTTTGAGGACTGTACCTCATGCTCTTTGTAGAGGGGGAAGGTAGGTTGTGGTGTAGTAGGTAGTGGGGTCAGAATTCACTTCACAAACTTGCAGCAAACCCTAAGCAATCCCAGACTTTGACATGGCAGAGCATCACTCACCCTTGCTGTAGGAAATGTCACTGTGCTGGGTGGCAGGAGCACAAGTGTGACTTTTGTCTCAGTGCCAGCTGTGTTGTTTGTTTTTTTCCTGAAAAGTCAGGATTTGCTGCTGAATGCCTTAATGGGGAGGACCTTTAGTTGTGATTTAACCTCTTGGGAAGCCAGGAAGAGAAGCTTTCCTGTGTGTACATAATCTTTGTTACAAGATCTGCTGCATGCTTCGTGCCCCTTGAGCTGCTTAAGCACTGCTGGCCTCATGCAGTGAGCTGTGAGGGCTCGAGCTGAGCTGAAAGCAGCTAAAGGGGTGAGGTCAAATCGTTTGCTTCTATAAAAGGACAGTCCCTGTGCCCACAGAGAGGGCTCATGGGGTTATAATAGCATCCAAGGGGGTAGTTTCTGTGGAAGAGATTAGTACCACAGGCAATGGGCTGATTCTGCAGCAAGTTCCCCTGCCAGGACCTCTGACGTTCAGAAGCTGCTCCCAACCATCTGTGTTTCATTGGGTTAAAATCCTTCTGGCAGCAAAGAATTACTGGTGCTGGTGGGTATTTGGGTCAAACGCCAGCCACTACAGGCTGTGGAGCTGGAGGCAAGGCCTTGCTTGGCATTTAACCTTCTGGTCTGTCAGCTCATGGGAACTGCAGATTTGTAGAACTGAGGCATCACAGAACTGAGGGCCATGTTACTTGGGCTGTCAGGTCTGACACTGCTCTGGTGGAGCAGGCCTTAGTGCTCTCTGAGCCTGTGTTTGGGAATGGTGCACACCTGAGGAAGGAATCTCCAAGTGGAATTGGGGGCTGTGAAGGACCTATTCATCTGCCACCAGTTCACTCCAAGCACAGCCTGGGGCCTCTTGCTTCTAATTCCTTCCCAGCACAGAGGCAATACTGTGTCTCCTGCTTTTGCTATTTGTTTATAGCTCTCCCCATCCCATCTGTCTTTCTCTTCTCCTTCCTCCCGTTCCTTTTCCCTCCCTCTCCCTCCTCCCCCTCATTCTCTGTAAGCGATTAATCATTTTGACAGGCTCAGCGATGGCCTTTATTTCCTTGAGGCAGCCAAGAAATGTCTTGTGAGCACCTTCTCTGACACCCCTCGTGTTCTCTCGCCAATCAGATCAGCCACTTTGCTTGGAATGACACCGTCAGAAACATGGGGAGGGGAGCAGGGGGGAAACTCCAGCAGGGTCAGCTGGGAAGTGGGCAGTGGGGCAGCATCCAGTTGGGGGCCATGTGGGTCCCCATTAGCTGTGATGAATTTGTCATTTCACTACAGTTTGAATGTGTCATACTTTGCTCCCTCCCTCTCCTGAGGATGCCCTTCAAATCTTGGTTTCAGTGCAAAGGCAGTTGAGAAGAAATTTGGCTTCTCAGGAAAATTTTAGCCTCCAACAGAGTGGCTGGAGGAAAAAGCTGTCAGAGGAGAAAGAAGAGCAGGCTGAGATCGTCAAGGGAAAAAGGATGGGGATGATTTTGCAGACAGATGTGGAAGTCTTCCACAAAAGGGAAATACCCTTTTGTCATGTGCAGGAAGGAAGTTGCTTCTGAGTCTCTGTCATGGTTCATCTGGACTTGTCATATTGTCATGAGGATGCCTTCCATTCACCTGCAGCCTGAGAAGGTCTTGGGCCACAGTACCTGCTCTTGCAAATTACCTAACTAGGATGAAAATAGGATACATCAGGTGCACAATGTTCCCAAAAGGGTTTTATCATCTGCTATTATCAAATTTTACAGTACCCATTGTCCCATCAGCACGGAACCGAAGAATTCTGTACATATAGAATTATTCTTTTCCCTCTTATGCATGAAAGCTTCCACAGTGGGAATGAGAGGTAATAATAACCATTCTGCTTAGCGGCTCTGGGGATGTCAAGGGACCCTTTGTGCAGGGCGATGGATTATAACCTACATTTACAGAAGTAGAAGAGATCCTGAAGGAGAGAAAGAAGTTGCAGGTGATGAGCTAGAAGTCAGATGGAATGTGGTGTAAAGATCTGGGACAAGGTAGTCAAATATCATAAGGCAGGAGACTGAATACAGTGACTCAAGGTATCCTCTCTAGTCTCATGCATTAAACAAGTAAATAAGCCCTGAGTTGAGCCTAGAAGAGAGTTAATAGACTCATCCCAGATAAATGGCCTTAGCTTGAGACTGTTCCAACTCTTTATTAGACCAAGGAGCGTGGTGGATAGAATGAGCTGAGCTTTGAAGTCACCACATCTTGCAATGGGATGGAGACAGCAACATGGGGCCAAATCCCAAATCTCAATACAGCTTCTCCTGTGTGAGGAGCAGCCAGGCAGGTGATAGTTCCCAACTGAATCTAGGAAGCTCACACCCTCTTACTATTTGCCATGTGAGCTTGAGTTCTTGCCCTACATGAAAGGCATGGGAGTTTTAGCAGCAGGCTGAATGGGTTCAGTAAAGCAGCCAAGGGAAAAAACACAATCTCACTCCAACACAATCTCACTCCTACACCTCTTGTTGGTTTTCTTCTCCTCAAAAAAGTTGCCTTTTAGGTACAGACCTAAAAACTAATACAGCCTGAGTCCCAAGGGAGGGCAATGAACTCATCTGGAATAAACATCTTTGCCCCTTGAGGGTTGACTGCATCAGATGTCTGGAAGGTAGGAAGTCTCAAACAAAAGAGGAGTTAACAGGCACTTTCCAGCAGGCAGTGTTGCTCCCTCTGACAGACATGCTATGCTGCCCCATGTCTTGGGAGTGGCCTCTGCCAAGGTCACTGCTGGGTTTTTCTCAACCAGCATTTCTCTCAAGTAAATATTGATTTTGTGCTGGTGGTGCTAATCAGTGTTGTTGAAAGAGGCTGTGCAGAACAGTGGTGGCCCTTCTTGGCAGCTAGGTTCACTCATTTGCCTCGTTTTCTGCAGACTTGTGCTCTTGGGTCCAGGGTGAGGCACACTGGCTTTGGGTTGCCTGTTAGTGACCACTAACAGCTTTAGTGCATCTTCTCCAGTGTAGAGTGGTTATGTTTGCTCCCATGAGTTCAGTGAAGGATGGAAGATGTTCATTAGCTGCAGAACATGGCCTGTCCCTGAACAATCTGTATCCAGTAAGTGGTAGTATCATTTCTTTCTTGTACATAACCCAAGAAAGAGTCTGTCCATAGATCGGAAGGCAGAGGTTATTCCCAGTAACCCAGGATGTAAGGAAAGTATCAGGTTATTCTATTTCTTTATGTAAAATCTTTTGTGGATGTTGTAGGGTACTTTCTTTGGTCTCCAGAGTTATGAAGAGCCTCCTCACCAAACTAGCCTTATGTCTGTCAGCAGAGATGGTCAGCAATGCAGGCTCAGGTGGACAGTAATGGATTGAGAACTGTTGATCATTACATGGCAGGTGTTTACCACTTCTACACACTGAGTGTCCACACCAGGCAGTGGAGAGGGTGGGACATGGCAGGGCAAGGGCTGTAGAAGCAAAGCAGCATTGCCACATCAGCACAGTGTTGAGGCTTGGCTCACTGCTGCAGCTGAACCAGCATTCTCTGCTCTGTGCTGTGCTGAACTGGTGAAAAGAACAAGCTCACGTGGGGATGCCAGTGTTGCTGTGTAGATCATGTTGCCTCTCTTCTGCTGGAAGACTGACCTGGTTGCACCAGCTCTGCTGTGGCCCTGAGCCAGGTGGAGTTAAGGGGACCCCTTTCCCCACGTAGTGTCTGACCTTCTGGCCAGGATGCTTTGTGCTATTTGAGGTGACAAGGTGACTTGCCTAGTTGCAAATGGGAAGGTGTAGCCATCAGGAGCTGAAATCCCCCACAATGGACAAGCTGGACTATATCCAGATAGTTGAAGGCTGAATGAGAACTTGCCTCCACTTTTCAGAGTTCAGGCTCTAATTTCAGAACTTGTCTGTGCTGCATGCTG
The DNA here is from genome assembly GCA_018697195.1 of Certhia americana. Lineage (NCBI taxonomy): Eukaryota > Metazoa > Chordata > Aves > Passeriformes > Certhiidae > Certhia > Certhia americana. The sequence continues at coordinate 18,724,705 of CM031862.1, forward strand.
TACCATTGCTGTCCCAATGTATTTTTTTTTTCAGGTTCAGGTGCTAATCAACCTTGTAGCAGTCTGGGTCATCCCCTGTCTCCTGGAAAATCTGAGATATCCTTGGTTATTGGCAGGCATGTCCATGTTGTGTAGCTGTTCCAGACTCAAAAGCAGCACCTGGTGCTTAATGGGAAAGCTGGAGCATGAAGTTAACTTTGCACATTCTGTTAGGTGACTGAGGTGTTTGTGCCCTTGGAAATTCAAAATTGGAGACTGGGTCAGTTGGTTTTAAGAATCTCATATTTTGCATTGCCCATCCAGTGGAGACATTTGTGTCTGAGCTCTGTCTGTCTGGGCTGCTCTGAACATTATGGATGTGTTGCTGCTGTCTTTGCGGAGTGGATGAAAGTGTTTGTGGTAAAATGTAATCAAGTGGAAAATTGCAGTGCATATAAACACATATGGCACTCAATGACTGGGCATTAGGCACAGTGACTGCAGGCAAAAAAAAATTATCTGTAAACGTTTCGCAGCAAGTTTCGAAATCTTAAAGAACAATAAGATATTAGCAATTTAATGGGGTGATTCAGCGAGGCAGCGATCCTTAGGTTGGGAGAACAAGGATGCATGCAGCTGCAGTGGCGGGAGTGGCTGGGATTACTCAGCCAAGCTCAACAAGCCCTGTCTCCCATCACAAGACAGCTGCCAAAGGTTTCATCCACATGGCAATGTGGCTGTACTTGGAGAGGAGGGAGCCAGGAGGTGGCTCATGAACCTTACCAATGCCACCTTTCAGCCTCCTGCAAGAGCCTGCTGTTTACAGCAGCATTTGGAAGAGGTTGTGTGTGGTCAATGAGGCAGAACTGATGGGCGAGGTGGATCAGGCCTGGCTCAGGTTGGGAGCTGTGAAGGCACTGCAGGTCAGTGGCTGCCTTGGCCTTCCAGAAAGGGAGAGCCGTGTCTTGTTCATCTCCTGTGCCTTCGGGCTCCATCTGCTTATGCTGCCCAGGACAGCACCTTTCCAGCTACTGCAGAAAACACAGCAGTCCAAATCCTTCCTCAGGGCAACCATTTTGCACCTTGCCAAGGAGCTCTGTCATCTACTGGAACTGCACTTGGATCTTGCATATCTAAAACCATGGGACTCACTGCCTGAGCAAGGTGTCTATCTCCAAACCTCTTGCTTTGATCCCACCACTTACAGGGGACATGCCAGCATGTGCAAATGACTTTTTACTGAGTGACTGGAGTACCAGAAGGGTGATTTCTTCTCTTGCCATATGCTGACTCCCCTTTTTCTGACAGGAAAAAAGCTACCTGTGAGTATGGAGAGGAAAGCACCTTGCCAGTGTCACCTGGCTGTACCTTTACCAAAGGACAGGAAAGTAGCTTGAATACCAGGAGGAATATAGCTTTGGTGGCTCTACTGACTGCCCTGTGGTCCTGGATCTGGGAGACAAAATTGCACAACAGCTAATGGGAGAACAGCTTCTGAAGGAGTAAAGAGGGCCCCAACTAGGAAAACCAAGGATATTAGCAGTTTGGCCCAGCAAAGCCTGGCTGATTCCAAGCCTCTCTAGGGAGAAATCTGCTCAAACTAACCTGTGAGTAAGATCTGCCCAAGTGAAATAAAAATAAATCAGTGTTTCTTGGCCATAAGTGTCTGCTTTCCAGGAATTCAAAGAACACAGTGGGGCCCAAAGCTGATGCAAGTAGAGCAGTAGGTTCTCTTCAGCTCTCTGCCTGGGATCTTTAATTTTCAGACTGGTTCATATACAACCATGAGAACATGCCTTTCTTGTATTTGATCCTGGAAATGGAGACCCAAGTATGTGGATCATTAACAATTTGTAACTTTGGTGAGATTACAGGCAGGCATGTGATGGTATCCTTGGCTTCATCTAGCAGACTGCCTAGGGCTGGATTTTGGTAAGACATCATGCCTGCCTCACTTGCATATTCAACTCTGAATAAAATTGGTGAAAATAATAGTGGGAGAAGCTTTTAATGAATTGTTATTAAATACAGTTTATTTTCAGTATATGTTTTTATCCATTTAAGAAATTCTTGCTTTTAATCTTATTTCTTTAAGTGTGGAATATTAGAAAGAAAGCTTTTATTTCTTGCCTTGTGTCACCTGCTGGTTTAGGCAGTTGCAGTGTTTACATCTATAAGCATTCTTGCTCTTTCTGATACACAAGTGCCATAGGGAAGTCGTACAACTAGGAAATCAAGCCGATGAGGCATGTCTAACACTACTGAGTACAGATACATTTACCTACAGAATTCTCCTGTCTTTATAGCAATCAGATGGAGCCAGCCCTCCAAGGATTGTCCAGGAAACTCACAAAGCTCTCTGCTGTGGTCAGTTTTGAATGTGAAGTTCTTCTCAAAACTTGTCCCTTTTCAAAGCCTTTGCATTTGCTTGAACTAGGTCCCTGCCTGTTCTATTCTCTGCTTTACTACCTATGGACTGTAGCTTGTTGCCAGCTTCCTGTTGCCTCTGGGTATTTCCATGCTCTTGCAGCACTAAACCCAGTGGGTTTGAGTCTCCCCCCCCTCAGATGAAAGAAGGGATTGCTAATCCCTCTTCTTTTCCAGCTTCACGTCATCAGTCTGAACATAGATCTGGAGGCAGAAGTCTCTGAGACCAAGTACCTGCGGTGTCCCGAGCAACAAAGGCTTTACCTACCTACCTACCTACCTACCTACCTACCTTCTTCAGCTTTCTGCTGAGAACAGCAACTCTTACCTCCTGCCAGCTGAGAGAGAATCATGTCTGCTGTGTTTAGGGCAGAGATGTAATGTTCAATTTCCATGGGGAAGGTCAGAACTAAAGAACAGTGTGGCTTTCCCTTTCTGGGTACACTGGTATAATCAGTCCCTGCTACTCTCTGCCTTCTTCTCTATCCATCTATAAATCCTTTTGTGAACCTTGCATGCATGGTGCTAGATGAAAACTCATCCTCAGGACCTGTGGACGGTTCAAAGCTCCCCACTCTCGTTTGTTTCTGCTTCAAGTTCCCTAGATTTCAGATGCATCAGAGGTAATTTCATTCATCCTGCTCTAGAGCTAGGGTCAGATCAGGCATGAAGCCTCTGAATGAAGGGACAGAGATGTGGTCCAGGGTTGAGGGGATTCAAGTGCAGATGGAAGTAAATGTGTGATGGCTGGATTTTCTCACAAGTATTTATTATTGTGTTTTTGCCTGAGGCATGCCTTAGCCTAGATAGAAGTCTCTGGCATCACAGATGAGCCTCAGTCATGGAACTGCCCTTCAGCATGAGCAAATTAACTACAGGCTGATGCAGGACCCTGCACTTGTGAGCTGATGTGTACCAGTTTCCCCAGGGAATTGCTGGGAAAACATAGGCTTAGTTGGGAGAGCCTTTGGTGAGCTGCTTACAAGCAGGAGATACTTCTGAGGAATACTAAGAGAGGGAGGGCTTTATGGTTCCCAGTGGACAACTGGTATCTGCCCTGGCCCTGAAGGTCCTACCTGCATTGGCAGCTGCTTCTGAGCCCAGGAATTACAGTGCAGTTGCTGTCACCCTGCTGAAGGATGACACATGGATCTGCCTTCTGTCTGAAGAACCCAGGAGGGGAGAAAGTCCATGAGCAATTGTGAGAGACTTTGAAATTAGCTGCTGAGCCAGAAGACTGCTCTCTGAATAGGTACAGCCACCTCCACTGCTCCTGTGACTCAAACACTTCTCTGAGACAGGCCGCTGATGGTGGTACCCTTTACACAGATCAAGAACAGAAAAAATGCTCCTCAGCAAACTTTTATTTGCTTGCTGTAGCAGGTAGTTTGATGCTCAATAGGCAAACTAGAGATGGTAGGGTTGATAGAGTGCATGTGCTGGCTGTTGCTATGACAGATTATGAAACCACCTGAGTCACTTGTCCCATTGTCCCCACCCACATGGAGGCTATGGTACTTGAGGCAGGTCTGCCTGTCACACCTGAAAGAGCTGTGCAGCTCAAGCACAGCGAGGGAGAGATTTTAAGTCAAAAAGCAGCTGTTCAGCCACTTGGTGTAAGCTGGTGAGTAACTGAGGGAATTCTCCTTGTTTCTTTTGTCTAAACCCTTCCTTCCCAAAGGGCCGCCTGTCACGGTTTGAAGGCACTGGGACAGAAAATCTACTGCGGCTCTGAAGAATTTGCCCCAGAGGTGAAAGGCTCCCATCACTGAATCCCATTTTTGACTGAAATTTGTCTGCATTTACTGTAGGTTCTTTTCTTTCTCTGTCAGCATCTGGAACTTGTATCGAAAGGGTCACACTCCCCTGGCCCCCAATACTCAAGCTGCCTTTAACCTCTGAGTGCTGTTCCAGCTGCTGTGCTGATTTTTGGTTTATTTGTGCTGCAGCTGCCCTTGCTGAACAGCAGCCAGACCTTGCTGGTTGGCCTGGCCTGTCCTGCAAGAGAATTTGTCATCAGGCTGGCTGCTGCCTTTTCTGTAGCTGCAGTCTCTGATGCCTTTCACAAAGTGTCTCTCCAGGTCTGCAAAGGAGGACTCTGCTCCTCAGGAGCAGTTGTGATGAGCTCTCTCTTGGTGCAGTGGCTGAGGCTGTCACCTCTGGCAGCTGCTGTACAGCTGTCAGACTCTCTCACTCTTTCCCCCAGCAGGACAGAGCTGATGTTGATGCCTGCTGATGCTGGGATTGCCTCCCACATCCAAGAGACTGGATTGTTGTTGCTGGTTTATTAGATGTGGTCCTGGAAGGGTTCTGTCAAATACTGGTCTTACAACCAGACAAGCACTGCCCAGCCGTTTCCAGGCGCTGGACAAAGTATATCTACTTGATGCTGGATGTGTCTGCAAATGCCCATTCACACTGGGATGACAAAAAAAAGCAGGGCTGGGTGGGCAAATTCCCATGTTATGGCCCTGCATGAGGGTTACAGCGAAAGGAGGTGGCTGCGGTGGAAAATGAAAGCCCCGGGATCTGACACTGGCAGTGCTTTCCAAGTACTTTAAGGCAGACAAATAATCAGCTAGTGAACAAATAGAGAGTCATCCTGTCTGCCCGCAAGAGGAGAGCTCAGATCCAAAAGGACCGGGTTTTGAAGTGTTTGGACTGTGATCAAATTCGGGGACAATGGTATTGATGAAGGTGTCTGAGGTAAGTGGAGGGGGAGAACAAGAAAAAGGCCGGCTAAAAGGAAGGCAGACAGACAAAACCAACCCCTTCCCTTGTAGGAAAGCCGGCGAGGGCAGGGATCGGAAGGGAACGAGGGGTCTGTGGCAGTGACAGGCGGTGTGGTAAGCGTGGGCACAGCCGCCGGTGAGCTGCCGTGTGCTGCCGCGGCTCGGCCGCGCCGTGGAGCCCGCGCTCCGTGCGGCGCTGCCGCGGGCACCGCACCGAGCGGGCCGGCCAGCGGGGATGCTCTCGGCCTGCCGAGGGGCGCCAGCCGCTGCAGGGGCTTTCGGCTGAGCTGTCAGGAGGATCAAAAACCTAATTCTGAGATACCTAGGAGCATTTTTCCCATGAAAATCTTCTTCCCCTGGCACAGAGCCCTCGTGTCAGGTACCCCAGGCATGAATCTGAATACAGTTTCAGCCTCAGTTTGGAACCTATCTGCTAGACCTGGGTTGGACTTGCCCATTCTCAACCATACCTAGAGTTTCTGGGGATGTACGTGGTAGTGTGCCTACACCTCAACACTGGCATTAGGAAGCATGCTGTCTGCTGTACAAGTACAAGCATATGGTGCAAGTCGTATTTTCATTGTGCTACATATGTTGTCCTATACCAACACAAACCAAGCCTGCTGAGGTCTATGTGTACTCTAGTCCCACTGCCAGGAGATCTTGTATATGTGAACTCTAATTTTGGTTATTCCCATTTTCCTTACTTCCCCCCCTTCCCCCCCCCAATTATCATAAAACAAAAGAAAAATTCTCTCCTGTTTAATCCTATTCTCTAGCAGATAAATCAAATCCAGCCTTGTTTAACATGGCTTGCATTGCTTTGTTTCTTTGCCCTACTGGCTACTTTTCTATCTTTCTCTGCACTGGAAATAACACGGGGGTGTACCTCGCCTCAGCTTGGAAGAAGCTTCCAGCACCTCTCTGTACTTACAGTTATGGAACAGCCCCAGCAGCCTGTGGACACACTGGCCTCAGCTGTGGTGTCTGCCTGTCCCCAGGAAAGGTGTAAGGACAAATGACCCTACATGATGTCCCTTCCAAAGAGGTGATGCTCTAATCCTGTGATCACTGTGCAGGGTGTTCTTTTTCTGCACCCTTTTTTACATCACCAGCAGGGTTGGGACTGGGTCCTGAGGCCCCTCTCAGTGCTACCCGCCCCACTTCCCCCAGTCCAGACCCAAAACGGGGAGCTGCCTTTTTCGCCTTGCTCTTCCTCCCGGCAGGGAAGGGACCAACCTGTGCATTGGCTTTCTGCAGGGAAGGTGCGGCGAGGGAGCCGCGGGGCCGGGGCGGGTGGGGGCTGCAATGAGCGCTCTGGACCCACGAGGGCAGCAGAACACTGCGGGAGAAGCGGGCTCAGCCCGAGGTGGCCGCGGGCTGGTGACAAAAGGGACCCCGACTCGGGGCTCTTCACAGGCAGGGGCGTCCGGGACTGCTGTCTTGGACGCTCAGCAGATGCTGCGGAAGAGGTCAGGCTCACTGCCTGCCTAGGGAAGGAAGGACCCTATCCGTCCCCTCTTGGGACCAGGGCTCGCCCCAGGCTTGCCCAGGGTCTGAGATTTCGGGTCATGGGAACGGGGCTGTGCCCCAGGCAGATGCCAAGGGGGATGGATCTAGAAATGCACAGCATTACACAGCTGTGTCCTTGCCCTGGTGTCAGCTGGAGCACTTCTGGGTCTGCCCTATGCTTGGCCATCACCCCTTTGATAGGAGGTCTGTCCCAGGAAACACGTTGGAAGGGAATCTGGTTTGGTGGTTTTCTCTGCATCTGCACGCCAGGGCTCTGTACATGGCTCTCACAATGCTCACCAAGCATCACCTATATTTCTCATGGCTCAGAGAAGCGTGAATGCCATTTTCAGTGCACCTAAGGTGGAGAGCATCCTGACTCTGGCGAGGTGGTCAGCGCCTGAACTTACACCTTCCTCCTCTCCCAGCAGAGGAAAAGCCCCTCGGGTGGAAACGGGAGAGTCAAGGATCTGTTGAATTCCCCAGTAGAGCCACACAGCTCTGGTTCCCAATGCTCCTGAGACTTGGGGATGCCAGTGGCTAAGGTGAGCTCTGACCTAGGCTGCAAATGCAAAGCTCTGAATAAAGCAAAGCAATGCTGTGAAGGGCCCGTACCTTTTTCCCTACTAGTTATATACCTACCACTGCAGCCTAGCCATACAGTGCCTGCAACGAGTGACTCAGAGACCCAGAGAGACAGCCAGACACTGCCATTCCAGACCTCTTCTCACCTGGTCTGTGCTCCTAGCACTCCTCTGCAGCCCCCTCCCTTTCCCTTCTTTCCAATCCTCTTGTACTGTATTCTTGGCAAGGGTGCTGGCTCTCAGCCCCTGCACCTCATGTGCCCTATTGATAGCTGGTAATTTATGTAAATCTCCTAATATATGGATTCTGGGATCAGGACAGAGGGTTTGTGTGTGAGATGAGATTAATATGTTTGCAGATTCTCTCTGCAAAGAAAATGAGAGAGGCAGGCAGGGCTGGGACACTTGCCCTAGGTCTCTATTAGTACCTCTGCATGCACTCACCATGCCCAGTCTCTGCCTCCACGTGGCTGGCAGTGCAGGGGACTCTACCTGCTTTGGCCACCCTGGTCACCCACAGCCAGCCTTGTCGGCCAGCTGCCTGGGACTGCCCATTTTTGGGAGCCCACAATGTGCCTGGTAGTGGTTTCTGAACCAAAGTTTCAACATCTCCAGAAGATGGCCAGGCTGAGCTGTGTCAGGGACTCCTGCTGCTGCTGCAGGATTGTGTGGCCCCCTCAAAGTGCTGGAAAACTGTGGCTCAGCTTTATTCTTACTGTTACAGTTCAGGACAAGGGAGACTGCTTGTAGCCACTAGCCTCATAGTGCAGCTGGGGCTCAGCCCCTCCTGGCCCAGGTCAAACTCAGGGATAGGGTGGTAGCAGCAGGGCATGGGCTGGGGGTGAACAGTGTGACAGAGGGGTGGCAGGGTACAGGGCCCTGGGCAGAGGGAAGATGGTGATGCCAGTTTTGATGGCCACACCCTGGGCTCATGCTGTGCCCCAGCTGAAGGATTCAGCAGCGGGCTGCCATGTGCCCCTGCCCTGTCTCTCCTGAGGACTGCAGTCTCTTGGGTGAGAAGTGCTACATGCACACACAGCCCTGTTCAGGGCGGATGCCTTTCCCATACCCATCTCCCAGCCTGGCAGCAGCGCCTGGCTGCCTGGGCTTGGCCTGGATGGGAAGGCAGAGCCCACCAAAGCATGGTGAAGGCCAAGAGAAGTTGGGGAGCTGGGGAGTAGGTGGCAGGGAAGGAACCCGTCCTCTGATTCAGATGTTCCTGAGGAATTCCTGTTGTATACCTCACATTTAGAAGCCAGGAGTCCTGCTGATGGATAGGATTTGATGTGGTGGAGTATATTTCACACTGTGTCATTTATCCTGGTGCTGCCTCATGTGAAATGTCAGCTGTCCAGGAGGCTTTTCTGATCGCTCTTTGAAGTACTGGTTTCTGATAAACTCAGGAGAAAGATGCTTTTAGCAACCCAAGTCAGGAACCAGGAATGGGAACAACTTTTCTCCTCTCTGAGCAGGGTCCCTTGGTAGAGCCTGCCAGCTCAACCTGACTTACTGAGGGTCACAGTGGGGGTCCTGCTGCCCCTCCTGCATCCCTTCTCCTTTTTGGGCTATGCAAACCCCTTTCTTCCACCCCATATCTCTCTGACAGCGCCCTGTCTCATGCTCACTCTCCCTGCCTGTGTCTGGATTTGCTCCCAATACTCTTTCTAGCCTTTGGAGGAATATTTTCAAGTCTCCTGGGGTTGCTGCTGTTGACAATGGAAATCTATTGTGTTTTATGTGCCTGGAAAATGAATTTCCATGTCAGAAGAGGAGAGCAATTACCACAAGCAAGAGAGATCAAATTGGGTCTTTAAAAAGAAAATAAAGTTCAGATCTTATCTGATTAATGAGATTTCTTCCAAACCTTAACAAATCTTAATTACAGTGACTCTGCTGGAAGGGATGAGGTAAAGCTAGGATTGGGGGCTATCTAAACAGAACCGCTCTCTTCTGAGCTAGAGTACATCCCTGCATGAAAGCAGCAGGGACGGCCATTGAGTGTGGAAAGCTGCTCAGCTGGAAATCAGCAAGGAAGGATTCTCCATGGAGCCTGAGCAGCTCCTTCCCCAAAGGCTCGCAGTGCTGGGGGAGAACCCCACCAGCCCCGGCCAGCAGTGAGTCCTCTGCTTTGCTCTGCCTAAGATCCTGGCATCCTTTTTGCTCCAGATCCCTCTGCTTCTACAAATTTTTCACCTTTTTTTTTTTTTTTTTTCCCTTTTCCGCAATAAGAAAAATTATTCAGTTGCTGAGGATTTTTATTCTCTCTTTCCCAATTTTTGAAAAAGAACCCTCCTTCTTAAAAATAAGCTGAGTGGTGCTAAGTTGTTTATTCAGTTTAAGCTCACAAAACATTTTCTGATGATTTGACTGGATGGCCTGCATAACACAGACCAGAGATTGTCCCCCTGCTACCCCTTTATAGAACACAATAACTTTCTTCTCGAAAGAATACGAGTCTTGAGCCGAAGATGTTGAGAAAGGGAAACTCCAGTGCTTCCCGTAATAGCTGCTCTGACGGTTAATCACCCTGACTTCCTCAGACAAAGTGAGGAAAAATGTAAAAAGGTCCAGTACTTTATTTTTAATTGGACTTGTCTGGCTTCAGCATTTATCCATTGGTTCTTGTTACAGATTTCTCTGGCAGATTAAAGAGTTTTTTAGTACCTGGGATTTCTTCCCTGTGAAGAAATTTATATCTGGGGAGCAGGTCACCTCTTTAGCCTTTTAATAAACTAAATAAATGGTTCCCTTCAGATTCTTAATTAGTGCATTTTCCCCCCAGTTCTGGGTAATGTTTGGGGTTCTTCTATCCTGTTACCAGAATACAAGCTGAGATAGAAAGAAGAGGACACAGGAATGAGTCCAAACCACTAGAAAATCAGACAGCCAAACGTTCCCTTCTCTTTGTCTCAGCATGTACACACACGTTGTTTCCCTTCACATTATTTTTGGAACAGATTTGCGAAAATATCACTCATCTAAAAGATATTTTTTCAATCTCTATGATTATAGACTAATTATTAATAGCTATAACCAGAGATAGAACTGGCCATCAGCATCTGAGTGAGGGGAAAAATGACAACAAATCAGTGTATTTAGGCACATGTAGGTTTTCAGGGTCTGGGTGGGATTTAGAGGAGGGGTTGTGGAGTGCCCAGCATCCCCTGGCTGTGCCGGGCAGCTCAGCCCCAACGGGAGTTTGTTCTCCGGCGGCTCTGGGAAGGAGGCAGCCCCAGAAGCTGAAGTCGTGTGAGAGAGCCAGACACAGCAGGATTTGAGAGGGAGCACAATCAGGCAGCTACCAATGATGCACATACATCCCCTAAAAACTTTCTGATGCTGCACTTTTAGGATCTGTACCTAGTGTGTTTCCAGATTAAACTGCTAGGTGCAAATGTTTCTTGTGCTCCTGATCTATTCACCAAGGTTTCACCCTCTCTTCTCAGTCCAGCAAAGTTTCAAAATGTGTGAATAATTTGAATTATTTTTGCCTCATTTCCACTGCCTGATAAGAGTCTCATCTGCCTGTCTTGTTTGCCTGATTTATGAAGGTTTGTGTTTTTTAGGCATTGCTTCTGTTTTTACTGAGGGAGAGATATTTTTTCTTATAATAAATTTTGGGTTTACTGTCAGCTTTCTCCTCAAGGCCCTGATTTGGTGGACTCCCTCTGCAGTTACTCCACTTCAGGCATGTGCTTAAATCTTCTCAGAAGAAATGATCTTGGGCACAGAATTAAAAATAAATATTTTCATAAACTGAGAGTCAAATCTTCAGCACATATCCAGTTTTGCTTTGCTCCTAGCTGTGATTACATTTGCAACTTTTAATTTCTTTCAGGACAGTGAGTGGGAGAGGAACATCCACAAATACATTTTAAGAAAACTATTGTTTTCCTTCCATTTCTTTACACTTTACCACAGAAGCTGGTTTTGCATTTAAAGAAAGGACACTTCTCCGCTAGTATTAACAAATTTAACTGTTCAAAAATCACAGAGCAAGCCCTCAAACCAGCAAGATTATAAAAATAACATAGTTGGGATTCTTGTACTGGCTTTCTGTGTTAAGGGGATGCATGCATCACATTTTCAAGCTATTCTCTGCATTGTCTAAGGTTAGAAAGTTACTTTTTAATTGAAGGCTGAATTCCTGATTCTAACACATACTCTTTTTTTTATCTGTGCCTCCTTCTTCCCCAAACTCTGCACATTATTTTTAGCTCGAGGATCTAATTTCGGCCTGTGATACTGCTCTCCCAAGGCAGTGCCACTGGGTTAGGAGCAGGAAAGTGGACACTGAAGCTCACCAAGACAGTGTGAATCTACAAGCACAGCCTGGCTTGACTGCGCCGACTCTTCAAAAATCATGGGCTTGATCCCCATTCACCTTTCACAGTTGCAAAACTGGCTTAAAAATCACCATGTTTAAAAAAAAAAAAAAAAAAAGGAATTAGCAAGTGGCTTCTTTTCTGATGCCATTGTGTTGTGGAACAGCAGGCCAGCTTTCAAGCTTTTTGCTGCATCCACAACAAATAGTTATTTCTTAAGAAAAAGGATTAAAAAAGTCTGCTCAGAGCTTTGCATATAATCCTATGACTCCAGGACCCAAGGCTTTGAGTAATATCAAAATCGAAATAAATTCTCCCTGTGAGAATCATAAGAATCTGCCAAATTAGTTCACAGGGGTAAACAAACAGCCAAATATTAGTATTCTACACTAAGAGCTAAATCCTATAAGTGGGGCCAGGGTTGCACATGGATTATCCTTTTATAGTTCAGGCATGGATTTACCAAGGGGATTATAGGCCTTCCCCTCCCCACCCTCCCTTCCTCCCCTCCATCCCTGGTGTTGCCCAGTGCTGCACACTCCCACTGCACTGCAGAGTTCCTCCCACTGCCCAACACCCTTCCCTGGGCACAGGGATGCATCTGCCCCCTTGCTCTTCCACCCCAAGCACCCTGGGAGCAGTCACCCCTCTTCTCAAGATGACAAAGGCAGGTCCTGGAGTGATGCAGAAGTCAGTTAGTTCCAGGTCCTGAATGGGTGCAGAATTCCTGGGGGATGGGGGATTGTCCAGATGTCCCAACCTCTTTTCTTCCTGCTACTACTTTGCCTTGCCCGATGCTGTTTCCTGAACAGGAATAATGGCAATTCAAACTGACACCCTGCTTCAGTTTTCCTTCCCTACTGGTCTGATAGTGCAGTCCTGATGGCTTGTCACTCTTAATATCCTGCACACTTCCACTGAGTCTCCCGGAGTGTCGGAAGGCTTTGATTGCACCCAGGGTAGCTTGCATGATGCTGAGGTGCCACGTACTTACAGATGTGATGAACTTATTCCTTCCTTGACTCTTTTTCCCTACTGTATGCACCTATATATCTGCATGTGCATGCACAATCACACACATACATTTTACTATCAAGGTAGATATAGTTATTTTTAACTGGAATTTTGCTGCTCCTTTTAGGCAGAAACAGTTCTGCAACATCATTTGTTCACTCTGATATTTTTATTTGTGCATTTTATAGATTATTACTATTATATAAAAGTGCCCAGTGCTTTACGATACACAAAATACAGATATTCTCTGTCATGAAGAGTGCACAATCTAAACAAAACAGACAACATAGACAGGGCTCCCTGAGAGGCACAGAGGAGTGAAGATTAGTCTTGTTTCAGTTTTATAAATATACTGCTAAAATTACTGGACAAGGAATAGACATGTTTTCTTCTTCCCCTTCCATCTTCCCATTTACTAATGCTTCCCTCTCATTCACACAATAGAATTATGATGCAACATGAAATAAAGCCTGGTTTAGGCTGCTGGCCCCAATTCAACAACCCTGAATCCCATCCTTGCTCCCTGGCGCTCACGTGCTTAAGATTTCTCTGGATTGGTGCTTTAGATCATGCAGTCTATTGACAGCTGCCCTTTTGCTTACAAATGAAACCGACCCTAGATCAATAAGAAAAAAGCGTTATTCTCTTCACCTGTTTAATGCCACGGCTGTGGGTTGCTGTAAGATTTGTAAACAAGCTGATGTCTACAGGGAAAGCTGTAAGACAAAGAACACCTTCCCTACCAAAGGGAGTGGGTGTTCTGTGTTTACATACAAATCACCTTCAGGGGCTTTTTTCAGTGGGCTCCAGAAATTTGCTGTGTGGACTGACAGGCAGGGGCTGTTTATTGTCTGGTATGCCTCTGCCTGATGCACGGACCCAGCACTTTAAAAGGGCACTCGCAGTTTGACTAGTTTTCATCAAGGCACATTTTGGAAAGAATCTACGTTTGGGTAAGGGGCATTTCTGAAATCGTTTTTACAATTCCCTGATTCTCTCTCTCTCTTTATTTTTTTTTTTTTTTCCTCCTTCCTCCACACCCTTACTTACCTCTCTTCCAAATAATTTAAAGGATTTGGGGCTTGTAAAAGCAATACAATTCTATGACTCTGAGGAAATGATGTGTGCAGTCCTGGACAAAGGCAGTGGAAGAGGGGCTAAAATCAGTGTCCAACCACATCAGGCACAGGTCCCTGGAGTAGAAGAACTGTCTTGCTGCAGGGGTCTCACCTAGCACTTGGCTGACAGATTTAATTGCATTGTGACCCAGGTCCAAGTCACTGGATGTCTTCTATGGCTCGTATTCCTATACAGAAGATAGAGATGCGTTGTGAAGTTAGGGAAGTTCATGCACACAAAAGAGAACTGAACATCAGTTGAGATGCTCTGCATGTGTTTCTCAGCATACTTACTCACTCAGACTTCATGTTTCCTAGATAGTGTCTGGAGGGACCTGTCCCCTAGACGTCATTTTACAACAGAGGTGAGCTGGGGAAGGTGCTAGGAGAGCCCCCACAGGTATCCCTGAGTGGGAGGAGGACACTTCAGGAAGGTACACTGGAAAATGCAGAGGTGAAGCCAGGATGTTCCTGCTTGAACTCACTGAGCGAGACACAGAAAGGCTGAAGGGCTAATTGGGGAGGTGTGAATGCTGGCCATAACTCTGGTTCTGCACTGGCCTCGGACCACTCGCTTTCCCCTCTGTGCCCTCTTTCCTTTTTGTTGCCTGTGCTGCTGTTCAGCATCCTGGGGCAGGCAAGTCCTCTCTTTTGGCCATCCACAGTGCTTGACTGCTACTGAAACAACTCCACATCTGTGGCCCAAGGTCCCCTCCCTCCTCCTCCAAGCAGAGCGCAGTGGGTCACATTGCTGGCATGCCATGGCCATGATTCAAACCCTACAGATGACCCACATTTGCTTCTGCACCTAAGTTTTGTCGTGTTTCAGACCAGCCAGTTTGGCAGGGGGCTTTGGCTACTGCCCAAAAGTGAGTTAGATCTCAGACCCTGTTGGTCTAATGCTGAAATCAGGGCCTTCTCCCTGGGGGTATCTACATTGTCATCCCTAACCTGGCTGACTGTTGTTTTTGCCCATGCACAGTTTCATTCCCAGCACATTCTTCTTCTGAAACTGATACATCAGTTTTAATTAGTTAGGTTTTCTTTTTCTGTCTAGAGGAGCCTCCTGCCTTCAAAGACCAACTTTCAAACATTAACTCTTCTAAATGTTTCCCCCCACATGTGAACCCCTCCCTACCCTGCCTTGTAAATTATGTCCAGTCCTGTCCTTTTAGCAGGCAGGTACTTAATGTGATAAATTCAGCTTAGTGTCTCCTTAAGTGTATGTATATGCGTGTTTATCTGTGTGTGTATGCACGTGTGTGTAAAGAAGGAACAAAATAAAGCTGTATCAAGCCATAAATTATTCCTCCAGCCTCATAAATTGCTGAGGGAAATCTCAATTTTTGGACTTTCTTTCAACTAAATGAGATAATTAATGTAAGAGGTAAAAAAAATCGAAGGAGACCTTCCTCCTCCCTGGAGCCCTTAGCCTTGATGTCTGGCTATGAAACGCCAAGGTTGCAGTGGGGTGGAGATCTCAGTTCTGGAGTGGGGGGAAACAGCGAAGGAGAGGGAGATCTGGGAGGGTGCGGGTCATGGGGATGGGCAAGTGTTTTCATTTTGCCAGGGCCGTGGGAGGGACTGTAATGCAGGCTGTGACCCTATTTAATAAAATGCCTAGGAAAGCAAGGGGCCAGAAGGGGGGGCGAGAGGGAGACGCAGTGGCTGGGGCTGGCAGGAGATTGTCATGAGATGAAAGTGTCCCTTCGTCCATTCCTTTCCTCCCTCTCTGCTGTCAGCACTTTTTAATGTCAAACAGTGTGAGTGGTCGATGGGGCTAGCTTCTGTCTCCTCATATGTACTTTTTTTTCCACTTTCCCCAGAACTTCAGCCAGATGAATTCACTGCTTGGGAGCAACGAGAGAGCGGTGCGGGTGGCCCTGCAGGCGTCCTTTTCACTAGGACCTTGAGCTGAACTTTTTTCAAGTCTTTCTCTGAGGCAAAAGCTTGTCAGGGAATGTCTCCTTTCTGCCCTGCCACCCTCAAGTCCTAGACCACCCTGGGTGTAAAGCTGGTCTTACAAAGCTTCCCCTGAGACCAGTGTGGGCATCATGCAGTGAATACTGTCCACATGATAATCCAGTCCCTGCACACTGTGCTGAAATTTAGGGAACTTGGGTACCTCTTTGGTCCCTGCCACCAGTCTGTTGGGAGACACTGGGTCATGCATCATGCAATACCTCAGTTTCCCTGCCTTTAAAAAGGCAGTAATCATCACTACTTCATTTGTGATGAACTTGGAGGTATACAAAAAATGCACAGTGAGAAACTTTTGTTTTTATCAGGTGTAGTAATCTGTAAGTGAGCTGGTATTACACAGCCCAAAAATATCCTGTAACAAGGTGACTGGCCTTATGGGACTACGGCCACAGGGCTAGGTCATAAGCAGTGCCACAGTCACTGCACATGTGATATCAAGAGCTGCACATCTCTTCTGTGCCTGTGGACCTTGCTTGGCAAGCTGAGCAACTGTTGGGAGTAGATTCAATTTTGATTGCCCCAGGGTATTTCAGAAAGCCCAGAGGTGCCAGCTCTTGTGGGTGAAGAAAATTCATCTTTGCAGTGAAGCTGACCCCCAAGAAAAGTGATTTCTGCAGTTTTGCTGATGGGAGCTACCTGATTAAAGTGTGACAAACTGATTGCTTATGTTCATGAGCCTGAGCTGTGCTTTGTTCTGAAGCTGCAGGTGAGGGTACTTTTTGACACTGATGAAATGAAACTATCACCTTTTTTAAGTTTAAGCTCAGGTAACCCAGCAGAGGCAATTGCACTGTCTGTCATTTGTCCCCATCCTCTCCATAATGTTTAACCTACCTGTCAATGTCAGCCATACTTGACACACGGACAGAGACCATGAAACTATTCTATGCCTACAAAATGTGTTTAAATTAATGATGGGGTAAAGAAGCGAGGTTCACATTGGTGCCAGCACCAGGACTATTCCATCTTCACTGCTGACCAACCACCCCTCCATGCCCAGTGACCAAACAGCACCTGGCTTGGAGCCAGTGACAGCACGCAAGTTGGGGGTCATTCTGGGGCAATTGGAGGCACTGGAGGAAAATTTGTCTTCTGCAGTTATTGTAGTAGTGATGGAGGGAGGACAAAGGAATCAGGACGTAAAGCTATCAGAAAACAGATTTCTCTAGTCCTGTCAATCCCAAGCTTTGCTTTGAATGTGGTTTTTTTTTTTTTTTTTTATAACTATGGAAAATCCTGTACCTCCTCTAAAGCTGCAAGTCCTTTTCTATCTGGAAGGGTGCAGATCGGAGGGAGGGGAAGGGTTTGAAGTGGTCACTTCTTCTGGGGTAGTCAGGAGTCCAGGTGAGCATGGGTGGAAGGTTTGATGCCTTGGCCATGCCATGTTGGTGTGGGGCAGGGGCAGAGGGGATGGGGCCCATTTCTCGGGTGTGCTGTGTGAGGGGCGGGGGAGCTGGGCTGCCTCTCTGCAGCCCGTGGGCACTGCTGTGCTGCTCACAGCAGTGTATGTTTGGTGAGGAGCTTTGGCTGTCTTAAGCACCTTTCGAATACATTGGGCACAGCTCATTGAATCCTCTAACAATCCAACTCCTGTCTCCTCTCCCCCCTCTTCCCAAGAGTCAGTGTCTTTTCAAGAAACAGCAACAATGCCTGTGCCCCACACTCCTGTGGGCTCGGTCCCTATCCCTCCCATCCACAGACTGTCTCCCCCTGCTGCCCCAAGACACAAGGCCCCCTCTGAAAAGTGGATTTTGTTGCTGGCAAATGGTTCCTTGCTGGTGAGGATTTTCCAGAATTCAGCACTTCCCAGGCCCTACTCCTGCATGGAGAGAGCTAGTTAATGAGCCATTAACCAGAGGGAGAGAACTCTGGTGGCTGCAAGCAACAATAGCAACAAAATAACCCAAAAACAACAAAGCATACCCAAGAAAAATGCATGAAACATCAGGAGGAGTTTCAGGGAAAGGAGAAGGAAAAAACAAAACCAAATCCAGAGAGATGTGATTGTAATACTTTGGCTAAAACCCTAATCTTTGGTAAAGTAATGGCTTTCTCTGGTGAAGAGAAGGGTTTAGACTTAACACACACAGCCCCAACAGCTACTCTTCCCCCTGCCCTCTACAGCCCTGTCCCAAAATTCTCACTTTGGACTGGGTGCACAGCAGGAGGAATGGTGCCTTGGGACCCAGCATGTCTGCCCAGGGTATTGGCCCTGCTCTAGGAAAGGCATGAGGCTGTGCAGGAAGATGAGGGAAGGAGTGGATACAGACTCTGGAATGTGGGTAGTCAGGGAGAGGGTCCTCTTTGGAGAATGCATGGATGTGTTAGAGCTTGGGGAGGGAGAAGCTGGGAGCAGGGGTGCTGAGGGTGTGCAGATGGAGGCTATGCAGGGGTTTGAAAATGAAGCAATGCAGGAGCAGACTTGGTACACGCAATAGCCACAATGTCCCTGAGCTAGCTCATGTCAATGGCTTGTAAACCTTTAATGGCCTACCCGGAGAGTTGAGCTGCACACCCAATAAAGCTCTCTGAGCAGGGAATGAGCACCCACTTGGGAATTAGACCCATGTTGCTAAACTGAGGCACTTGTCTCACTAGCACATGCTGGGGAGAAGCTCTTTTGCAGTAGGATTGCAGAGTGCTCTGCCCAGGAGATCCCCAGGGTGCCTGCAACCTCAATCCTGCTGCAACACAAACAGTGCAAGTTATTCTTTCCAGAACTGCATCCACATTTTCACTGCTCTCATTGCAAACTTGCTTGCTTTACTCTCCAGCTAAATACTTTGCACCTGGAAACATGCACTTGAATGCCATTTTGGTGGTGTTTGCTGGTTAGAAATCAATATTAATTTACTTGTGCGTGTAAATACAGAAATGTATTTATAAGTTTCAGATCAGTTGCAAACACATGCAAATTCTGTACATAAATTCTCACTCATTTATGTAATCTGTTCAGTAATATCATTAAAGAGAGCACATCTACTGCCTGACTAGAGTTACATTTGCAATGTGCTGAGATCAGCTGTGCCTATTCACATGCCACACTCCCTTGCCCATGCGGCTCCCTGCCGTGGGTGATGCTCTGGCTCCAGGTATCTTCTGCTGTTTTCCTGTGATGTATTATTACTTTATTCAAGGGCTTTGGGTTTTGGTTTTGTGGGGTTTTTTTTGTGTGTGTGCATGTGTATGTGTGTGTGTGTGTGTGTGTGTATCTTTTTAGCACAAGCAGGTTTGAGTTATTCTGAGGTTTGTGGTATAGGGAGGGAATTGTGGTTTCTTTCAGACTAAACACCTGCTGCAAAGTGATTGCAAATGCACTGGACTTGATTGCATAGCTTCTCTCCAGTCTTGTGTCTCTCCAGTTACAGATCACAAGAAGAGTAGGAATTATTTACAATTCTACAAAAAAGAAACATGGTCAAGCAAGACATCATTAAAATACACTTTTAACAAGACATGGTGTGTGTATTTCTCAGAGTTGTCATTTGAGAACTGCCCACTAAATTACTGCTCAGAGAAGTAACTCTGAGTGAAAGGAAAAATCGTCTGGTTAAACATATTGTATGTCAGTGCTGAGAAAATCATTAACATATATATGCTGTAGAGAAGAGAATGCACCAGCTAAAGTCTATCAATAAAGATATACCACATTTTTATGATACTGGAATTAAAGAGACCTGATAGAAAAATATCACACTCGTTTTATTAAAAAATATGATCTTGTCAAAGCTGTTTCCTTTCCAGGATAAATGAAACTCAGCCATATCAATATTACTGATTTTAAATTGTCATTTTTAAGCTCAATGCTTTATTATTTATAATTATTTAATAATTCCAGGAGATGTGAATTTGTCAAACCCCTGATTTCTTGTTAAGCCATCTTCACTATTAAAAATACTACAAAAGCAATCCTGAAAAAAGGTATTGCATTTTAAAAGCACAACAATATATTCCATAACATTGCCACTTTTCACATCAAAATGTTTCTGAAGAAGGCTTTCAGTTCAACGAATAGTCCTGCATTTAAAATTGTGAAATAAAGCACACAGGAACTAAGAATCTTCCTTGGATGTACCCAAGGTGGAGGAAAGTGTGTGCTGTGTTGAATTATTTGATAGGTAATATACAGTTATACCAGCTGAGAGAGTTTTACCCCAGGGCAGAATTAAGGCTAAATATTCACGTTGGCATTTTTATTTCCTGTTGCATAGGAGTCTGCATTGCAAGAACATAAATGTTTGCATTTGTTTCCTACACTTTTCCCTTAAAAAAGGAAAAATGAAACAAAGATGAACAAGAACAAATAAAACTCAAGAGAAAGCACATGCCGATGGCAGCTGATTGCAACGAAAAGGAACCACTTCAGTCAGTCTATAGTGTGTCTAGATACTCAAGCATGTACCTGTGGTAAAAACTTCAGGGTGATTACTTAGCCCAAGGAGAGGTACCAACACTCCCTGCTTACAGAAAGCTGGAGTTCTCTCTGCTTGCCGTGGTAGGTCCAAGATTGAGTTCATGATAATGTATCTCTATATAGGGCATATTGGTATTAAAATAACTGTCTTGCAGGTATGTTTTATTGTGCAGTAGATACACGAGACCTTTGTTGCATACATGCTGGCTCAGTTTTTCTGAGCTGAGGACATGAATCATCCTCCAAACTGCCATCAGAGTTGATGAGAACTGGGTGCCTATTTGACTTAGATGTCTCAGTCGATGGAAGTAGATCACACTGGAAAACGTTGCGGAAGCACACACACATTGCAGGCGAGGGTTCCGTGCTGGCCTGTGGCTTTGCTCTGGAGCCAGAGGGAAGGCAGCCCTGGGTAGGATGGTGGAGAGGTGTGGGCAGCGTTTCCTTGCCCACACTTTGGACTGAGGCTGTGGGGCTGCTGCAGGCACAAGGGCTGTGTGTCGGATACACTCCATACGCACGCGCTTGTTAGTGGGTAATCTGATGGTGCACAGTCGCCGTGGCTGGTGCAACTCAGTGACTCCACACCGGGGGCTGGGTATTAATTACACGCTTGAGAGCCGTGTGTCTGTGTGTGCAGCCGTGGGCCCGGGGAAGACCCCGAGCCTGTCACACACTCCGTGTGCTCGTGCAGCTGCAGCAGGAGGTGCAGAGCCGTGACCCTCTGCCTGCACCCTCGAGGTTTCGCTGACCTGGCCAGGCAGCCCCTGCGTGCGCTGGTGCCACGGTGTGTGCAGCAGGGTAGGTTTGCTGCCCACCACAGGGGTGGGTTTTATAGACTCTGCGTGTACCATCCTGAGCACAGCACTGAGACTACAGCCAGCTGCTGAACTCTGGTGGTAACAAACAGCCCCATTAATGCAGTGTCACAGATTTCATTAGGGCGTCAGTCCCGACCAACATGGCCATAAATCAGGGAGATGGTACAAGGGCTTGCAGGCGCTGGTTTCAAGGGCCACATAGCCAGAGACTCATAACGCTCAAGAGGAAATGATCATGAATATTATTTAAAAAAATCAGAAATGTATATTAGAAAATCTCTGAGCTTATCAGATGGAGTGAGGTTGGGTAATAGCTGTTATTTATACTGCTTGTGCAGAGTGATAAAGTGGTGCTTTATGACCTGTGGTTTATCACTTAGAATAAGAGTCATGTGACTCCATTAAGGATCCTTCTGTAGAAATGAAAAAGGGTAAATTAATGTGGTTTTTTTATTGTTAAATATTTGCACTCTCCTAAACCCAGTTTTTATTTTCTCTACTTAAGAAGTAGCGTATAAGCACAAATAAGTTTAAGTTTTGATTGATGAAGAGGTGGGGTGAAAACTCCCTTTATGTCAAAGGCTCTCTGGAGTGAGCCAGCCTCCCACCCACTAATGTCTATCAGCGGGGCTGGGTTCAGTGAGGAGGGAAAGGCAACACAGTCAGCACTGTTACACCCTAAAAGTCGCTCCCTTTGGCCTCTCCGACCCATCATCTGCAGAAACACACTGTACTCCTGCTGCTGCCTCAGCCTCACTGCTGCTCTGGGAAGGGAAAAGGGGATCTGTGGAGACCAAGGGTGTGAGCAACCCTGGGCAACCTGAGCAAAGAGACGAGATTATACACTCCCAGGAGAGGACAGGCTCTGCCTGAGCAAAAAGAAATTGAACTCCTCAGTGATGTTTTAAACACAAGAAACTGTCCTTACAGACCTGCATTTGAGCCCTGCCACGGCAATGAAGTCCATGGAAGCCATGGATAATCTGCAGGACAATGCTGTCACTGGAACCTGAATGGGGGAGCAAAATCACAGTGGCGCTATTCAAGAGGTCATACAACTGCTGTGGGGATATGCCCCACAAGACCTGTGAGCTGCAGCTGCTGGGGAGGCAGCAAGCACACAGTGCTGGTGGGCAATGGCCACACTCACCAGGGCATAGGAAAGGAAAAGGAGACAAAGGAGACTAGCAAACTTGAAGGAGTTGCTGGAACACCATAGGAGTCTCTCCCAAACCTTCCTGGTTTAGTCAGAGATGCTCAGATATGGAGTTTCAGGAGAGAACCAAGACTGAGCTGCTCAGGAAGAAAGCATAAGAGCAGGCAGACGCAGACAAGGGTTTTGCTGAGGGACAGTGATGTACACACTTCTCTGTCACCTCTGGTGACTCCTGTGTTCACAGCTCTGCACCACCTACATGGTGCCTCAGGGCTCTTGAAAGGTCTGACAGCTTCCTGCGGGACTCCCTTTAGCGAGGTGACGAGTGTGGGTCAGCGGAGCAGTGGAAGTGTTGGGTTATTAACAGCACCTTTACAGCCCCAGCCATACAAGCTGATCACAGCACACTGTGTAGCTAATTATGGGACTCTGCAGTAAAAAAGATTCCCCAGGGAGGCAGGAGCACCATATTTGGTTTTATCTGCATCCGACTCTGTTTTCCTGCTTGTAAAGTGGAGTTTACCACATTCATCTTCATCACAACATATGTGGAAAGGATTACTTAAAAATTACCTGCGGAGATAAAAAGGACTGCAAGTTTGCTAAAATTTTGGACAAAATTTTCTCGAATATTCACTCTCAGAATCTGGATCTTTTTCTGTTTTGAAGAATAAAAGTATTGTTGACTTACCAGAACTGGAGAAAAAAGAAGTTTCGGTAAGCTAAAAAATACCTGTCAGAAAATTATCAGTGTATTTTTGCCATCCTTTTCCCCTTTGATTTTGAAAGAATGAGTCTGGATTCTTGGTTCTTGTTTTAAAATCCAAGTCTGAAAGAGTGCTCACCTCTCCAGGTGAGGAAAGCATGGGTAGTGGCTTTCAAGTGACCTTGTGTGTAAGCAGAATTCTGCCTAATGTCTAGCTCTCACAGCATATTGCCTGTGTGTTCCTCACAGTCATTTCCCATCATGGCTATGTGCTAATTGTCTCTAGGGGAAGTGAGAAGAAGACTTATTAATCTGTGCACTCAGGAAAGACTGTAAATCACTGTGTGTTTCCAGAGATAAAATTGGCGAAATAAATTAAAACAAGCACTAATGACCCAAAGAGAGCTCTGATGTAGTGGGAGTGGGCTGGGGCATATAGCTGTCTTTGGGTATAGGGTACACTTCTGTCTTATACTTTGTTCTAAAAGTACTCTTGCATATCTCCAGCCACAGTCCCTCAACCCCAGCCAGTGCATTATCAATATTGCATATTGTTCTCTCCTCTCTGCTGCAGTGATAGCTTTAGAATTTTAGCTCAGTTGTTCTTTCCCCTTTGCTTTTCAGTCCAGCAGAGTTAGAATTAATATATCCTGGTTGTCTGACACTTCTCAACAAATGCAGTGAACTCTTCTTTAATGCAGATATGCTGAACAGCTTCAAAGCCAACATAGGCATATATCTTTTAACAACTGTAAAACTTTCCTTTTACATATTAGTGTAAAAATCCACTCAGAAAGATTTCATACAGTAAATAAAAAGGCAGGTTTGCAAACAGCCTTTACGGTGATGAACAACCAGGGTGGAAAAGCCACCCCATAGTCCTGTTTTCCAACAACTTCTTTCATCTGGGAGGCCTGCAAAATCCTTCAGTGACTATTCATCAAATGCCACTGAAATGTCTGATCTCTCTCTCTAGAGGAGATGTTAGTAGCAGACAGTTCTATGTTTCCTATGCAGCAACTGTGCCTACAAGAAATCTTCTGAGAATATCCTCCAGCAATTTCTGGGATGATTAAATACTACCTGTTTGCCTCACCATCCAGCTTCAGCCTCTGGCTACTAACTAGGAATGACTCATTTTATACCCATCAATGTTAGAGCTACTTCTCAAACCAAGAACAGTCTGTTACTTCTCAGGATTGCTCACCTGCCTGTGGATGTACCTTGCTACCTTTCTTGGAGACCTTTAGAGATCATAAGGAAGAAGAATTTTCTTGGTATGATCTTCACACTGGATGCACTGAATCCCTCAGCCCTGTAAGCTCACCAAACTTCTGCTTTTTCCCCAGAAGATGCAGGTCACTGGACTTCCCTAGCCAGCAAAGACTGGAGGAGTGCTTCTGCTGCAATTGGCCACCTCTGCTGGGATGTACACAAATGTCAACAGCAGAACTGTGTGAAAGTGAGGAATGTGAGGCACTGCCATGTGAAGTCCTGGTCATGAGCAGAGGCTCCTGCTCCACAGTACACTCTTTATGTTCCAGAGTCCTCTGTTGCCAGGATCAGTTCAACAAACCCCTCCTCATTTCCTGCTGGATTTGGTCTTTCTAGGTATCACAGACAGAGAGGCAAGATACTGGAACCAAGGATGGCAGTTCCTGGGCTCCCTCAGCTGCCTGGACAGAACCACAAATTTCTCCAGAAGCTGAGTTCAGCAGCATAACTAGACATCGATTAAAACTGCTTGTAAGAAGCTCCCTAAACCAATGTGTGCCTCTGTCACACAGAGCAGGTGAGAGCATCAGCTGTCCACTGGTCTGAAGCTGTACTTGGGCAACACCTCCAAATTAACATTATTTATCTTGCATCAGTTTCCTGAGTCCTGGGGCCCAAGCTCTGGTTTGTGTTTGTTTCTTATAAACATAAGAACTGCTAGGAGAAGTGTTTTTGAAGTGGTCAGAACAATAAATTATGTCTTTCTTTCAATTATGCTTTTTGTGACAAGCACATAAGTGGATGGCACCAACTCGGCCAAGCTCAGAAGTCTGAAAGTCTTTTATTCCATGTGGTATCACCACTGCACCAGTCCATGATAGACACCAGCTCAGTCTCTTGGGCCTTACTAGAGCTCTGTGTTTCCTTACAGCAGGTTGGCTCACAATTTGTTCTTGAAAACACAAAAATTTTTGTAAACAATTTTCCTCTTCGAGGTTTTTCCATATCCTAAACTCAAAATATTTTCTCCTTTCATTAAATGTATTTATTTTTCTAATTTTTGCCTACTTAACATTCTTGCCTCTTTTCCTAATTCCAATCAGAACCAGTAGTGCTGAAGGATGGTAAGAGATAATCTCCTAAGGAAAAAAAAAGATCCATTCAGAAAGCCAGGAAACAAAATTAACAAGGAGAGCTTTGAGTGTTCTGTTTTGCCCAGAAAATTGTCGATTCCTTTTGCCTCAAGTGCTGGACCTGATTCTTCTCCGACAGAGTGCAGCCAAGAATTACAAAGCGAGTCAACAGACAGTGGAACTGAGTTCATCTGAAAAGTAGCCAGCGAAAAAAACTCGGTCTGTGTTCAAGGTGTCCATTTTTAGAAGGAAATTTGCTTAGGCAGAGGAATACCAGCATATTCAGGGTGAGTGGCTCTGTGTGTGTATGTGTTTTGGATCTTAGCACAAGGAAGGGATGTCTTGCCACCCCCAGGGGTCGGGAATAGTGCATGCATGGGGAGGACCTATTATATTATTTTTCTTCCACCTTAATGAACTCCTCTCATGTCCACCTCTGATCAGTGGAGTATGACAGAGGGTGATTGAAGGCCAGTCTCCCAGGAAATGAAGTTTGTTCACACAGCCCAAGTATGCTGGCCCTACTCCTGCCTGCCTCTGATTTATAGGACCAAAAATTCCTTCCTCCGGTAACAATAACGCTCTTAAACTCCAGACCCCTCTCCCTCACAGAACCTCCAGACAGGGCAGCCTGAGCCCAGGAGAGACGGGAGGCACCCAGCAAATATATCCATCAACACAACTCAGGTTTCAAAGGAATATGAGACCCCACAGGGTTAAGCTCACAAAGGTGGAGAGCGGAGGAGTGTGGCCACCACCCTGCAGTACCTCCTTCTGGGAAGGGGCAGCAACAGGAATGATTGTGCCATGGACAGGGGCACAAGCCACAGAATGTCCAATAAACCAGATGGCACAAGCCCAGGGTGGTGTGTTTCCAGGGGAAATTTAGGCCCTCTGGTTGTCACTTAATTCGAGGGCTGGAAACAAATCTGTTCTCGGGTCTCCTAACATCAGAAGTTTCTTCCCGCAATGTCTCCTCTAGGATGGAGCTGGTAGCATGTATGTGCTCCAAATGCTTAATCTTTCCTGTTGTACTTGGTTTTGAGATGTTTCCTATGAGTTCTGTGTGTTTTGTAACACTTAAAGACAGCAGCAATGGCTGGGATTGCTGGTTCTGCAGCACCATGGCTCCTATGTGACACTGCACGACTCACACTGAGAGAGGGCATCACAGCAAAGTGCCACACTGCATCTCAGGAGCATTACAGCGTGATGGGGCCTCGAGGTGTGACAAGTAACAGTGTCCAGGGGGGCAAGGCATGCTGCATGGTGCTGGAGGTTTTGTCTGCTGTCCAGTGGGACTGGTTGGTGTCACAGGCTGTTGCCATGCACTGTCTGAGAGACAGAGCCATCCCCCAGCCAGGGAGTCTGTAGTTAAACGATAGGAATAATCTGAGGGCATATTGTTTCCTGCTTTGTTTCATTTAGTAATTTAGACAGGGTGATACAGTGGGGCCATCAGGGCAGCCTCTAACTGGCAAGACCCATGCATACACACAAACACAGTCTTTTTGGAGCTATGGGTCACATGTTTGTGCTTAACGCTGCTGTCAGAGTTTTGGGTCAAGGAGAGATAAAAAGAGCCCTTTTGCAACAGGACAGTTGTGGTTGCCAAACTGCAAGGCAAGTCCTGGAAAGAAACAAGTTCATTCTGTAACTTTTTTTTTTTTTATCATTTACTTATTAACAGCTCTCTCTGGCTCTCACCTGAAGCTGCTGACCTGTTCCTCCTAGACAGAGCAATTAACAGGGAGACAATGATCTGCAGAGGGCAAGGAGCAGCCTGTGCTGGGGAGGGGGCAGAGGTGGGGAAGGGCTGTGGGAGGCCGAGGGTCACAGAGGATAGAGCTATTTATGGCTTTAAGAGGGAGGATCAGCAAAGGGCCATCTAGCTTGACTTGACTTCCTCCTGACCTATCACTTCTGGGAGATATTGATGCAACTCCCTGCCCCCATGGGCATTCAGTGTCCCCAGTGCTTAGGTACAGGGATAGACTAGTGAAGGTGGCAGTGGGCAGAGGAAAATGTGGTGGACCATGTATCAGCTCCATTAAACTTGTGAGGTGGTATTTTAAGCACAAAGGAAGAGATCTTGCCCATGTCCTGCAGTCTTCTCCAATAGTAGCCCCTGTACCTGCTTCTGCAAGAGAGACAGGAAAGTTTTTGCTCTGTCTGTTGGCAAAGCGTGGTTTGCCCTCCCAGTTTTTGCTGTGGTTACTTGGACAGAAGGTCTGTGGGATGGTAACTCTGTGTTCATGCTGGTAGGTAGCACAGAGGGCTCTGATCTCTATCTCACAGTCTGTGCTAAACATGGTGCAAGTAATTGCTTGACAAAGAGATCAAGTCTGGCTCATACACTTGTATCTGACCTCCACATCTGGGCCAGCCCTTCACGTCCTGCTATGAACACTGTTTTGGAACATACCCCTTGGAAATTATGAGTCTTTGCATATTTGTGTCCTTCGGACCACCTTTCCTTCTTTGCTGGAATGTGCTGAGACTGGTCACAACTGCAGGGGGGATTCCCAGGCAGCACCTTGGCATAAAATTAGCATTGCAGCTAATAAGAAATTAGCTTTTTGTAGCTGAGTGACATGATATAAGAAGAGCCCTTCCTCTAAATAACTGTCTCCAGAGAAAAGGGTTAAAGGCATGATATTATGTTAGATAACCATGTTAAATTGCATCTAAAAAGGAAGTTGGTAATTCCTAATATATTTTTGATGAAACATGAGCTTTTTTAAAATGAAGAACATTTTTATGGAGCAATCCTGTGAGATGCCAAATGTTTTGGCCCTGATCTAGCTAGATATTTAACCATGCACTTAATTTCTTAAGCTGCCCGTGTGCTTAAATATTTTGCTGGATCGAGTCCAAACCTCTCAGCATTCTCTGTGGTGTCAAAGGACCAGGTCTGCGTTTGCAGCAGCATTGCTGAAGTCAGCCTATAATGAAGTAAATCTTCACACAGAATACATTTTCAGTTAGTGTACTATCCAACAAGAAACTTAAATTTCCTTGGGATTTCTCTCGTAGGTGTGTGTTTTCTGATGGTATTCTAGTAGACAGGTTTGCTAGTCAGAGTATTTGTGGAACAAGGCAGTTTTAAGTAAAATTTAGTGGAATCTAATGGAAAATTATTTTCTTCTAAAAATTTCCAGGATAGTCACCCAAGACCTGACTTTTAAAGGGACTGAAGACTCATGGGGAAAGAAATGGAGTGTGTAACCACTCCATCCAGTCAAAGCTGACCAAGATAGTTGGAATCATTCACAG
Organism: Certhia americana; assembly: GCA_018697195.1. Lineage (NCBI taxonomy): Eukaryota > Metazoa > Chordata > Aves > Passeriformes > Certhiidae > Certhia > Certhia americana. The sequence continues at coordinate 18,753,100 of CM031862.1, forward strand.
AAATGATTTAGAAAATAATTTCAAACAACAGATGGGGAGGAATTATCACCTGATGGCAGTCAACCGGTGAGCAGAGACCAAGTTCTTGAGTAAAGTAGTTCTCTGCAGATGGCTGGGTTCAGTAAGAAAGAATAAAAAATGAACCTGACCATTAACAAAAAAAAAAGGTGAAGTGAACAAGTGGGTTTCATTGGTCCTGCTGAAGGGAATAAAAGAACAAGAAGAAAACAGCCCTAGGTGGGAAAAGGTGAGTCTGATTTCTAATCTTGTGTGTTGTAATTACGGTGTTAAATGTGGAAGTGCAAAGTGAATAGATGAGATGGCATAACTAGAAGGAATTTGTGGAAGAGAGCTGAGCAGAAAAAGGCTCTGTCAAAGCCAAAAAGGATGCATGCCAACGTTGTTTCTCTTGGCATAGGTCAAAAAGCAGACTGTGTGACAAGAGAGAAATTTGAGAAGACTGAGATAATGCCCAATTAGATCATGCAGTTCACCTCCCTGGGGCCTGTGACAGACTGGTAAGGATTTTTTTTTTTCCTGAGGAGGGAAAAAAGTTGCCAGAAATTTAATTTTTTTTTTTCATTCTTTCTCCCAAAAACTGAACTCAAACCAAAACTTCACTGAAAAATGTCCCTTTCAGCTTAGTATGTTCACTTCCCTCTACTGTTTAATAAGGAAAAAAAACCCCAGATACCTACTGTGAAAAAATGCTTAGTAAGTCCATGCTGCAATGTCCTGCAACAATAAAATTTTAAGCAGACCTTATCATCCCTTTTGTTATCACTGAAATCCTCCTCAGTCACCTGTAATCCTGAGCTGCATCACATCAGACCACCACAGATATGTTGCTCCTTAGAGTGCATGGCCAGAGCAGAGCCTGACTCACCAGTTCCTGGGTTAGCCCAAGCTGGGATGAGCCATTCACCCCACAAAACTTAGCTGCTTCATTCTTGTGGCTCCTTTTCATATATGTTACGACTGCCAGGAACTCTTGCAGCTCTGGAGGGAAGCTTACCACCTTCATAGCAGCTTTCATGCAAATTGTGAGCCTGCCTCAATTTTGAGAAGACTTTGTGGAATTAACACTCTCCTGAGCCCAGAAATCACGATGCTTAGGTTACCTCTAACTGAAAGCCTGACTGGCTTTGCTAAATTTGGCAAGTGATTTCTGTATGTTGGCAGTTGGAGGGATAGGAGCATTATCTGAACATGTGCCGAATTTAATTTGGTGAGGCTGTACTACAAACTGGTATCAGGACCAAGAATAAAACCGTGATTCCCCAAGCTCTGTGTTGTACCACAGTATCTGCTTGGGCTCTTCTGGCACCCCCGTAGCCCTTTTCCTCAGTGCAATTTTCTTAAGGCTTTAAATAGTGAAGATTCCTAGTGAGTTTCATTGCCAGAGAGTTTCTCCCTTAATTTTATTCTGCTTCATTTTTAGGTCCTTATCTTTAGGGAGAAGTCCTTGATGTTATCCTATCATACTACCTAACTCTAGTTTTGTTATTATCTTCCACGCAAACTTACTGGGCTTGCCTCCATCTTTAGCAATGTTTTTAACACTCCTGGGATCTTGTACTGAAATTCTGTGGTATGCTGGTGGGGATGTACATTCAGCTTACCAGACAGTAACAATCAGAACTGTAAATTATTTTTGAAAACATGACTGTGAAGTATTTTCTTAGCATTACCATATTTCTTTTTTGCCATGTGTAATAGGTTAAGTTGAAGATACCTGCTGCAGGGAGTGCCTGGCTTATATGTACATGGGTTTTCCCTCAGAAGAGGAGTGATCCTACTCTTCATTATACTCTATCGATGGGCTAATGAGTACTGGTACCAGTAGCAGTACCTATAGTATGACTGGTGGATTTGAACCTGGTCAGATAGCATGTGCAAGGAGGGAAAATGTTGCGGTTTGTGACTGCAGCTTCTAACAGAAGGAAGTAGGAGAGGTGCAAAATCACAGCAGCATTACACGTTTGTTAGGAGGTGGTTGCAGCTGACTGACCTCTGACTCATCTCTTCAGCTAAGTGTTGAGGAGAACTCCCAGGTGTGGGAATAGCCACCCTCTGGGACAGAGATCTTGGTCCCTCCTGCACATGTAGTGCCAGAGGGGTGGATGGCAGAGGAGGCTGCTCTGACATTTCCTCTCCCACTGAGGAGGGAACCTTGTCCTTGCGAGGCCCTCAGCAGCCAGCTCAGCCCTGTGTGACCAACAACCACCGCTCCTTCGTCCTTTCCCCTCAGGTGCTGCGTTCATTAGCTGAGGCCTTGGTTTTATGGGAACCCTCCCACCCAGCTTACTCCTGCCTTAATGACAGGCCCATTAAAGAGAAGCCAATAAAGCCACAGTGCAAGAGCAGTGTGAGGACGGCTGCCTGCCCATCCTCTTCATGGGTGAGCCAGGTCTGAGGGCAGGAGGAGGCAGAGATACTCCTGTGTTGCACAGAGGTGACCCCTGGGAGCAGGCAGAGGCCACAGATTGCAGGCCAGCTTTCATGCTCTGCTTTGGGGCTCTCTTGCGTAAACTTTTCCCAGTGTGGGGTTGAGGGGTTTTTTGTGGGTTTTTTTTTTTCATCTCTGAGGAGGGAGGAACAAGGTCTTTTAATGAGGGAAGGATTAACAGGCCATAAGACTCTGCCCTGAAAGAGCCAGTCTGTCTGTGGGGCCGCTCAGCAGGACGCAGGGTAATTGGATTGGATCCCGAAGAGCACCTTGAATCGGTTCTGAGGCGGCCACAGCGGGCTGCTCCAAAGGGGGCCGGGGGCCAGGGAGGAGGGGAGCGTGTGGCTCTTTAGAGTAGCCAGAGCCAAGATGGGGGATCAGCCGGCTCATTAAGGGATTAGAGTGTTTGTTCTTCTCAAGACTTTTGTTGCTAAAACACTTTGCACAGCATTTTCTGGAGCCTGGGGAGCTTAAAGAGCTTGTCAGAGCCCTGCTCCTGTCCCCACACAGGAGCAGAGACGCTCTTTCCTCTGGCCTTCCTGCCAATGCTTACTGCAGCTATTGCTGGTGACAGCTCCTCTCTTCCAGCCCTTCCCATCTCTGGTCACAGTGCCTCTGTCTCCCGTGGGGTTTGAGGTAAAAGGGGAGGATGACAAAGAGGATGAAGCAAAAGATGCACCTGAGGAGTGAATCCTCTGACAGTGAGGGACAGTTTAACTTACACTTTCTCCTCGGTATTTGCAGCATGGACAATGAAAGACTTTCCATGTTCTGTGGTTCTTTACAACCTTTGACCTCCCCATGGGCTATGTTCTTGGGCTCCAGCACTTGTGGTAGCAAATTTGGGACACAAACTACTTTAATTTGTGCATCTGGCCTTCATATGAATGCTATGGCTAGAAATTACTGCATAGACTAATTTCTCTAACAGCATCATCTGAAACGGGCTGGCTGTTGAGATGCAGTGCCAGAAGAGGCTGGGAAGGTAAGGAATAGTGCAGTGAGACCTTGCCTGAGAGCACAGCTGGCCAGGAAGCTTGGTTCTCCTCTAGACCAGGGACAGAAACTAAATCTTTAAAGTCCAAATCAAGAAGCACTCAGATAGCAGTGCAGGCTATCAGAAAATGTCAACGGGGCATATGGATAAAGCACAGTTGTCATCAGTTCATCCATCCTCATGGCCCACACAGAGACTTTTCATCCAACTTCCCCTTACCTGAGCTGGCCTGAGGCACATGGCTCTGGGCATGAATAAACCCTGTCCTGGCTGGCCAGAAATGGAAATCCCAATTCACTGTCAGAGCAAATGCTAGAGGTGTTAGTGGGACTATGCATCAGTGGGGATTATTCAGGTTTTCAGCTTTGGTGTGAATTTGGCCTCCACCTTCAAAGAAGTTTGGGGGCTGGGCAAAGTGGGGTTTAATCTGTTGTGTGGAGCAGCAAATGGAAGTGACTTCAGCAGGACCTCTTCAGCTCCTGGTCTAAACTGCACTCCCACCTCCTGTCTCTGCTGAGCATGAATTTCAGCTGGGGAAGGAGGGAGGGGAGAACAGGGAGATAGACAGGCAGGCAGGGGAGGGGTAGGGGGGAAGAGAGTTACAGGGAAAATAAATGAGACTCCCCTATAATTAATTGTTTGAAGGGAGTGCCCCACTCGGCTGTGAATTCTGAAATGATTATTGGATTTGCAGGCAGACGGGGAACAGAACGGGTCGGGTGCACGATTAATATCTTATTGATAGCGGATTAAGAGAACGAGATCAAATCTTTAACTGAGTGGAGATGCAGTTTATCAATTTGTCACAAAAAATGTAGCAATCAGAAGTAGAGAACATCAGGGAAGGCTTACGGATCGATTCATGTCAGTGCCTCACAGTGTGGCTCCACAAGGAGACCAGCTTCCCCCCCTCCAGGCTCCCAGAGAGCTGGGTGAGACTGGCTTGGTGCTGGCCATGCTGAGAAGGGTGGGCCCAGAGACAGACGGGCCCCTGGGTGCAGAGGCACCACCAGGAGAGCTGCAGGAAGGTGATGTCATGCTCCATGGATGCTTCACAGCACTTCTCTGGTGTGGGGTGCAAGCACAGCAGTGGTGCCCGGGGAGCACTGGCTTCCTGAGACGGTTTCAGTGGGATATGTGAAGGCTCAGCCCTTAGTATGGCAGTAGATGGGCTTGCAACCACAAGAGCTCACTGTGTGTGAGGGCAACATGAGGAACCTGCTAAATAAACTTTTCAAATTACTTGAGGTGCAGCTCAATGGTACTAGCATCAGTGTTAGCTCGTGCTTTTGGGCCATACAATGCAAAGTGGTGGGTGCTGCCTGGCTTGCTGGCTGTGAGCTTCCCACTCCTGCTAGAGACCTCATGTGTCGCTAACATTGGGATGTTGGTACTTTTGAATTCTGTTCACAGCTCTGCTGTCTGGATTCTGCTGATGAGAGCTTTCCTCTGAGCAGCCTGGCATTGATGAGCATTCTGTGTTTTAGTAGTCCAGTTTGCTGACCAACTCCTCAGCTTTGATCTGCCAGTATTCATGGCATTTGCAGCTACGGAAAGCATCTCCATAGCTGGGAAAAAAGGCAGGAACTCCACCAAAAAAACCCACCTCGGAAAAGTCCTTTCTGCATCATGAGGTAGTTCTGTGACATGAAACCCCTTCTGGCATCTCTGAAGAGTGTATGGGTTAGTTGGGCCTTCTCTAAAGCCTGATCTTTTAGTTGAAAATCTAGAGATCTCAATTAGAAAATAAAAATCACTTCTAGTTCCTGTTCCTTTTAAGCTTTTCAAAATAACTCGTAAAGGCTAAGAGCAGAAGCTAGAGGAAGAAGAGTCAGATGGCTGGTAATATTTGTTTTTATTAAATCAAATTTTTGAGTTGCAGCTCTCTGTCATAGATCTTTGTTGTGAATGTTTGCTTTTAGCAAACAAGGAAAACAAACCTAAGGCAAATGTTTAATGTGCACCTCTTTCCGAGCCGGCACTGTAAGCAGCTGTGATGTCTCTGCAGCAGAGCCTGGCACCAGACTTCAGTCACCAGTTGGACTCCAGCATTTTTTATTTTTTATTGCTGACGTTAAACTTCCTGCTATTCCAACAGATGGGGGATGGCCTGTAGAAGCCAGCAGCCTCCTTGGTGGGCTATGGAGTCGACAGGAGTCTCTGATAGCAATTTCCCTTCTCTTAGGGCCTTACAGAGCTGTTGAGTCCCTTGGGCTTTTGCAAAAGATGTTGTGCACCTGGGTGACGCAGTGATTGTGGAAAGGCTGTACTGAAGGCAGCTTCTCCTGCCAGCACTGCTAGCTTTGGAGGCAATTACATTCTCGCTAGAGTTGTTGGGCTCCTGTAGGAGGCCTCCTGGCTCTTTGCAGTTGTTCTCTGGGTCCTGGGGGGCAATGCAGGCCTCTGGGGCTTGGGGGGGCATATATGGGGGTGTGCAGGTGAGAAAGCAGCCCCAGCTGACAGCCCTTACCCTTGGAAGCTAGATAGAGAAAGAAGGGGAGGGGAAGGAGGAAAATCGAAGATGAGTTGGTTAATCCATGGCCTTGGTTTACTGCCTGCTGTTTACTCCTCTATACTCCATTGCTTTTTCCTTACCAGTGTGTCAGAGCCTCTGAAAGGCTTTGGCTACTGCCAGGTTTTTGGGGTGCTTGAAGATCCTGGGAAGGGCACCACACTGCTCTGAGGGCTGTGAGCACCATGAGGGAGGGTCTTGGAGCTGATGCATCCTTGAACTTGACAGCACACCCAGCTAAATCAGGTGGTTTGGTTTGTTCTGTGTGTTGCCATCAGGACAAAAGGCTGTATGTCAGCCTGGTTTAACTGGTATGTGTTGGCTGAGTGAGACCAGTGCACACTCAATGCAAGGATGTGAGAGATCTTGGGGTCTGCTAGGGTGCAGATCCCAAAAGTGAAGGGAAAGAGAAAGCATCACACAGAAATGCAGGTGTGCACTAAGATGCCATCTGTCCTTTACGATGGTTTATGATGAAGACCACAGGAGGACAAAGCTGCTGGCCACCACCTTTGGGCTTGCATGGGGAGTCAAGTAGGACAGGGATGGGGAAGAATTCATGACACAGACACCTACCTTGGTCTTCACGTGTGACCTTCTCCCCTGCCTTTCCCTGATCCTACCGCTGTCACTAAGGTCTCATATAGGTGGTGGCCTTCTTCCCTCTTTTTATAGAAACTGCTTTTGTACGTGTGATAGAGTGGCCTCTGCTGAGGCCTGAGTTGGATGCTGTTCAAGTCCAGGGGAAAGAGAGCAGAGCTAGGGTGGACTCTTCCCTTTGCCAGCAGCAGCTTCCTAACCTGTGGTCGCTGTACTAAGTCTCCCATAGCCATGAGCTTCCCTGTGCTCCATATTCCCAAGTGGGAGCATGTGAGACATCAAGCCATGGATGTGTCTTGGGAAGTCAGTAGAAAGCAAAGCATGTGTGGCACGGTAATAATGCATGTATGGCATGGTAAAATTAATCAAAAAATGAATTTGTAGCAAGAAAACATCTGACGAGAAGGAGATAGTGCTGAATACGTGCTGAATGTGTGGGCAGGGAAGGCAAAGAGGCAACAGATAGGGAGGGGGGCCCTTGAGATGACACTTCACTGCTCTTTCTGCCCACTATTGTTCAAACATGCAAACATGAAACCCTTAGAAAACCTTTGTTTTGGAAAGAGCCCTGAATTAATTGTGATGTACCGCTGCCCTTAGACAAATTCTGGGCCTCTTGTTCATTTCTCCCCACAGCCTTTGAGAGCATCACCTTGACAGCCTCTCCACCTCCAGGGCCGGCTGGTTCTCTGAGCGCCACTCCAGGGGTGCTCTCACACAGGGACCATCCCCAGCCTCCCTCCGCCCTGCGGAGAGGCTGCGGGGAAGACCGGGGCACGGTGACGCTTCCCGAGGCCCCTCGTGGCGGTCATATGAGCGGTGTGGCCTTTCCCAGCACCGGGCTCGGGGGGCTAATTAGCACATTCAGGGGCGCTGCTGGAGTGGAAAGGCGCTCGTCTGGCGGCGGGGGGGCCGCGAGGTGACCGGGGGTGTGGGGCTGACGCTCCCCGCTCTCCTCCTCCAGGGCCAGCGGCCGGGCCTCCCCTGGGCCGTGCGGGTGCTGCGGGCGGCCGGGTCAGCCGGCGCTCCGGCCGGGGCGCTGCGCTTCGGCGGCGGGGAAGGGGCGCCGCGGGGCCCTCCCGCGCTCCTTTCAGTGCCGGCCGGTTCTGCTCCACAGACCCTCCCTTTGTCCGCCCTCTGAATGGAGCCCTGCCTGCCCGCGGCCCCGCTTCTAATTAGGGCTTCCGCTGCCCCGCCGCCGCCGCCCGGCCCCGGCTGCTGCTCCCCCCGCCGCTTCTAAACCCATGGGCACAACTCGGCGCTCGCTCGGCCTGGCCGCCGGCCGGGGCGGGAGGAAGGTGAGGGGAAGCCAGCCGGAGCGCCGGCGGCCCGGCACGTCCGGATCCCCGCGGCAGGAGCGGGCACGGGGCCGTCCCGCCGCTGCCGCCCGGGACCAAGCTGCCACAGCCCCGCTGGCCTGCGCGTCGGGCTTCCTCCGGCACCCCTCGGCCGGCGGGCTTTGGGATGGATAGATCTGCGCTTAGCCCGTGAAACGTGGCCGAGACGTGGTTTTGTTTTTTGTGAAATCTGAATCATACTTCTCGTGCCAGAAGTTCTTGGGAAGACCTTGCTGGAAAACTGTTTCACATTTGTGGGGCAAATGCAAGGGAGCCCTGTGTTGTTAGGGTTTCTGTCTTTGCTTTGGACTGCATGGTGCTACAAGATGGCAACTCAGGAGTTGACAGGCAGCCAGGATTTTCACAGTTACAGCCTGCAGACTTTTCTAGACCTCAGGCATATTTGTACCCAAGGCAAAGATTTGCATCTCTATCTACACAGAACACGTTTTTATGTCCCACAAAGATGCATCTTCAAAAGGCTTGAATGTGTATGAATAGTCTCCTATGCAGAACAGTGATTCACTGTTTATGCAGATAAAATCAGGGAAGGAAGACAGCTCCAGGCAAGATTTACAGATCCTTCCCTGACTAGATCACAACTTGTTGGCTCTTCCTTGGGGTGCTTTATCCAGAAACCTCCCTTTGGCTTTTTCTTGTCAATTTTGCCATTAAGGCTCTTACTTCCTTCGGGAGTGACCTTTCATTTGGTTGAGATGCAGTTGTCCCCTCACAAGCAACAGCTCATGCCCCAGTAACAGGTAGACAGTCCTGTTGCTCCTTGTCCCTGTGCTGTCCTTGTGCAAGGGGCCACTGAGCCTCAGGGCTCTGGAGTTTGATACCCCGCATAGTCCTTTGTCTGCATCCCCTGCCATGGGTGGGCAGAGAGGAGCTTGGATGTGATAAGAGTCCTCACACCAATTGCTGCCCCATCTGCTGCTGGATGGGTTTCTGGGTGACCAACCTCTCCAGACTGGGAGAGGGTTAGGGGATGGAGAGAAGTTCCTCTTTGTGTCACAGTTGTGTCACAGTTACCTCTCTCCTCTATCAGCATCTGAGGGAAGGTGTGAGTCACAGCTCAGCTGTACACCGTGAGTGCTGTCTCTGTGGCTCCAGCTGCAGGAGCCCCCCAGCCACCTCCCCCCCAGCGTGAGGCAGCCCAAGACCACCACGGTGCCAGCAGCACTTGGTGAGAGCAGCACGGCTGCTCCCGGCACTGCCCATACCTGCGCAGCTGAGCCCGGCTGTGCCAGCCCCGTGCCAGCTGGGTTTGAGCCATGGCGGCAGGACCCGGCAGGCGGGAGCTGAGCAGATGCTGAGGTGCGAGCCAGGGTGGGTGGTACAGTTTGGATGTTTCTACCTCATCTGATACAATCAGCATTGCTGTGCACATGTGAGGAAAGTTGTTCGATAGGAATGACCCATGATGCTGGGTTAATTCTGTTTACAAAAGAATAAATATTATAGCGGTGTCTTATAAAAGAGAATCAATAGCTTCCCTTTGCTGGGTGATCCCTTCATGTCTTCGAAAATCGATTCCCCCCCCCCGTTCCCCTCCTCCTTGCTGCACAGCTATCTGTTTTTCGGGGTGACGGGGGGGTCAGGCGATTATTGAAGTATATGTGAATTTACAATATTAACGACTCACGACGGTGTGTCCGCAGGTTCACGGTGAATTAATTATCTGTTTAAGAAGCCATGAAGAAATCAATCAATGAAAATTTCTCACTCTTTTGAGAGTGAGGGAGCTTGTCAATTTATTTTTTTTTTTTAACATGCACCACATTTAAAGGAGCAGTACATATTTTTTTTGCATCAAATGAGGGTCAGGAGGAAGCTGGTTTGGGGCTGAGGGAGGCCTGTTCACTTTTGTGCAGCACTGGCAGGAGCAGCAGACTCCTTTGCTGGTCTCCTCAAAGGGCAGAAGACGCTAAGGATGCATCCTGAGGTGGTTTTGTCCTAGAGTTAAGCCAGTGGTGGCCTTCTCTGGAGGGGAAGGCATAGTGTTATGTCGTGTATGCTAGCAGGCACTGTTTTTGGTGGGTCTGTCACACACATGACCTTTTCCCAGCTCACCAGGTCGGCTGCCCCTCTCCTGAAGATCCATTTGCCATTGCTGAGCTGGCAGAGGACAACACATGGCTGGGCCTCAGCTGCCCCAGGCTGCGGGCAGTGGGACGTGCTCCCATGAGACAGGGCATAGCAAACAAAGAAGAGCAGCTGAAAGCAGTGGTCTCTCAAATCACCTCAAGACATGCTGGAAGAAATCTGGCAGAGTGCTTTGTGTCTCAGCCTTCAACATTGACTGCAATGTCTAAACTTGGGACAGGCACTGGTGAGCGTGCAGCTTTGAGGCATAGATTTGGCATTCCTGGACACAGCCTCTCTGGGCCTCTCTGCAGAGGCAAAGTCAGGCAGCTCTGGGCAGCAAATGGCCCAGGGCTGCTTGTCTGTCCACCTAGTGCAGAAGTTACAGCTAAGGGAAGGGCCCTTTTGTTCAAGCAGACCTGATAAGTAGTTGCACCACGTCCCCGTCCCCAGGGTTCTCGGAATCATCCAAGGCATTCAGGAGGACGTGGGGATGCCAGTGTGTATCGTTTTCAGTGTCTAGCTGAGGTCTTTATGTCACCTTGATGATGTTTTTCTGTTTGGATGGAGTTTGATGACATTTGAATATTGGATGTGAGTGTTTTTGCTGCATTTCTGCCTTTGGCAGGCAAAACCACATAGACTTTGATGCTGGTTGAAAAGCTGTCAGGAGAAGATGGCTCTCAGAAGTGCCTGTCCTGACCCTCCTAAAATCTGTTCCATCTCACCTCTGTTGTGTCTGTGAAGGATGTAATTTATTGGCACTTGTGCAATGACTGATATCCCAGTTAGAAGGGGAACAATAGAGGCAGGCTGAGACAAGAGGAAACTGAAAAGAAGCTGGTGCATGAGGGATGTAGAACCTTTGACAGAAGTGAATTGGCCAGTGCCCCTTTCTCTCATCCCTAATTTCCAAACAGGCATCAAGGGAGGGATGTTGCAGAGAAAAAGCTACAGTGGGTAGCAGAGGATAGAAGGAAGAGTGTGGGGATGGCAGGCAGCTGAAGATCCTGATAAAAAGACTGGAAGAGGGGAGGGAGCAGGAACAACCTCTGAGTCTGCTTCTGCTCTCGCAAGCCCAGGCAGTCATGGCCCCATCCCAGCCCCATAATCCTACTGGCCTGTGCTGAGAGGAGTCCCCGCCAGGCACACCCATTGCTGTAACCAGAACGGAGAGAAGAGCCCATATTGACACAGGAGCATCTGTGTCAGTAATTGTCATGCAGCCTGGCAAATTGCTTCAATGTGCCATCCCCTTCAGCCGCACAGCTCAGCGGTGGCAACAGGCCTGGGGGGGGCTGTGCTGCTGCCAGAGAGACAGGAAGAGGCCTGGACATGGTGGAAGGGGTCAGGACCCACAGGGACCTCCTGGGTCCTAGCCCAGGTCCCTGTGTCTTGACGCAGTCTTGCCTGCTTGGTGGCTGCCCTGCCTGCAGTGCTCTTACTCAGCTTCATCAGCCTCCATGGAATAGTCCCAATTCCAGCCACAATGAGAGAGGGGGAAATATTCCTGTCAGCCTTTAGACTGCTATTTATGCCAACCAAAAGAAGTGTGAGAGGGTCGTGCTCTCCCTCCCTCCCAGCTCTTACTTGGCTGCTGGAAGTAGGGGATCCACACCTATTTACTCCAGATAAGTACTCAGCTTTTCTTCTGTCTATATGTGCAGCTGCTTTCTGAGTGTAGACAAAGCCAAAACAAAAAAGAAGTGAGGTTTCCCTGAAAAATTAGGTACTCAGTTTGAGGCTGCATAAACCACAGCTTTCAAGATGATATCACAAACTGGAGCTATTCAGTGCTCTCTTCAGGTTGACCAGAGGTGCCTGTTTTCATTCCCATATGTTTTTTTTCAATAATCTCTAGTTCTGTATTCCTGTGTTTTTTAATGGCAGTGTAGTTCCAGCACAGAACATTGAATTTGCCTACATGGATCCAGGCATACAATTTTGACAGAAGACTGCTGGCCTAATCATGAAATTCTGAGATAAGCAACGTTTAGATTTTGGTTTAGTGTAGGACACCATTTAAAAAATGCAGTTATTTGTAACATGTCATGATTAAAGCCAGGCTTCTCATCAGTTGCCACTTCTTCACCTAACAGATGCCCCTCTTACACTCTAAGTTCTTCAGTGATTAGATAACTAGCCAACAATGTAAAAAACAAACCAAACAATAAACACCCTGAAGCCCAAGCATATTTTGTACTAATGATTTTACTAGCACTCCTTTAATGGCTGTGGGTTTTGCCTATCTATTGGAAGATACCTCTGAGATGAAGAGTCCATAGTCTGTCTTCCAGAGGAGAAGGTACTGCTTATGAGAGTTGTTCCCAAGGCAAGATATGATGTAGAACAGAAAGGTCTCCTGGGCTTTCCCAATATAGTCTAGTTTGGGGTGCAATTATTGTGATAGGGGAAGTGGGTACAGATATCCATTGTGGAGCCTGTGGGGAGCTGAGGAACAGTGTTAATGCCTTGCTTTCTGCTTTGGGTCAGCATTGGTCCATTGATTTCCTGTAGGTGCGCCTCTAGCCCTGGCACAGTCAGCATGGGGATTTTGAGTGTCTGGGTCTCTCCATTGCTCACAGTAAGATAAAATGTCCCAGATGCCAAATGGATGAAAGTGAAGGAATCCATGGATTTCAACTCAGTTGGCTACTGAGACCAATACACTTAATTTCTCTGCAGACCTCCCAAGGAGTGATATAATAGCTTGCTAATGGGGCAGTTGTGTCCCATGTTAGAGTGTCCATATTAGAGAGGCAGATGAAATGACTTCATAAATACAGGAATTTCCATATGTTTTCATGTATCTACACAAGCAAATCAGCTGTGTAAGATAGTCCTGTTACACCGTTGGAGAATGACTGATTCTGATGGTGCTGTGCTATGAAAAGCAAATGGATATCACGTGCACCAAGGGTGTCATCCCTGTGAGAGTTACGTGTCAGATGAACCACACTTTGCCCTTAGGTTTACTAGGAAGGAAAGCTCCAGCTGCCCTTTTGCCACATTCCTAGCAGGTCAGAAATGCCACGAGAGCAATCAATGGAAAAGCCAAGAACCACAGCTAGAGCATTGATTGAGAAGATCTGAATCAAAGGCAGAACATGATGGTTCAAAGCAGGGCTTCTGTGGTTCATATTACTGGAGAGTATTATGCAAAAGGGGAAGAAAAGGGTTAGATCCTAATGCACTGCTAGAAAATCCAAACAACTGTTCTCATGGAATTTATCTATGGTCCTTACATTGCAACTACTGCCAGAGTGAGTACCTAACAGGATAGCTGGGGAATTCATAAGGGCAGATGTTCATTTTAAGGCCTACGATGGGCTTTGTGTTACAAGGAAAAAGTTTTTTTTCCAAATGCTTCAGAGAGTAAAGACTTTCTAAATAGTATGTCTCCTTCTGAGATCTGATTTCTGCCACTTCCTTTCCTGCTAGAGACAAACTTCCATGTGTTTGACTCCTAGAGTCCAGGTAATAGCTAGGAGGTTCCAATCAAAGTTATATCCATTGTTGATCCATTCAGATACAAGCCCATATTAGGGCATGTCTGCCCTGCAGAAGAGCCCAACCAGAGGTCTGCAAGGAGAGAGGTTCAGCCTGTGCCAGCTTTCTGTGTCTGGGCACATTCTTCCTGGGCTATGCATGAACAAATAAGCCATGCCTCTTGAATCCAGCCAATTCCGACCTCTCCTGCATACTGCCATGCTTCAGAGCTCAGTTCTGAGTGTGCCTGCCAGCCCAGGCACACCCAGAGAGAGACAGTGCCTTCTGTCAACTGCTGATGCTCAGTGGAGAGAGTTGGCCAAGGACACAGAGGAAAGAGGTAGAAGAGTGAGGGCTTGAACCTGGATCACAACCAAGCACACTCTGTTTACGACTGAAAGCTTGAACAACAACAACAAAAAGGTTGTTTTTTTACCAGAGAAAGCTCTGTCACTGTAGACTTGCTGTGGCCTTTCTGGCCTGTTGGAAGAGGATGTTCTGCCAGGCAGCCAGCCTGACTCCTTCAGTTCTGCATGAGGCAAGGAAGGAAAGTCCACTTCAGCCTCTGAGCTGGTACTCTTCAACAAATGCAGTCTCAGCTATACTGGCTGATTCTTTCCTGGGAAATTTTCCAGATCCACACCTAAAGGAGGAGTTTCCAGAACAGAGCTTTCAACTGGTGAGCTGGTGGTAAGAACTTGGCCGCTGCTAGGGCATCAGGGAGGGGGCAACTTATCCAGTGGATTATTTACATGTGTTTTGATCTCAAATTGCTCCTACCTCAGCTGGCATTCCTACCAGCAAGAATCTGTTTTTGTCTTTTCTATTCCTTTTTAATACTTAAATCCCAAAGGCTGGATTCATCTTTTGACTATGCCAATCAGAGTGAAAATCACCTGTAAGAAAGATCTTCCAGAATCACACTTGAGTGATGAACATCAAAATTGTTAAGCCAGAGGAGGTTAATTTACTGTTTACAAGTTACTTCATGCAGCTTAAGGAAACCCACTGAAGCCCCAGGCTTCCTTCCTGAAAATTTGCAAGTTGAATCCAATGTGTCCATCACCAAGTGTCACCTGTCTGCATTTCCCCATACCTCATGGTGGCAGGAAATCTTAAAGATATCTACTTGCACAGACTTTACCCCTATTCAGATTCTCAGTTGTCTGATTTCTCAAGGCAATGATGTGATGGTGACAGCAGAGGCATCAGCCATTGTGTCTTGTGATGAGAACGGGCTGTGGTGCTGAAAGGATGGGTTTTGGAGATCTGCTTGGAGCATAAATGCCCCTGTATGACTTTTGTATGTCTTTTGCCCTGCTACAGAGTGCCCAAGCCTCCTTCTTATCACTGCTTATCAATCCCTCTGCAGTCCTGCAGCTTAGAGATGTGTCTGAGTGGCTGCACGAGGGCCAAGCAGATTGGAGAGATACAGGTTGTGCAAAATTCAGGCCCAGCTGCTGTGAGCTGCAACGAAGTCAGCACCTGCAGGGATGGCCTGCTCTGCTTGTGAGGGGCTGCACCCTATGGTGTCTTCGCAAAGAGATGTCGCATCTTTGTATTAAACCAAATATAAAACCACTAATCACTGGGGAAAAATTGAACAGGTTTGGCTTCCTCCAGGTGGCTGCAGGAGTGACCTTAATGGGAAAACTGCTGTGTCCATGACTAGAGGAAGGGTTGGTCATTTTCTCTAACCCCCCTGCCACACCTTAGGTTTCCGATCATCTTGCCCCCTTGATCTTCCAGTACTGCTTGGAAGAGAAGGCTTTGCAGCTTCCTGCTGCCCAGGTGTCCAGAGCTGGAGAATCAGGGGCTGGCAGTCCCACACTGTCACTCCCTGTGGGTCTTTGGGAAACCTGTGTGAGTGTGCAAGTGGGGCACACGTGTCTAGGAAGGGGCGTTGTGTACACACTTCTCCATACATAGTGGCTTAGCTCAAGTGCCCCCTCCCTCTCCAAAGCATCCCTGACACTCTAGGTGAATATTTGAAAGACAGGATCGGAGCTTTGGTTCGAGAGCCTCTTTGTACAGTGCTAACTGGTTTCAGGGCTGTAATTATCTCTCCAAGAGAAGCTGTAAATTGGATTAAGGCACTGAGTTGCAGCTGAGTGCGCTCCCTCCATTGCCCCACCTGGTGGGCTGCTGAGCGATAACAAAAAATGCCGAGAAATCGGATTTGGATTCTGCTTCACACTCATGGCTTCCTTCTGGAAAAAATGAAATTTTTCCGGCAGAAAGGGCTGGCATGGGTTTGCTGGCAGTATCAGTCCTGGGTTCGTATCATCTGCTGGCACTCTTCCGGAAACACGATCCCCTTCGTTATCAGAGAGAAATAAATAAATAAACAGCAGGAGATGTTTTGGCAAGGAAGGAGGAATCGCACCAAGAGGCGTGCACATGCACACACACACACACACACACACACACACACACACACACACACACTCACCTCAGCACTGTGTCTTCACAGCCTGAGCTGTCTGCTGCAAGCAGAGGTGGCAGCACAAGCACAAGATGTTTTCTACGATTTTTTTAATTCCTGGCCTCTGGGATGAAAGAAAAGCCCATTTTTAACAGCTTATGTTCAAGACATAGAGCACCTGGGCCTTGTATTGCTCATGGTGCAAATCATCACCTCCCCCTCATAGGATCTCTCCCTGTGCCCTTGAATAAGGTGCTGTTCCTTCCTCATAAGTGCTTTCAGCCCAGTATGGGAGGCACCAAAACTTACATGGAAAGGCAGTACAAGTTCCATGGCTGATTTCAGCATCTTGTCCAGGACAGACTAACATTAGGCTCATTGGACTTGATCTTCCCCTTTTGATGTAGGAGAAGCTTCATATCTGGTTTCCTTTTCAAGGTGTGTATTTCCTTTTGGAGGCACAGGTGTACTGCACTGCACGTACCTTTGCAAGGGTCAGTAGGAAATGTGGCAGGAATGGGTAGGAGCAATGAAGGCCCTGGAACAAAACCATCAGGTTACACTCAGAGCTTGTGGGACCCATGCAAAATAACATGGCAGACAAAGTTTATGATGGAACATTTCTGTTGATGGAAGAACCAGATTAACCTGAGTTTGGACACAGTCTAAAGCATTGCCTTCTCTACACAAGTAGAGATTCCAGGACCATCTTTTCAGGTGAGGCCAATCAGTAATTTGTCCATAATCAGATTTATTCTGGCTCTTACATCTATCAATGGAGCTTTTACCTGCAGTCTTTTGCACACTGTTGTCTGTAGGGTTTCCTCTGGCTGCTGGGCAGCTCCAACCAACCAGCAGCTTCCCACCCTTCCTGGCCACAGGGGACACTGGAAAAGGCGTCCCTTGTGTCTGTGGTGCTGTCACCTGTCTCCGATTGCTTCTCCAGATGCCTCTGCCCATCAGCTGCTCCTGCCAGCTGACAAGGAAGCACCACTGGCAGGGGCTGCATGGCTGCTGAGGGAGTAGGGGTACCTCTGACAGGAGACACTTTTTGCACTCCAAATGACCTGAAGATGAGTGACAATCCAAGGGAAGTGAGCACCCAGTCAACTGGCATCTCCCATGAACTATGAAGCCAGTAATCCACCGTACAGCTCCATTGTGGAGATGTTCTCCAAACTGCCTCCCAATATAGCTTCCAACCCCTTGTGTCCCCAAACATCCAGAACTCAGCTGAGTCCCTGTAATTCCTCTTGTCCTGTAGTCTGAGGGCAGCCACTGGACCATGTCTGTGTGGGCTGATGCACTGTGGGGATGGCAGCCCCAGCCTTGAGGTGGAAGGCTCAAGGCCACTTGAGAAGAAGTGAGAAGCAGAGAAACAAAGCCACTCTGGATCTGTGCAGAGGAGGCCTTCTGCAGCCTTGCTCCTCATCACAGCTGGTTCTTGCCTTATGTTCCTTTTCTCTGGTCCTGATCTTGCAGTACAATGCAGCACTACAGCCTAGAAAAGCCTGTTGGTCTCTCTTCTCTCCCCCCAACCACCAAGAAACCTATTTTCTTCTCTGCTGAGTTCTTAGGAAGAGTAAAAAGTGTCCCAGGGCTCAACACTTGCAACTGAGTTCAACTTGGACGTATGCCCTGAACATAGAAAGGCCACATCCCTTATCAGGACCCAGATCTCCTGAGGATACATGTAGCCACACTTTCAAAATGTCCCTGCAATTGCCATATATCCTACAAATTCCCCCCAAATCACAATGGGGTAGCAAGCAATTTCCGACTGGAAATACTGCCTTCCTTTGGGTGCCATCTAATGCAGATCTTTATGTTTCTGTCAGCTTAACTTATTATTTGGTATTCAATTTGGCAATAAAATTTTTATATACCAGGCACTGTGTATTACAGATACACAGATAGATACATGTTTATGTGTATGTGTTCCTGTAAATTATAATAAGAATTTTGTTATTTTGTTCATCAGGCTTAGCTCCATTTTTCATGACTAGAAAGCTTTTGTAAATCCTAACATGGAGACATCAAATACATCTATTCTTATCACTGTTAAAATTTCTTCAGTGATAATGTTTTTGGTTTCTTTTGCATTTAAATACTGAAAGACACTAGTATGAGATCTTCATGTTTAACTCCAATCTTCAAAAGAAGGACTGAATATTTGTAAATTATATTTTTATTTCATTAGTCATGGGCTTTACCATTCCTGAATGGATTTTTTTTTTTTTTACCAATCCTGATAAGGATTTAAGCATGTGCTAGGACTTCAGAACATACTTAAGTGCAGAGTTCTTAATGAGGGATTTTAATTGCTAAGTGCCACTAGTAAGAAAGATGCTGAATTTTTTCCCAGAAGTGACTATAGTTCAGTGATGAGATTTAGGTGGCCCTTTAATGCACTTTGCCAACCTCTTCTAGAGTCCCTGAGGTCATGAAGTTTGCATGGCTGTACTGATCATCCCTTCTTGACTACTCTCCCTAGGAGACTGCTACATGTCCTCTATACAGTTTTGGAAATTATCTTTATTTTATACCTAGAATGTTGTCTTTGCAAACATTTTCCCTCACCGTATGGACCTGTGTCTTTCATACCTTTTACTGTGTGTTTTATTGTCCTTGCCATTTTAAAAGCAGGAACATGATTTATAGATGAAATTAATGAGAAAATCACTTGATGGTGAACTGATCCTGGATGTTGCAGTGCTTTATACCTGATGCTGGTGCAAAAAGAACACAGATATCTGCACTGTTCCAGATACCCAGTCCTCCTAATGATATGGCCTTAGGGTCAGTGCAGCTAAGGCACTTGCTCCTGCATGTTTTCTTTTCTTTGGGATAGAGGACTGTGTGGTTCTGGTAATAGCTTATTTTCTGCCCATCAGGCTGCAGTTGGGTTTGTGACTACAATTAAAAGCATCAGGGCCAGTCCCTCTGCAATTTAACGACCCTGAAGTCAATGGAGTTGCTCCAGTGATGAATTTGGCCTGAAAGCTTTTGTTCTGGTTTTAGGTGGCTGCCCATAAGCCCAGACCTAAGGTATGTCTTGGGTGGATTTATATTTATTTTTTGAGAAAGAGGAGACAGCCAAAGAGTTAGACGCCTTTCACATTCAATGTAAGTCATTAAAAGTTGCAGTCTTCTGCATAGAAATAGGTTTATTTACTTCTGTCATTCTACCAGGTTGTTTTTGTCTCTCCATGGCTCTCTTACTTTACATACAACATATAGGACACGGCAGGTAGGATGCCTCAATTGTAGCAGTGTCTAACAGGATGACTTTGGCAGAGCCTTTTAATCTCTCTTTCCTTGAGTCGGGCTGCTATTTTTTTGACCTATACTGTTAAAGTGCAGCTTCCTTTTCATGCCCCTGACATCTGAAAACCAGGGTTTCTGTTGGAGCAGTACAGGTAATCTCTACACCCAAAAGCTTGTAAATTAAATAGCCAGGAGGGACAAGTGCAGGGACTGAATGAGCCAGCAGTCCAGCTTTTAAATGGAGAATTACACACTCCCTAGAGTAGTCTGGTTTTCTTTAGTTTCAGCCTCGATGGTTCTTCTTTCCCACACAGTGAATTTTTCACAAACACCTGTTCTTCTCTTTGCTAAATTTTAGTGTGGGTTTTTTTTCCCTTCCCCAACAAAATTCAGGCTCCTTCCTGATCTTAAAGCAACCAAACAGGAAAAGCTGAGCTGGAAGGAAAATGAGTCCTATTGCTACTCAGAAATGTGCACCATTCTCCCCTTGCCCCTACTTGCCATTGCAGAGAGGTTGGGCTCAGGGCTCATCCATCCTCATGGGGCTCTGCAGGAAGATGGAACTGTCCCTTAGTGACAGATTTAAGCATGGGTTCCAAGGTGCCCCATGAACATGTGTGCCAGGAATTTCTAGAGAGAAGGAAAGGCTGACACAAATGGGGCTGAAGGGATGAGGAAGGGAAGGGAGAGAAACAGTGGATAGTCAGGAGTCCCATTTTGGCTTTATCTGTATAAGAAATTGTAATTGTGGCAGCAGGGTAAACACAATACATTTCCTGCTAGCATTTACACTGATACAAATAAGCTTTTTAACAGTTTAACTTTAGTCTCTTGCAGGCATGAAATTAAGCTACACAGGTATTTGGTATACAGATACCAGTATAACTATGCTTACAGTCTGAAGGGTTTATACTGATTTAGCCATAGGGGTCTTTAAGCAGATTAAAGAAGTTAAAAGATAGTATTTAAACCATCACCAGTAAGGTACATCAATTCCTAGCTGCAATCTTTCTGTTATCCATTTTCAAATTTTCTGTACTGACATACATACAGATATATGAGCTTTTGCATCCCAAACATGCTAATTGTCCTCTTTCTTTTCCTCGTTTTATTCTTTTAACTAACAAGTGAATAGTCTGTGCAGTCTGAAGTTGAACTTTGTTCTTCCCTTCTTTATAATTTGAAGTTGCTTTTCTAGCTTCACAGAACCATAGGGATGACAGAAGAAAAGAAAACAAAAATTTGCTATTGCACTGCTTTTTCAAATTCCCTCAATTTTAGACTAATCGCAGCATAACTAAAAGAAAAAAGTTGAAAAGCAATCAACCAATGAAAAAAGACAGCATTTTCTTCAATACAGTCAGCACCAAGTGTGAGTCAGGGGAAAATTCTACTCCCTTCTCATCAGCCCCACTTTGGGAACTAAATAGTTTTTCAATATTTCTAATTTCAGATTTTATATATATATATATATATATATATACATATGAAGAAGGGGAAATTGAGGAGGACAACAAGGAAAGGAGGACAAGTAGAGGAAAACATAGTTTGAGAGGAAGAGGAGAGGAGAAGGCAAGAACATAGTAAATGTGGAATGAGAGAGTAGGGAGTAGGAAAGTGAAGTTTTGTGTGAAAAGTTAGTCAAGGTGGAAGGGAGAAGCCTTTGTAGCCTGTTTCCGCCTGCATCCCAAGCACAGTATATTAAAAGAAATATTTTTTGCAACTTATGATAATGTGTGCTTCTGTGCATGCATAAGGCAACAGATCAGACTGGCTGCTGGCTCAAACCCTCTCCTTCAGCCACTGGTTTAATTCTTGAGGCTGAAGGATCAAGTATACACCATTGGTTGTAGCCAGTGAAGTCCTATCAGCCATACTGACTAGCAAACCCTAGACATGACCATGGAAAAATGATAAAACCCTTACTATGTTGTGACAGTGCTGTTGAATTATTGCCTCCCTGTGAAGTCCCACTCCCATCCCCACGCACCTTCTTCCTCACAGGATTAGAAAGTGAACATGAAACCAAAACAATAAAGTTTTGAGGGATTAGGAATTCACTGGAGAAACCCCCACTTTTATGAAAGATCCCAATTTAAATAGACCTATTTGGTTTCCTCTGCAAATATCATTAAATGCAGAATGAATGGAGTAGCCATGTAGAAAGGCTGAGGGATGGATGTTCAAAGAGCTGGATGTTCTAAAGTGGGAAGCAGACTTGACTAGAGCACAAGTATGTGAGGCTGGCAGATGGATAGGTGTGTGATAGGTGTGTGGAGGAGTGGCTGAACATGAAGGTGACAGAAATCTATCCTTGTGTGATTCAGCTGATAGGCAGGAAAGATATTTAGAAGTGCAGAAAGCTTCTAGTACAACTCTGTTCTGTGATCACCTTTCAGGTGGCCCTGGTACAACCACTCAGTCTTTCATATGTGGCAGACAGTCTCAGTGGAAATCCTTCAGAGACTAAGAGATGTTCATATTCTGCAGTCAGAGGGCTCAGGCAAACACTTCAGAGGGCATGTGGATGTGGACATGGCCAGGATACTGTGGAAAATCTTTGCAGTGATGTAAGTTCCCCTCTTGGTCTCCTACCTCACATGTTGCCCTGGTGATCTTTATCAGAGCCAAGCTCCAAACAAGTTCTCCCAGTGTGTTTGCATGTTGTTACACTTTGGAAGCTTTGGAACTGCTATCGCCTTATTGTTCTTATTGCTTCAGTAAAAGGTGGTTTAAACACTGTCTAGGACAGTTGGTCAATGCTGGTAATTCAGACTGAGCAAGAGTCAAGAGACAGAACATCTCTGAACTGCTTTTATTGGATGGAGTCTGTAGACAAGCTCCCCAACACCCACATCAAAGTGAACGTGTCTCTGCAGAGAACCAGTGGGATGAATAGCAAACCATCTGCACCTTCAGTCACTAATGGCTGAAATGATGCTAGGAGAATTCAGCAAGTGTTTTAGTCTACAGAGATTGATAAACGTTTTCAATTTCAGTCTACTGACAAAGTGCAGGTTTAGCTTTATCTCTCAGTGGCATCTGGACTATGAGGAGAGCCATAAAAACGGGGCATTTGAATGATCTTGCAAGAACATCTTGCTGGTTCAGCAAAGCTCCAAGGATTTTTCTCAAGTGACACCATTCCCAGTTGGAGCATATTTACGTTATTGTGGAAAAGACTTCTGCTCCTGATAATTGCCACGGTTGACTCTGAGGCAAGATTGCATGAAGCCTTTTAGATAATGCTGCAGAAAGTCTGTCATAAACACCAAAGACAGGTTAGATCAAAACCTACTTGTGGTAGTCATGGCACAGAACCCCCTGAATTTAGTGTAGCTATTCTCACTGGGATTTTTTTGTCTGGTGAATCTGTCTGGCACCACTTGTCTTGGCTCTTTGGTAGCTAAATGGGTAACAGGGAACCTCTTACTGCCAGGGTCTTCTATTTGAGATGTCCATCATCTCCAGTGGTCATCTACGGGACATGAGAGAATGGGGTTTCCAAGACAGGAGCATGTTCATCCAAAACCTCCAGTTATGCCTGTTCACATGTACCCTGACTGACTCTGTTAGCCTGTTTGAAGACACTAACTTCCAGGCCCAGTCTGAACATATTTGGATTTGATTTCCTTCCCTTTCCTTTTCTCCATGGGTTCTACCGAACTCCCTCCCCAGTCCCGGATCCAAAAGCATAATGGCTTTATGTAGCTTGTAAAATTCTATTATCTCTGTATTCAAAACTCAACAACTGGGAAATGGCTGTAATAAGCGTGTTATTAAGCGTGTAAATACACTTTAACTTCAGACCTCCAAAGGAAGCCTCTTGCTGTCTTCCTCACTTTGCCCTCCATGTTTTGCCACGTGTTTGGATTTCATGGATATGCCTACTTTTCCCCCTCTTCCTGACTGGTGTGCTGTCCCATTTGATTGTGTTGAGGACAATGTTCCCTCTGCTGAGCCTGCCATGGAGTCTCCTGGAGAACCCAAGGTCTTCAAGGGAAGACAGGTTCTTGGTGAGGATGGGGGTTTTGGGGAAGGAGGGAGGAGGGTAAGGGTAGGGAGGGGAGGAAAACATTAAAAAAAAGGAAGAAGCCAAGTGCATTCTTTCTGCAACACTCAGGAAAAAGAATGTTGCACAGGGGATTGGAAAGGCGAAATTTTTTCACATCCAAATGGATTGCAATTTCCCTCCATTTAGCACCTGAAGGTAATTAGCTCGAAGAGACTGTCGGCTGAGAAACACGTTCATGGAACATTAACTCTCATACATTCTCCAGTTGCAGGGAATTAATAGGAAAGATTAAAGTTTAAAGAGAGCAAAATGCCATTACCTCGCAAGCCACCTCTCTCAGCGGCAGTAACTAGCCCTCACTAACCTAAAAGCACCATTGGAGTCCCTGGCTCCTGCTTCAGGCACCGACAGATGAGACGGGGCCCTGCTCTGCCCCGAGCTGCCCGTCCATGGGCTCTGGTGACCTGCCCGCAGGCAGCGATGGCAGCGCGGCTCGTGGCTCCGGCAAGGATGTGATTGCCGGCTGCCGTGTGAGTGCACACGTGCACGTCACCGTGGGGCCAGCACACGTGTGCCAGCGCCCCAGATGTGCACTCCATGGGCACTGCGGGTGTCTTCTCAGTGACACATGAGCTGTGGGCACCCCAGGAATGAAGCACCCAGCAGTGGTTGCTGTGGTGCTCCCGCCAATGCCTCAGGTTGGCGTGTGGGGCAGTGAGGAGGGATCCCCCATGCACCCCTGGGCAGCCCTGCATTGTCTCCATCCTGCTGCTGTTCCCTGCTGGCACACCAGCACCTGTGCAGGGATGCTGGCAGCCTTCTGGACTCATGCAAAGTCCAAATTGCAACGCTGCAACACCAGAATGCCTCACAGCTGAACTGGCTCTGTGAACGGTACCAAACCTCTCCTGATGAGGGACTGTGCCTTCTTCTCAGATCTCAGACAAAAAGAAAGCATTAAAAGATGGGGCCCTATTTTGGGGTTTTGGGGGTAAAGTTTATATAAGCTTCTGCAGTTTAAAGATTTCCATGTTGCTTTAGCATTTCAGAGAGAGAGCATGAGAGAGAGAGAGAGAGAGAGAGAGAG
>CM031862.1:18777375-18839875 GCA_018697195.1 Certhia americana
GAGAGAGAGAGAGAGAGAGAGAGAGAGGGAGAGGGAGAGAGAGCGAGAGCGAGATGAAATTGAGACATGGAAGAATTTATTGCCCAGAAAATTCCATTCTGCTATCTGATTCGAAAAGTCCAGTCCCCCCAGCTTCGGAAAATCTATTTTCCACATTTTAATACCCTGCAGAACAGTCCTCATAACTCATCCGAGTGTGTTAAGCACAGTTTTATTAGATCTGAAACAAATTTTGGTGGGGAGATACTATAGGTCATTAACCATGGAGTAATTTTATCCTTGTTTCCCTAATGATGCCATAATGGCGAGCGAATTTCTTAACTAAAGACCAAAGAACATTTTGAAGGTCAGTTTCATCTGTGAGCTCCTTCAAGCGCTTCTCGGAGAAGATTGGAAAACTCGCCGATTTTTTGAAGAGTCATTAATAATGTGAAAGCTGAAAGAGCTCTCTCCCATTTGCGTTCCTGCTTTTTACCTTTTAATTTTATATCGCTTTAGTCCCTTTCTTTTTCTCCCTCACTCTCTCTCTTTTTAACTCTCTTCTGGAGTGGCCCCTCATGCAGCTGAAAAATGAAATGGGCCATTCCTGAGGGCATCCTGAGCTGAGCCAAGGCAGGGCAAAGATCCAGGGGGGGAAAGGGCAGCCTTGGCACTGGGTGTCCACCGCCGCAGCCCAGCACCTGCTGCCATAAATGTCCCTCAAGCAGCCCTGGGTGCCTGGCTGAGGGGCATCCTGCTCCCCCCTGCTCACGTAAATCAGGAGAGGGGTTGTTTGAGCCTACAGTGCTGCATCCCTGCTAAAGGAGGGAGATGGACGAGGCTCTCCCCTCCCTGCCTAACGGGGCACATGTGTTTTTACCCTGTCTGAACAAGCTCACATCTGGACCGCTGAGGGTTGTGCTGGCAGAGTGACCTCTGCACTGAGAATGAGTGTGCCTGGAGGTGCATGTGCCTGTGGGCATGTGTGTGTGTGTGAGCTCCATGTGTTGGGGGCATTGAGACATTGCAGGGGGTTGTGCAGTACTGATATATCTTTTTTTTTAATGGATATAGATACACACCTGTGTGTGAATTGCCATTATGGATATATAGACATGTTGCAAATGGATGAAATTGTTAAAAAAATAAAATAGCAATAAACTGTATAAGGATTATATGTAGCCTGTCTACACACGTGTTCTGGGACTGCAGGTGCTTGGCGGGGGCACATAGAGTAGGAATTAGGGTGTGCAATATTCAGTTTCTGTGGATTGCTGTGCTCAACATTGGAGTGTGATGTATGTATCATACATGTTTGGGGGGACACATTGGGGCTCTGATATTATGCTGATTTATAACCCTCTGTCTGTGTGCAGTGAAGAGGTCACATGCTCACTCTGTGTTTTGGGGTGGGGGTGTGGTGGGGGTTCTGGCTGTACCACAGGCATCAGTGGGTACAAGAAATCTTTTGGGATGCATGTGGTGCACTGGAGGCTTGGCTCTGAGTGTGAGTTTGTGCATGTGTGGGTACGTGTGCACAGGGGGGTGTATGCCCCAGAGAAGGGTTTGTCTGTGCCTTCATTAGAGAGCTCCTGGCAGTGAGCAGGCCTCTGTGTTTATGTGTTTTGCTCTCCCTGGGTGTGTACGCTTCAGGCGCCTGCATGTGTTGCATTTGCAGATGATGTGGGCTACATCCTCAGCTGATGTAAAGCAGCACCAGAGACTGTAAAGCAATTTACACCCACTGCTACTCCAGCACAGCCTTAGGCTGGAGGCAGTGGGTCCGGGGGTGTGGGCTGAGATGCTTTTCCATACCATGGGAATGGATGACTTCCAACCTGGAACAAGACCTTCTCTCATCCCCCTCCACCCCCTGTCCCCCAGCCTATCACTCACATTTGAGGCAAGAACTATGGGGGGATGTGTGTGTGTCTATTTGGGGAGGGAGTGCTCCGAGGGGAGGGGGGCAGTGTGGTGACACACTCTGCTCCCAGATGTGATACCAGCGATAATTTCAATTTTATGCCTTTGTTATGGCTTTAATCACTTTCTTTATGCGTTTTGTTCCAGCGATCAGGGAGAGACACCTGATAGGCAAAAAGGATATCAGGGGAACAATTTTTATTTGGAATGTGGTGAGAAGTCTAATTAGAATTTGAATTCTGCTGAGCCTTGAAATGGTCGGTACTTTATCCTGATCGCCTTAGATATTGTTTCGAGTCAATCATCTGTCATAGAGCGGCACGCTGGAGAGAAAGGCTCTCCATCCAGCCTGGTCTCTCTGTCGGGCTGGGGGCTGCTGGTGGGGAAAGGAAAGGTGACAAGAGGGAGGGCAGTGGACTTTGCTCTGCCAGATAGGCTCCCTGGGAGCGAGCACAAAGGGAGAAACCCCTTGGCACAGAGGTTTATCTTGCTGTTACTCCTAGCCCTGCGTGGGGTGCTGTCTGCTGGCCCCTCTCTCATCATTGCAGGGCTGCTCCCATCAAACAGGGGATGAGAAAGACTGTGGGCAACATAAATGTCCCCAGCTGCTGCCTGGGACAGGAGTACCTTCTCAGAGATAGTGAGCTCCACATGACTCCAGGATTTTGCTGCTATCTTTGCTGTGCTGATTAAACACTCTGGAAGGTCTGTTCTCACAGACAGATGGACAGACAGACTGCTAGGATAGGATATATGGATGATAAGTGTGGGTGGGAATGGCCATTCAGATGGATTTGTCTGGGACAGAGGCAGAGGTGGTGAACCAGTGACACATAGGGTTGGGTGTGGTACTTCAGAAAGGTGGGAGTGAATTTGGATGTGCCTTATCAGACTAAGGGCAGTTTGCAGACTCATGAAAGGGTTTTTTCAGACTCAGGTTGATCTTATTTCATTTGTGCTATCAGAACACAAGAAAAAGAGGGAACCTGGGAACATGACAAGACACACTGGGAGAACATTTGCAATCCTTCTGGCTTTAAACTCTGTTCTTCTCTTGTTTTGTTAAAAAACAAAAACAAAAAAAACCCCTCAAACGGAACACCCCCACACACACACCAAAGCCATTATGAGTCCTAGCATTTCAAAGATAAAAGCCATTCCAAAGCTCACCAGAACATGTCCAGTAATCCTTTCTCCTTGTCCCCAGTCTGCAGTGCCTCCCCTTGGTGAGACCACAGCTTTCAGCCCCGATCAAACAGCTGCAGTACTGAGTTTGAGATGAACTGCACAATGGTGTGATCCCCACTGCTGAGGAAAAGCAGGCACACAGGCAGGATTGCAGCATGATCTATGTACCAGGAGAGATGAACTGAGGAGAATCATGAACAATAGAATCATTCCAAGATTCCTAAACTTATGGAAATTGATAGTAAAATCTTTATTCTGTGCCATTCCTACACTTTGAGATGGTGCCTCATTCTGAATGCAACATAAATGTCTGTAACATGAAAGATATGGATTGGTTTGGCTGTTGAAGAAAAGACAGTTGAATGTTTTGCCTTCTTGAGAGAAGCAGAAAATGACCTGGGACTGGGGGCTAATTAAGAGAGTTGCAGGCATCCGCAAAAATTTGCAGATAGGAAAGCCATTTGAGTAGTTCTTTCTAAAGTGTCAGCATTAGGTTTCAGAACTGACATAGTGAAATGGGTGTAGGCAGCTCGTTCCTTTCTCAGCTACAGTCCAGGCTGTCTGCAGACTCAGGAAGACATCGCTGTATGTGTTTATGTTCAATTCCCTCTTTAACAACTCAGCAGAGCAATACTTTTTTTTCCTTTTTCTTCCCTCCACTTTTTTTTTTTTTTCCTTCACACTGAGAAAGTGGATAGTGTCAAAGCTTAGTTCTAAGGACTCATCTGCAAATCCTTTGATAGTCATCAACCTTGGAATGTCTGACACAAAAGTCAGTCTTTTCTTTACACCTCAAAAATGCACCTAGGATTGCAAACAGAGAGCAGCAGACATTAAATATATGTGTATATTTGTAATTGGAACATGGTTTAGCAGTGGACTTGGCAGTGTTAGGTTAAACATTGGACTCAATGATCTTAAAGGCATTTCCCACCTGTATGGTTCCATGTTTCTGTCATTCCACATATATTCAGTTCTGGGTCCTAAAGATGCAATTCTGGTAAAGCAGGAATGTACCAAATAAAAATCCCATGCTACCACACAAGCTGTACAGTCCAGCCATTAAGCCAATGTATTCATGTGAGGGAGATTACTGAGCCCCCAAGTGTCTTTGCTCTGATTATGCTTGATCCCAGGTGTGGGGATCCCTAAGCATTGATTATCATTGAACTCTGGCTGCATGGAGTAATGTTTACTGTGCCAAATGGATCTTTGTGCATTGTATACTTAGTTCATGCTCAAATGACAACTGATGGATGTTCAGTAGGTCTTGATGGCCTCCTGGTTTCTGCAACCTGCTTTACAGCCCACACAGCAAACAGGAAAGGGACAAGAACTGAAACCAGTGAAGATTGGGTGGGGAGAGTTGCTGTAGCACTGCCAGCACAGGATGGGAAAGGGTTCAGATGTACAGAATGATTGGAAGAAAATCCAATACACAGGTCTCACTAATATAAATCTCAGTTGACTCTACTTGGTCTTATGTTGTGATACTCTGAATGACTACTTTCTTTTTCTTCACAGGTATTGGGTATAGAACTGTTTAGATGAAGAATACCAAACAGCTCAGCACATATTATCACTACTGTTATCACTACAACTATTATTATTACTGTTATTATTATTATTATTATTATTATTATTATTATTATTATTATTATTATTATCACTGCCATTTGCCTCCTAGCAGCACTCAGAATAAAGACCCTTATTGTGCTAAGCACTGTACAAATGCACTGGGAGAAAATAATCAAATGCATGTTGACTTGCCTGAGTTTCCATACTGTGACAGTGTCCAGAACCAGAAATATAAACTAAACCTCCAAGTTGCTCCTGCTAAGCCGGGGATGGCTATCGTGTGCCTTCAAGCACTTTGAGCAGGACTTTTGAGTCATGACTATACCATGCAGCTGTCTGTGAGCCTGTGTATGCACAGGACTTCTGGCCATACCACCAGCATTGCTGGTGACAAAGCCAGTGGGAACAGATTTAACTGTATCTTCTTGGGCTCTTGCTGCAATTTCAGTCCAGCTCCAGTTGGGGCATCCCTGTGAAATGCTTTGAGTTCCCATCCTCTCAGGTTTTGGCCAAACAGATTTTGATGTACTTCTTACTGGCTCAGGAAAGTTGGATAACCCTGCAAAGTCTGCCCACACTAGCTGGAGCCAGAAGATTTGCTTTAGACTGTTTCTCTGACCTTCTCACTGTTTCTTTCCCTGTTCTCTCTCAATAAGTCTTTAGACTTATTCAAGTGATGTGCTGATTTTTTTCCCTCCTCACTGTTCCTGAACACTCAAATCCATGCACAATCCCACCTAGCTTTCCAGCTCTTGCTGAGGTATATTCTGGCAAAATGGCCTTAGCCTTTCCAGAAGGCAGGGCTGAGACAGAGGATTGTGTCCAGCTCCCTGTAAAGGCAGAGCATGAAGTTGGTCATTCCCCAGAACCAGCCTCAGCCTAACCAACCCAGATAAGGGGACCTGATTTCTGGGTTCAAGCAAGAGAGCTCAAAAGAGAAGGTCTTTCTGGGAGAGAAGCAAAACTAAGAGCACTCTACCCTTTGTGAGTTCTTTGGGATCTATCATATGAACCCACACCCCAATGAAGTGCCTGCTCTGGGGACTCAGAGAGTGCTGCATGTCTCCCTTCCCCACCAGCAGTAGCCCTTTATCTATGATTCAGCTCTGTCCTCTCTTCTAAAATGCAGACATCCCTGGAGTTCTGCAGTCTTTTCCCTATCAGCCTGTTTCCCCTGGCATGGTCCTGGGACAATGTGGGGCTTGCAAGCTCTGAGGTATCTCTATCATTGACTGTCAGGTGAAGCCCTCCCTAAGCACTCCACCAAGCCCTTCTTTATTTATTTTTAAAATTCCCCTGAGCCTACGAAGGTCATTTGAACAAATTGGAGCTGACAGACATTAACTTGGAAAAAAGCCCATTGCACCATGATAAACTCCTTTTAAAGAGAAGCAAAAGTGCCAGGCAAGGGAGGAACAGATGATGAGAGATTTGTCACTGTTACCGTCAGTTTAGGAGCTGAGAATGTCAGCTCTGGCCTCACCTTCTCCCATTATGCATTATTACACATTCCAGCTTTGCTATTCCCACTGCAGTAGCTCCTGACAGAGCAAATGGGCTGAACTGGGATGTTGTGCAATCCTACAAGGATAGCCATTCCCAGTGCCAAGGAGATCATGAGGACAAATTAAATTGGTGGGACATACATCCAGTGAAGAGGGAGGGAACCAAAGCCCAAAGATGAGGTGCTTCAGTCCGGGTCCCACAGAGAATCACCATCTGAGCTGCAAACCAACCTCAGACCATAAGTATCCCCCTCCAGTCCCCAGTCCTTGAGCCTAGTTTGCATCTTTGTGCAATATCAGGAATCCATGCAGGAGTGGGGAGATGAGTTGGGTTTCATACCTCAGTGTGTGCCCAGCTGGGGAACACAGCATGGACACAGCTCTGAGCCCACCCTCCACTGAGGACACAAAACCAGCTGCCTCAGCCCAGACACAGGTTTATCCTTCAGGGATCTGCATTGCAGAGGTAACCTCAACAAGCCATGGCCATTGCCAGCTCTTCTCTGAGGAACTGGGGATGGTTCTTTCCTTTCAGCTGGCAGCCAGAAGAGCCACCTGAGAGGTGGAGGGAGATGGAGAGGTAGAAATCAGATGTATTAGTCTTAGTATGACTGCTGATGAAACCTGTGCTCTGTCCAAAGATATATCCTAATGCTTCCCATTCAATTTGCACATAGTTTCTTTATGCTTTGCTTAGTGTCCTTGAAGCAAAGGCAATTGGTTTCTCCTCTCCTCTGGGCATCATGTGGGATCCAAGTGGCTCCAGACCCCTGTGGAGCTGCAACAGCTGCCAATTGTTCTGACAAGCCAGGATCAAATCTCAGAGAGGAGCAGGCCTGGGACTGTCACGCTTACCTGGCCAAGTTCAGGCCAGGGCTCCCTCTACCCCACAGCAGATGAGAAACAAACTTCTCCAACTGCAGATCAGTGCAGTCAGAAGTGGCAAGAAATTACTAATACACCTCATAGACAGGAACCAGGTCATGCTTTTCCTCATGTTTCTTTGTCTTAGATTTCTGCAAAAATGAATAGTAGTCTTTGAGCTCATATTTTGTCTAGACAATTACTAGGGGTTCAGTGCAGTGAGCCCAAACTCAGCACTGAAGGCCTTCTGCAACCAGCTGCATTATAAATAGCATCTGGCTAACCAGCCTGAGAATTTTGAAGTGTCTCAAAATGGTCACTGCAGCCACTGTCACCATCTAGACAAAACTGCCAACTGCAGGAGACCCGTTCCTTGAGAATCAAGATCCTCCTCGAGATCAAGAGTGGTCCCAAGTCCAGGCAGAACTGGGTGCCTCGGAGGAAAGCCCTATCCACATATCCAGCTGTGAAGAGCACCAAGAAGGTCTCTGCTGCTCACATGTGGCCCTGTGCCAGTGATCCCTGTCAGGAAGATAGAAAGCAAAGCTCTTCCCTGGGTTCTTGTCCAGGATGCAGCTGCAGCTTAGCAAACTCTCCTCCGGCCCTGGGTGCATTGTCCCTCTGCAGCACTGGCATAAATGGGATGGCCAATCTGCTACGCATGAGAGATTTCCAGTCTTGGCTGAATGTTCCCAATCCACAATGACCTTTGTTCCAACAGTGAATGGTGTTAACCTCAACTTTCTGTGTTTGGGCTCCCTGCCCAGCTTTATGGTTAAGCGTTACAGCAATGTCTTTCCCGCTGCCCAGTTTCTCTCTTGGAAAAGAAGATCTCATTTCTGCAATGCTGCAGCTAGACCTATTTGACCTTTCCACTCATGTGGATGCTCAGACAAGTCAGAGGGGGCTGGGCAAAGATGGGCAATGTCCTCACACCACAGAAAGACAATTTACCTGATTGCCTGCACCATTCCACCTACAGCTTCCTCAAGGCTTGCTCTTCAGTTCTGCCTGCACCCACAGCCAAGGTCAAGTTATGTTTTCCCTCCAACTGACAAACTGCAAACACCAGTGGTCAACCCTGAATGACCCATTCAGCCAGTCCCTGCTGATCTCTGGCCACGAGCCATGGCTCACCCCACACTGACCTTCAGAACCACCTCCTTCTGCTTTGTTGTGGCTTTAGAAATCACTTGAGCATGAAAGCCCTGGGCACAGGAAGTCCATCAGGGCAATTGTGCCCCAAATCCCACGTTCCTCATCTCTTACCCTATTGCAGCCCCTTTCTTCTGAACCATCCTGTTGGGGTTATGCACCTCAGTCCTGCATAAAACAAGACATCCAATTCTCCATGTGAGTCCATGCCTTGCCTCTCAGTTAGGAGGATAAGCCTGACCCTGTTAGCTTTCAGCTGTTTTGGTTTGATGGCTGTCTCTCACTAGGTGTATGGGAGAGAGTCTTGATCTTGCTTAGGGCTGATATTTCTGATCTGTAGGTAAAAGCAGTAATAAATAGTGACTCTATTTGTGCACCTAAACCTTAGCTACAAAGCAGTCACAGCTGCAAGCAGAACTAGTGCAAGCATTGAGAAAATGTTGTAGAAGTGTTGCAGTTTCAATATAATTTCTGTATAGTAGGGTTGAAATGGGATTTCCTGAAGAATGTGTGTAGAAATTAAAAGCTCTTTTTCTAATAGATTCCTTCAGCTTTCTAAAGCATGTTTTTATTGGCATTATTTTAGAAGTATTTTTCTCCCCCTGTATGAAACCTCTTCAGTCAACTTTGGTTACAGATAGGAGTTTTAAAACCGGGGTTAAATACGATGGAAAACAGAGCACATTTCTACTGATGGCAATCCTTCATGCAGATTTGACCTTTGGGGGAAGAGGAAGGTTGTTTTGTAACCAAAAAATTCTCTTGCCAAAAATGTTGCCCTGGTAACTGATGCTGTAGAGAGCAGCCTGGATCCTTATGCTATCCATTAAAGAGAATCTGACTCAGGAGAGCAAGGGGTGGACGCTGGAGAGCTGTCTGGTGATGGCTGAGAGGGGCTGGAGAAGCCAGAGATGCCTGTGTGGGGAGGAGGGAGGAAGTGTGTGAGATGAAGAGGCCAAGAGCAGAGTGCAGGATGAGACCCACAGGGACCCAGGTGGTTTGAAAGACTTATAGGGGCAGAGATGATGTTGGAGGCTTGGCAGCATCCTTATGCATGGATGGTGTCATGCAGTGCCTTCCCCAAGATGCAGAGATGTTTTGAGATTCTTTCCCTGCAAGCCCCTTCTGCACCTTGCTGCAGCAAAGATTGTTTTCTGGACATCCCCTTTCCTTACCCCCCAGCTGTAGTCATGCCACACCAGCCTCAGCCCCACCCTCCTGGCCCCATCAGCCCCCACCTCACCAGTAATGAGGGGGGATGTGTAGTCTGCCTTTCCTGTGCTCCTGCATTTCCCTCTGGATCCCAGCAACAAGTTTAATTGGAAAAAAACAAGGCTGACTTGGAGGCAAGGCAAGGAGGCAGGGAGAGCCTGTGCCAGCTGACACCATGATCGATTACCTGGAACTCCACCTGACACTGAAATTAGGGTTTTTTAATGATAGGCCGACTCTCCCTGGATGTGAAATTCAAATGATCTCCAAAGCTTCCCTGTGACCATCAGTCGCTGCACGCAGTGGTACACGCCACATGCAGGTACTTTGTCTCTGTCACTGCTGAAAGGACATTGTTATTACCAACAACTCTTTGTATTAACCAGTCTCCTACCTAATAGACAACACTTTACGTTCTGCACCGTTACCCAGTCAGGGCTGCTGTGTGCCTGAGAGACACACGCTTCCCCTCGGCTCCCCTGGGGCAATGGAAAGCCAGTGCTTAAAAAGAGACACCAAAATGGAGGATGCACACACACCTTGCTCCCCTGCTGTCTGCTGTCTCTTGTGTTGGGGGGTGACTTTCATTTCTTCTCAACTGCAGTCCCAGAGCACAAACTGGTGGGGCAGGGGCTGGCTGTACTGGGATGTGCCAAAGTGCCTGGCAAGTAGGCAATTGCCTGAGTTTCTTTTGGATGAGAGAAGGGAGCTTTTCCTCCTACTGACATCTTTCCCATCCCAGGGCAAAACTGGGGGAGGCATACTCCAGGCAGTTTTCCCCATCTTTTTTGTGCTTGGTGAGCCATTGAGGAAGTGCCTGGTGCACTGGTAGCCTCCCATGCCTGGACAGGGAGCAAGAAAAGGCATCCCATCCAAGAATCCACAGTGTTGCTGAGCCCTGGTATATCTCGAAGCTTTGGCACCTGTGTGGAGGGATTGTCCCCACCTTTCTTCCTCATCTCTTGACTACTTTTGCTTTGCCCTCTGGAAGGCAGAAGGAAGGTAACTGGTATGAGTGGGACAGAGCAGGAGCTATTATGTGGCCATGACCTGAGCATTGACTGTCTTTTCTTACAGGAGATGAAAAGCAGAAGGACGAGTTTTCTCTTCTGATGAGCAAGGATGGAAAGGAAATGATGATAAAAAGAGAAGGAGATTAAAAAAAAAAAAAAGTTAAATAATGTAAATACAGCATAGAGAGCAGTAGCCTGTAAGCCACCATGCACTAAGCAGATTTCCTACATCTTCTTGCTTTTCTGAATGAAGATTTGGAAATCCATATGGAGGGAAGATGTCCTAACACAGAGAGTGCTGTGGTTATAGAGCCTTCTAACAGCACTGTGGAAGGCATCATCATCAAAGGGGATCTTTGGCTGTATTATAAAAGTGTCAACAAGGAGGGAACATAGATTCTGAATAGTGGAGATGTTGGAGGAAAAGGTCCTGCTTCCGAAACTGTTCACTGCAAATCCAGATTTTCCCCCATGGGAGGCACAGTGAGAAGGTTAGATGGGGACACCAAATGTTTCCAGCTCCAGCAGGAATTGCTTTGGGCTGTGTTGAATGAGAAAAGCTGGACACACATGGGTCTGGACAGGACTGCAGGAAGCTATAATTCAGACCTTCTGGTTTGCCTCAGCAAGTGAAACGCTGGATGATGACACTGACATTTTTTCAAAGGCTGACCTCTACCGTGCCCGTTTCTTCCTTCAATTAGGTACCAGCACTGGCATATTTAACAATATACTCTATGCAGCCTCAGTTTCCCCTGGTTAAGAGATGTTTCTTATACTATTAACTTTTGGACATCTTTGATGCGGAAATGCTCTATGAGTTGCCGTGGAAAAATCACATGTTCTCTCATCTTCAACTCTCCCTCCCCATTTTGCCTGTATTGTTGAAGGCTGCCTTTTCTTCAGTGAATGCTCAGCACCAGGCACCTCTCAGCTGCAACCTCAGCTCTCCTCTTTGGCCATGCCCCAGAGCAGCTCAGACACCTTCAGCCTGGGAGGGGGTCAGTGGCAGAGCTGTGTTTGTCACTCAAGGGGGTGTGGTGCTCTGGGAGGGCACTGCTGTGCTTTGGTGGCACATGGGATGCCTCTGCCCTGTACTACCCCAGCCAGCTCAGTGCAGCCAGTGGTGCCCTCAGCAGCCTGTGCTGATTGTCCTCCAAGTGAGGTTCCTGTGGGAGCTGAGCAGAAAGGGGATGCATGCAGACAATGTTCCCTGCTTTCCTCCATCGCCCGGTGAGCAGCCCCTAATCTGAGGGGCGTGCCAGTATTAATGCCTTTAATAACGACGGATCAGATCGTATGAAGAGTTTTAATTGATGTCTATATCCCTGGAAACATAAAAACAGCCATGCAAGCGTCTTACCACTATTATTTTATCAAAGGTTTTGACGTGGCTGCTGCATAGGAGATGTCAGGGAAAAAATTCATGTCTGCAAGGCACAAACAGGCGAAGTAATGGGATATAAATCAAAAACAGTGAAAGGGGAAAGTGGTTAGTCACAAGATCATAGAGTTTTCACTAAAAGGGAGAGCAGTGAATTCTCAATACAAGCAGCAGAATGCATTCATTCTATGGTGCCATCAGCCCTTTCTCCCTCCCCTTCCCCAGTACCTCAACCCCCTGCTCTAAGGACACACAGTCCTCAGCCAGGGCTGGCCATCTTGGATCTGCCTGTCTGGTCAGAATGGTACATAACATTTCTCTTATTTGTCCCCTCTTGCTTGTACAGAAGAAATGGAAATGTAGCCCAAAAGCAGGGTTACAAATAACAGCCCCTTTACTTTGGCTGGTCAAGAGTGTAGGTAACCTTTTGGTAGGTTTTTTTTACTTTGCATCACGTGGTGGTCTGTGAACACAAAAATGGTTCCCATTACAGAGGAGAAGAACCAAAGTGTAGGAGACAAAAGGGACTGACAGGTTACTCTAGGCTGGTGCAAAGAGGAGGAAGGAAAGCATTAATTTCACCTTGTTTGCCTTGGGGCAACTTTAGGACACCCCTATGCAATGCCAGGAGGAGATCAGTGGTGGATCTGCTGCTTTTCAGTGACTAGATCTGACCTTCAGGACCCAGGAATGGCTGTGTCCTTTGATGGCTCATGACTCTGTTTGACCATGTTGTCCCCCTTCCATAGCCAGAGTCCCACAGAGCTGATCTAGTCAGACAGGGCAACCAAGAACCACCTGTGGTAGCCTCACAAAGTGATCCTGCACGGATACCTTGCAAACTAATTGTTTCTTCTTGTCGAAGTGTCCCACGGGATGTTGTTCTATCATGGGAAGATGTTCAAACTGGCCAACAGCTGGGAAGCCATGAGTACAGTGTGAGAAGTGACTGCCTTTTCCAGGGCACTGCTGAGAGGAAGCTTGCAGCATGGCTTCCTTGTCCAATTGCTTGGGTTGCTAATGTAAAAACCTGGAGAGGGGGGTAAGAGTGGAAGGAGGAGAGGAAGGGAGGAGAGGATGAAAAGGAGGAGAAACTGGTGGATAAAAAGAAATTTGAAAAAAAGTAAGTGAAATATTCAAACTGGAAAGTGATATTATAAAAAACTGCAGGGAACACGCTTGAGTGCATTCAAATTTATTCAAACTCTGCATCTGACATTGATGAATGCAACAGCTTTTTCCACAATATGTAGAGCGCACAGGGCATTTAGGATTGCAGCATCCCTTTCACTGCAGCTGTCTGGGGGCCTGTTCTGAGTGCTGTGGAGACCCCTACTCTGGGCCCTGGCATGCCCCCTTAAAGAAGAGGCCAGGAAGCCATTTGGGAAGGAACAGAAAAACAAACATAGAAGAAGGATTTCAGCAAAAGATCATGGAGGAGAGATTTCAAGGCTAATCCAACCTTACTGTGTGTGAAGTCTTTATCTTTATGGCAGGACCCAGTTTCTCTTCTTGCAGTGGTGAAAAGTTCTTTCCAACATGCATGAATCCATAGGAAGGGGCTTGTATTTGGATGCACAAAGCAACTGTCTTTCTGTAGGTCCTATTAAAAATTACCTTACTGTCTGCCAAAAAAAGCCTCAGTGCAAATACACTTTGCAAGCAGGGACTTCAAGATCCTATTCTCTGTCATCCAGTAGCAAAAAGACCTCGTGGCTCTGGCCCAACGTAAGACCATGAACTAGTCATCTTCCTGCAGGGAGCACTCTTGCACCCTCTTTGCACGCCTCAGTGGCAGGCTGGCACCCCGAGCAATGACTTCTACACTTTCCTCCAATTTCTCCTCCCCTTGCCTGGGAAGCATAGCAGCTTTTAGGAATAACAGGGTACAGAAGAGCTTGAGTCAACAACCACCTGCGACTGTTTATCTATAGATTTCATGCTTGCAGGGTTTTTTGGGAAGAGGATGGATGGAGTTATCTTTCCGATGGATGCTCATGGAAAGAGGTGCAAATCTGCCAACGTGCCAAGCAGGCACTGAACTCCCACTTTCTCTTCCACCTTTGTATGTGGACAAAGCTCATCTCTGCAGACTCACAGCACAGCAAGAATTTCCATGCACATGCCTTGTGGTACTGAAGCTGGCAGAAGGCTGGGAGGCAGCCTGGAAGACCTGGTACCCTCAGCAGAATGCAGATACTCATGGAGAGGGTAGGATTCCTTCCTTCCTAGTCTCTCTTCCTACAGATATCTGAGACATTCGCTGATTTTTTTTTTTTTTTTCCTATGTCCAAGGCTTTTATATCTTCATGTTAGAAAGAATCTGATGTCTAGGACATAGGAGATCTGAGTTCAACTCCCAGATCCACAGCAAACTCCCTGTGTGGTTTGGGTCAGGTCACATCAACATTAAATTCCCCACATGTGATGTAAGAGCAAGTATACAGCAGCCTGGTGGTTTTTTAAACAAGAGATGTTTTTATAGTGCCATCATTGCAGACTGTCATGTTTTCCACAGTGTCTTTCTGCTACTGTACTATATATAACACCTATAATTTCTGGTTTAGGCTGTTTTGTCTTTCCTTTCCTTCTCCCTTCCTTTTCAAATCTTATCTCCTCTATGCTACTTTGGCTCCATCTTTTGCTCAGACGGAGACCACTGTGTCTGACACATGAAGAAATTTGGCAGCTCATCCTCCATGATCTGAGTGGGGACCTGTGAAACAGGGGTTTCCTGCTGTTTGCTCTCCAGTGTTCTGTACAGCTCCTATCTGAAGGGGCAGAATGCAGATCCAACTTGGCGCTGGCAGATCCCTGCCAGAGCAGCCACCTGGGAGAAGAGTGGGTGGGTCACTCTGTGGGGCAGCACCATATGGTGGGGCCCATCTTGGTGTGTGCTGAGATACTGTTGTACCCCAGAATCATGGCTGGACCAATCTGGAGGCAGTGGGAGCAAGGCCAGACCCCTACCAGAGGTTAGTGCATGGGGTCCTCACCTGAGCCCTGTCATAAAGATGGGCTGGACAGGAAGAGAAGTAGTAGGGAAATTCAGGAATTCTGCTTCAGGAACACAGACAGGCATGATGGTTTTGAAGAGGGACCTTGATTTGTGCAAGGAAATAAAGGAGTCCAAATTAGAGCCTATTCCCTCCAAGTTCAGCTTTTCTGTGGCCCATTGCTTCTAGCAAGGACCATTTCTAAGTCTTTAGGAAGACCTTTGGTGACTGTTCATGGTAGTCTCAGAAGGCCACTTAGGCCAAGGCTGGACAGTCAAAAAAAAACAAGTAAGAAGCAAGTCTGCTGTGTCCCAGGAGTAGGACATCCTCAAAATGTCTCTCTGAGGGTGGCCTGGGGAAATCACACTGTCTTGCCCACGTCCTCAGAAGGACAACATCAGAGAGACCACCCTCCCACTGTTGAACGGTCTCTGCAGATGGGCAGGGAAGGCACTGCCAGCCTGGCATCCTGCTCATGAGGTCCAATAAATGGTTT
Source organism: Certhia americana (assembly GCA_018697195.1). Taxonomy (NCBI): domain Eukaryota; kingdom Metazoa; phylum Chordata; class Aves; order Passeriformes; family Certhiidae; genus Certhia; species Certhia americana. The sequence continues at coordinate 18,792,669 of CM031862.1, forward strand.
GGGGATATGTGCTGTGGCCTGACAGGGGAACTGAGAGCTTCTCCCTCTCACTGTCTCTCATTTTCTCTTTAGATCGTCGTCATGGTGTAAACAAACAAGCTAAACTCTGTGAGATTTACAGTGCCCAGCTTCGGTGGCTTCCAGTGCGGCGCAGTGAGATATTTCTGTACAGGCAGGCTAAGCACTTTCCATTTTATACCTCAGCGGCTTTATAGCATCTTAAGGATTTCTGTGCATGCCTGGCTTCACTCAGAGGGAAAAAAATCAAGCTTGTAAATAAATACTAAATATATATGAACAAAAAAGACAGAAGGGAAGCGAAAGGGACACACGCACACACACACACGCACGCACACTTACCCACACTGGCACAGGGAAGCAGAGAGGAGATGCAGAGATAGAGGGGGCTGAATGAGAGATGGAGAGACAAGAGATAAAAAAGAAAGAGCCAGCTGAGCAGCAAGCTGAGGACGGGCTCTCCTCCACCACAGCCAGATGGAAAGAAAATAAGCCAGAGTGAGCAGCTTTCTGGCAATTTGGGGAATGTTAATTTCCCATTGGGTCAGATGAATGGTTGTGCCTGAGGTTAAGCTGAAACAGCAGGTGAAGGTGCTCTGCTCTGTTACAGACCTCAGCCCAAACTCTGGCACCCTCATTGGGCTGCTACCCCTGTACTCTGCCCTCTTCTCTCATTCTGCCTCTCTGCCGTTTGACAGATCTGCAGTCAGATTTGCTCCTGACCCCAGACCAGGAGCAAGCTCCCATGAGCAGAAGCTGCACCTGGTTCTGCAGGGCTCCTGCACTGGTGGCTCCTGGGCTGAGCCACCATCCTGTGCTCAGTTCCAGTGGGACAAGAGCAGCCGTGTTCATTCCTCTCATTTTTGTGAGTAACCAGGTTTTCTTTCTCATCTTTGGCAGCAGGACGAAAATACAGCCTTTAGCCTGAAGCAGGATCCCTGTGGAGATTTGGTACCCCCAGATTTCAGTGCTAGTGTAGGTAAGGTACCCCCAAAACCCCACTATATATCTTCTCTGTCTTTGATATCAGCAGCCTTTTCCTTGGACACTTGCTGCCTAGTGAACCCCTAGAAATGAGCTCCAAGGCAAGCTTTTTGTGCTTTGTATTTTGTTTTGATGTTAACATGTTTAATCCCCAGTCAGGATCTTTCACCTTCACCTATAATATGGAAAACAAGCTCAAGGGCCAGCTGTATATTGTAGGACACAGCAGAAGGACAGGTCTCCTGTAGGATCCTTTGTCAGTCCCAGCACTTAGCACCAGCTCCACAGCCCAGATACATGAACATAAACCTCCTCCATGCCTTCCAGTGCCAGATCTCACTGCACCATATTGTTCGACCTCTAGGGTTGGGGCAATGAAAGAAGTGATTTCGCAGTGGTGACACAAGAAATCGTTGCCAGAGATGGGAGCCAAAGTTTGATTTCTGTAGACCTGCTAATGTGTCATCCAGGGGGACCACACCACATGCTGGGTGACATGCAAGCTGACAGCTAGTGGGTTTAATAGAGCTGTTGCAGCTCTGCAAGAAAAATGGCAGCCTGTATCCAAATCTGAATGTGGTCACCCTTACATCCTGGCTGAACTGAGCTGAAGGAGCCCTGGGAATAAGGGCTGTGGCCCGGGGTTTTCCATACAAACAAGGCCAGTGTGAGGATAGTATGTCTGCCACAGATTTTCTGTCACTTGCCTCATGTGGTTTCCCTTCCTTAGTCCTGGCACATGCTGACCTTTCCTGATGTTGGGCTGCCTTATCACAGCAGGAGGTCTGTGTGCTCCAGCTTTTAACCAGGCTGCTGCTCATGTGAGCATCCAGTACAGACTAAATGTGTACATTTGGGTAGCAAAACTCTCTGTCCACAATGCACAGGGGCGTGCACTGCCTCACTGACCTGGAGGTGACACAGATGCCAAGGAGATGCCAGTTTACACTTCCTCAGGGTAAAGACTGCATGCCATGCAGCAAATGCAGGCAAATGCCTGCAGCTCCCTAGATTTCCCTTGAATGTACTGTGCTATGAAATGTCACTTATGAGGCTACCTGAAGTGGCTGGGCCAAATTTTGGCCTTTGCGTGGTGTGAAAACACTTGTGCAAGGCTCTGCAGGTGGAGCAACCCCAGGCTTGGGTGTGGCTGGCTCCATGTCCAGATGTGAGCCCACCCTGCTCTGCTCCCAGTGCCAGCTCCCTGCTGCTGGCCTCCTGCCCAGAGCAGAGGGGCTCCTGGGCCAGGGGAAGGGACTGTCTCCCCTTGGGTCGCTGACAATTTCTCACCACTCTCTCTGTGCCCAGGACTCGCTTCCCCTTCTCAGATATTAAGTATTCAAACCTCATTTACATCCTTATTTTTCAATTTGCTGCCACAGTAGTTTAATTTATTCTATATAATTTCTTTTTCTGAGGGGACATTAATCATTGCCCTGTGCTTTTTGGCGCCTGTGGGATATGTGTGTGTTTTTTTTTTAAATCAATAAAATAAAGCAACCTTCCTTCCCTCTACCCACCCCCCCACTCCTTCCCACCCCCAACATGCCCCTTTGCCGGAGGAGAGAAATATCATTTCTCCATCCGTTTTTTTACCCCCATTGTTTCCTTCGTTTTCAGCCCAAACAGATTAACTTGTCTTTTTTTATTTCTGATGAAATGCTGTGTGAATAGGGTGTCTGGGTGGGGAGAGCTTCTGGCTGGTGCTGCCCGCTGTGTCACTCAAAGGGCGGGTTTAGGATGATGTCCCTGCTGAAATGCTGAAGCCCAGAGCCTCTGGAAGGGGAATTTTGGAATTTCCAAGGCCAGGCCTTGGAAGGAACAAGCCCACTTTTTGAGAAGGGATGACTGGTCAACTCGGGAGAATACAAAATCACTCAGCCCAAAGAACTGCAAACATGTAGCCTTGAAGACAGGGAAATGTCTGCCATGACATTCTAAGGAAAAAGAGAGATAATCATGGGGAAAAAGGATAAAGGAGAGAGTTTGAAGGAGAAAAAGAGAAAGAAGTAAAATAATAATAAAAGGGAAAGACAAAATAATTTGGGAAAGAGAGAAAGGCCAGAGTGCCAGAGCTTAAAGACTTTTCCATTTGACTCTAGCTGATTCAAACACAAGGAAGAGTGGTTTGTTCTCCAGGCTTAGCCCAGTGTGTAGCTCATGGGGCACAGGCTGCACTGCCATGGGGTGTGTCACACAGAGGTGCTGCAGCATTGTGGGGACACGTGTGGGGACCCCCAGGCTGCAGGGCACAGCATCACAGGCTCCCCTGCCACACACTCCAGGTTTTTGTTCATTATAGCTGCCTTCTTTTGTTATGTAATCTCTGATAATGAAAGTCCAGTTTGAAGAGGATGCTTAATGTGGTATTAGCCAGTTGAAATATAAGTGTAAATTACATGCCTGCAGCTAGAAAAAAATGGTTACAGCAGAAAACATCCCTCTTTAGTAGCACAGTATAATCAAGAGAGCTGATCAAAAAAGAATTTTGATGAACCAGTATTCTATTGGAAAATGCAGAATCCTCCAAATTGAACCATTTTCTGGAAATGTTAAATGTTGACTGGAATTCTTGGCAGAAGTTTGAATTGACCCAAAATGCAATGGATTATTTGGTTTTGCTTTTCTCATTATATTTATAAGCTATTTTGTTTTTTCAATGCTATCAAAACAGAAACTTTAACATTATTTTCATGCCTCTGCATTGAATTTCCTTCAGAATTAACATTCAGTTCTGCCCCATTCTGCCCACTTCATTTTTCATTTCACTTCATGATGAAAATAAATGTAGAAATAACAGAATTTCCTGTAAGCTGGAATTTCTACTTTTCTATCCATTTCTAGAGATCAGCAATTCTAGGAGGCAATGGAACATTTTCCCCAACGTTATGACAAGGCAGAAGATGTTACTTGGAAAATATTTATCTCTATTGAAAAGTGTCCAGTTATTTTAGAATAGGCAAAGTTCTGAACCATCTCAAAAAAAAAAAAAAAAAAAGGTTAAACACAGCAGGTTTGTCTACATTTTTTTTTCCAGATTTCCAGAGCCACCCATGCAGTGAAGGGAACTGCCACATAAGTGTATGGCCTCAATCACATCATTTGGCAAACTACAACCAATGATGCTGATGGAAGGAGGGGAGAGGCTGCAGCCCTCATGCCCCACCAGCACAGGCGTTGCTGTCTGAAGTGTGTAGATTTCTGGGAGTTGTGTCTGTATTGTTGGTTTGCTGCTGGTGTTTTTCTGTGAATATCTGTAACATACTTGAAAGGTATTTATGGAGGTACACGGAAGTGTTTTGGACATGTAACAGAGAAAAGATTAATTCATCCTTGACTTGCAAGAAGCATGAGCTCCATCACCCAGTTATGAGCAGGCCTCACAAAAGATCAGGTCTAGAGCTCCCATTTGCCTCCCTAAGGTCTCGGTTCAGGTTGGCAGTGCAGGACTGTGTGGTATGAGAGATGGGCACCCTCCGACTAAGGTGTGCACCAGCCACCTGGAAAGCCTCAGGGCCCGAGGGTGGCACAGACAGACACTCTGAGCTGGTTTTGATGTTTTCATGTTTTGATGGTGTGATGGCTCCAGTCCGAACTGCAGTTCCCTCCTGGATCCAGGTGATGCTGAAAGAGCAGCATGTAAATGACAGTGAGATTGTCCCCAGCTCTCTTGTGCACCCTGGAAGAGTGATTGCTCTCAGCCATGGACCATGAACTTAAAAACACTGACAACAGTCCTGTTCCTGCAGTATGGATTGGGCTCAATGAGCTGTCACCCGAATTTGAAGCAGACCTCTTGCAGGACACCCACCTGAGCATTGTAGCATGCCCCAGCCGGGGTGGTCAAAATGTCTGGACACTTGTTCCTCTGAGGAAGGAACTCTTGGAATTCAGCACTTGCCTTTGTGTTGCAAGCATTTTCTGTGCCTTTGTAGCTGTGCTTATGTTTCTCACTGGTGCCTCAGGGAGCACTCTGTGAAGCTGAAATAATGTAAGATCTGTTCTGCTCAGGGTGTTTCACTCCCCGGATGGTAGGAATACTACAAGAAGACCAGATCTTGCAGTATTTCAGCCCCGTAAGTGGCTCCTTGAGGCAAAAAAAGACTCATGAAGAAGAAACACAAATACAAATACCAAGATATTTGGTTTCCCAGTGTGATCTTTCTTCCTCTTCTGCTGTTCATGTACTCACTGGTACCCATGCAAAAAGTAAAATAAAAAGAACCACCCTACTTGCCAACCAACTATATGTGAAGTGGATATTATGGGATATGGCTTATGATTTCATAAAATAATTTCACATACACATACAGTAGAGGCATATATGGGACAATATAAATATAAAAATATTTCTGTGATTTTGCCATAAGGTATGTGAGGGTTGGGGCCCAAATGCATGATATCATAGACAAAAGCCAATACATGTATGTTTATACACAGAACCACCATGGAGCATCTTCTCATATGTGTCCTGAACTGCAGCCACAAATATGGCCAAATCAGACTGGAACACCCCCAGCAGCTTGGGAATTTGGGCATATACATGTTGGAGTGTGTCTTACAAAATGTGCATAGGGGCATAATGAAATGCGCAATAATCATGGTATGCAGGACACACGTGTGTCAGAAATCATATGTCCACATGTGTCCACATGTGTGCTGCTGAGCAGAGGAGGGAGCAGCCAGCAGGGGTGCTGGAGGCCAAGATTTGCAAAGCTACTTGATGTTAACTTCAGAATTTGCAACTTGTATGAGAAAAAAACCCCATCTTTTTACATCCTGTTCTGCTCTGGAGCTGCCTGGGATAGCCCAGCTGCATTTGGGATATCAAAAGCACAAGCATGGGTGGATATGGAGGGTTGTCAGTAGGCCAGTTGTTTGGTGCAAGGTAAACCCAAATCACGTGTTTCTCAATATCCTGGGTCCTTTTTCTGGAACCCGCTTCCCTGTGTTGGCCTGGACACAAGCAGGACTTTGGGGCAGGAAAAGTACAAGACTGGAGCAAGAAGGTACAAGCTTGTGTCTGGGAAATGGTTCTTCCATGGTTTTGATGAGTGCTTGTTCAGACACAGGGAGGGAATGGACCTTCTATGTAAAGTAAAAAATAGTGTAAAGTGGTAGAAAAAAGGACACCCTTTTTTTGGAAAACCCACATTTCTCAGCCAGAACTTCTGTTCAGAGGGATGGTTGGCATTTTGCCTGCCAGTTTGGCAAGCAGAACTACTGTGGTGAGTTGTGTGTAAGATGCTATTTTCCAGCCAGGTTTGTTCTTGGCTGTGCTTCACTTTCATTTGTTCTTTGTCATTTGTTCTTCTCCTCTTTGAAACATTTTAATTGCCTAATCAGTTTGCAGAGTCATCAGTGTGTGAGGTAGCAGTCTCTCTCACACATACACAGGCCTTCCTCCCTGAGCATGTACCTGTGAGTGACTGAGGTGAGCAGTGGGTACCTCCACTAAGGCAGGGAGGCAAGGACCAGACTGCACAGTAGCCAGAGAAGGCAGTGGTGCCCATCCAGACATCAGATAAGTTATGTATGTGGAGCTAATTTGTGTGATGGTGGTGGGACATCAAACAGTGGGGCACCGCTGTCCTTGGCTCTGTGGAGCTGCACACCCTGAACACAAAACAGGGCAGAACAAGATGCCCTGGAATCCTGGTACCTCCTTGCAGCTGGGATAGGCAATGTGGATGTGTAGATGCCCTTCTGAAAGGAGAAGAAGGGGCTCTGATAAAGAAGCTGCGTGCCAGTCTGCGATAGGGATTTGGACTTCACAAGATGACTGCGTTGGTGGGGCACGGCCCTCTGCTTGCACAGGGCTGGGTGGTGCAAACAATGATGCTTGCTGCTGCTGCTGCCCAGAGACAACCTTGGAAATTTCCTGGAATTCCAGGGCTGGAGCCAGCCCCTGCTCTGGGGAAGGTGGATGCTGCGTCTCAGTCCATAAAGTCTCCAGAATGGGAGAAAGGGGCGAGAGACACACAAAGTCAGTAGTAAAAAGAAATGAAAGTCGGCAGCTTGCCACAGCGGAGTGCAGACTCTGCAGAGCTGCCTCTTTTATTGGCGCCCAGACTGGAGGGAGGTTTATGCTCTCAAACAAGCCAAATTGGAAATGGAGCACAGGCCAGAGCCCTGCAAGCAGGCTGCTGCCCCTGGTGCCAGGAAGGGTATGTGGACACCTGAAATCCTCTCCTTGCCCTCACCTTTCTCTTCTCCATCCTTCCTCATTTCCACCCCTTTTCCCCTCTTCATGTCTCAAACCTTCCCCTTCCCATGGCTGGACTTGTCCCCCAGTGCTGACTTCCCCAACAGCTCTTGCCATCTGCTAATACTGAGAACTCTTTTCGGTGGTAGGAATAGGCCAGTTTGCTCAAAGGCAGCCAGGCTGGGTGGCCCATTGAGGTTGGGAGGAGATATCTGTGGCCGTCTCTTTCTACTGCTTTTCTGCTAAATGTAGAGGAGCAATTTGCATTACAGTGATGATGTGTTGTATGTCAGTCCTCACGTTTCTGTCATCCTGCTATAAGGAGGAGAGGAAATGTGCAAAACATGGAAGAATCAGAGCAAACAGCAGACATGATGTTGAAGGCATAGAGAGGAAAGCCATCGCCCAAGGACCTGGCACATAATCTAGCATGGCAAGTGCTGGTTAGCACCTGGATGCCCGATATGATACGAAAATAATTTCTCATTAATGCAAAGCTTAAAGTCATAAAGGCAATAGGTGGGGAGAACTGGGTGCTCATTGCTCAGCAAGTTCCCTAAGTCTGTGCTGAGCAGGGCATGGAGACCACTGTGGCGCTCCAGGATCCAGCTCTGCCATACTGAGTCTGTTCTGTGACATCCAGGTGTGTCAATGAAAGAGCACTAGAGACTGAAGGTGAGAGATCAGTCACCAGCTGCTCTGGGGACCTGAGCTCTTTTCTCCAGCTGATTTTTTTCATGTCATTTCATTTATCCAATGCCTCAGTTTGTTGCCTGCAAAAAGCCCAAAGGGATTATGACATCTGTTGTCATATTAAAGTGTGGTCTTGACTATGAGGAGGTCAGGTACCATGGTGGGACCGTTTACAGTCTGAAACAATGCTCCCATCCCACATGGTGCTCTACAGCCTTGTTTCATCTGCTGGGAAAAGGTCCTGCTGAAGTCAGCTCAGTGCTCATGGACTGTCTTCCAGCCAGCATGCAGGGAAATTGTTTGCTCTCTTTCTTTCCTCCAGTTTTGGCTGTTGAAGCAAAAACACATAATAAAGTAAAGAGGGTTTTAATGACAATCTGCCGGCATGTTTAATATTCCAGCTTGAGGAATGATCCAGTTATGTACTGGAGCCAAGGGAAAGGATGTCATTACTTCCAGTGCACACTGAATCAGTGTCTTTGCAAAGAGAAGCAAACATCACAAAGGACCTGGCTGCTCACCACTGACCCACAAAACAAAGCCATTGCTCCAACAGAATATTGAGTGTTAGATTCAGGGCTTGCTCTCCTGTAGTCACTGTGTTACAGATCCATGAAGATGGGAGAACCTGGGTGCTCTATGCAGCTTTATTGTGTATTTTTTCCCCCTGCAATGCTCAATGATTTTTTTTTTTTTCTGCTCAGGGAAAGGTACAGGAAGTTTTTTGTACAAAACCTTGGCATTCCCCAAATCAGGTCTGAGAGAGATACTCAGATGTGTGCTTTTGCTGCACTTCTTTGTAGCTCAGACTCTCACCACATCTGCTGGATTTATGGCCCCAAATTGGCTCTTTCATCCAGTAATCCTTCCTGCGCACACAAATATTTGGACAACTCTCATTGTTTTAGAAGCAGACTAGCCTGTGCGGCTCCACTGACATTACCTACTCTGCCAGGCAGGTGGCTGCAGAGAAAACAGCTTATTTATACAGTGCATTGGAATGACAGAAGCGGATTCTTGATAGTCAAGAGGATGAGGGACCTCTGGATACGAGGACCAGTTGCCCTTTTCAGCCCAATTGGCAGTGGAATCTAGTCTGCTCTTGCCATCAAATCAACGCTGCATCTGCCTGGGGCAGAGCTGGATTTTGAACTGACTAGAGGTTGAATCCAGGGTACTTGTAGGGTTCCTCTGCTTCCAAATACATGGGGTGAGGCAGAAAATCAGATGAAGAACCTAAAGGTTGTAATAAAGTCTCAGAATGCAAGTAGAGCTTCTAAAGAACCAGAGCTCCTGGTGGGGCACAGCCAGAGACCTCTGGCAGCTGAAAACTTACTGACTGTAGAAAGTTTCCCAGCATTTTGGAGTCAGGATTTAGAGAGACAGTGTGTAGTAAAGTTAGCAAAATCACAGCAGGAATTTAACTGATTCATAGCATTGAATCTTTGTCCGAATGGAAACAGATCCACAAGGCCAGATGCTCGGGCTCTAAGTGGTAGCAGGATTTGTAGCTAGGTTGGAGAGAGGAAGGATGAGCTTGGGGGGCAATGCCAAGTGAACATCTTCCGTCTTTGTTCTTGTGGGTAAGAGGCAAAAATATTTAAGAAAGGTGGAAAGCAAGGGTTTAGCTTATGACGCCAGTGAAGAGAGGACCCCTCTCTTTCAGTTTAAGACAAAGTTGAGCATCTGCTTCTCCCCAGGTGGTCACATCAGACTCTGTCCTTTGCAGGGGCCAGGTGGTCTGATGTAAACCAACGTGGCCTGGCCCCCTGCAGTAGCCACACCATCCTGTGCTAGGGATGCAGCCCAGTAGATCTCACCGAGAGGCAAAGCTCCTTTCTCTCCTCATCGAGCAGGTGGTAGCAACCGGGTATTTCAGGCATGCTACCTTCATTCCCAGCCACAGCTGAACTCCTGATGCAAGGAGACTTTACAAGACCCATGAGACATACCAAAGGCTGACCCTTGCTGTCATTGAGAGGGAGGAACTTTCTGGTTAGCTCTAAGCAAAAAGGACAAAGCATTATAAGATATATTTAATAAAACAAAACACACACGCACACTCAGAGGGAAAAAAAAAGGAAAAGAGGCCAATGCACAGGAAGGTAATGTGTTCATTTGAATAATGGGCAAAATCAAATTAATTCTACATTAAATAGTTCTGAATAAAGGGTTTAAGTCAGCAGTTTCAAACTTGTTTTCCTTAATTACTTTCCGTGTTTAATGTCATTAAGAAGATTAAAAATTCATTAACAAGAGTAGTAAAGTGGCAAATCAGTAAAGCTATCACTCCAGGTTAAAAACTACGCTGAGGTTGACACTTTGTACACTTCCACAGGCGTTGTGTAGAACGCTTCTGGGGAGCTGGGGTGGGCTGTGGGGAGTCCTGCCAGCCCCCTTCTGCCTGGCCAGCCAGGGAGGTACTCAAAGGGCCAGCCTTGGCTGGAGATGGCAACCAGTTCAACCATTAACTAAGCAAGACAGAAGGCAGCATTTAGCAGAAGGGCAGCATGGACTATGAAAACTGCAGCAGTATAACCCCTGAATATGGCTAGCATCACAAACAGACTCAAGCATGGAGAATGGCAGGTGTTATAGAGCAGTAAGGCGTGCTGAGGCAATCCAACTGCTCGACTGGCCTCATGTCCTGAGCCCTCTGAGTGTGAAGACTCAGAGGGTACTGAGCACCAGGGAACCACCAGGCTGGCCTGTGGGAATCAGGCAGGATGGGGAGAGAAATGTGGGGTATTTTTCCTCCTTTAGCCTTAAAGGATGCAAATATTCCTGGTCCCTATGAGTGGGTACATAGCTTGAGAGCATAACAAGACTGCTTGTTTAGGGAGTGCAACCAAAGCACACAACTCCATCAGCTTTGGGAATCCTGCCCATTGCTGAACTCACAAGGAGCCTCAAGATGCTAGATGACACACAGATACCACTGTAGCCCATCCAAGGCAAGTGAGAGATGGTCGTCACCCAACAGCTCTAATTTAGATAATCCTGGCAGGTGAAGGGCTCATGGAGATATGAACCCCAAATCCCCCAGCAGGGCTGTGCCATGGGCAGAAAGCAGACACAAATCCCTCCCTAGTCCAGTGAGCTGGTGTCACCCCACAGCAGCACTGCAAAACTGGCAGTGCTGGCCTTGCAAAACCAGCCTCCAGGAGTCATGGCATCAGCTGTTTTAAAATGGTCTCGTTGTATCATTTTTGTTTTCTATTTCTTGAGCTCTTAAGGAGTTTATATTTATCTTTATCTTGAAAAAGCTCCATTCTGGCAGACAGGAGCTGAGAACAATGAGCTGCCTGTAGCCCAGCACCAGTTTGGTGTGTGTTCTACCTCTGTGATGTACAACACACAGTGGGAAGGTTGTGGTCTCTTGGGTTGTGAGATGCAAAAGCTGGGATTGCAGAGCTGTGCCTGGGAATGGAGAGGGAATCAGAAAGCCACAGAGGTGTGGTACCATATGACAGAGCAGCATCCATGCTGCCCTGGCACCTGGTAAAGCACACAACTGGTAAGAGTGCTCTGCACATTGCTAGTGCCTGTCAGCAAGTTCCTACATGAGACTGCCCAGACCCTGAGAGCACATTTGTGGTGTGGAAGAAGGGATTACAGGTGACCTTGCCCTGATAAGTCACAGTTGTACTGATTACCAAAGAAGAGGAACAGCCTTGCTCTTAATGGGTTGCAGCTGTGACTAATAAAGATAGGTGTGATAGAAGGGGTGGGTTGGCTGATAAAGTAGGACCCTGTGGAAGAGAGCCTTGCAGAGGTAGCAAAGCCCTGAGGGAGAGGGGAAAAAATATAGAGAGACAGAAAGAAGAATGAAACAAGGAAGAGAGTTACTATTGGCAAAATATCTGCTGTGAGGTCAGTCTGGGTCTGATAGGGTTCAAGCCTGCAGACATAGTTGAGCTATCTAAGGCCTGTATTTGGAATCTGCAAACTAATATTTGTAATCATAGTCCATCAGGAAATAAGCGGCAGTCAGTCTGCAATTGGGCCCTACAATAGGAGCTTGCTATAGTCAGAGTCAGGATGGCTAAGCTGTAAGGAAGAATAAACTGGGACCCAGTTCACATTGTTAATATCAGTGTCTTGACTCATTTCTACCCCTAATGAGAGGTCTGCTGCAACACGTATTATCCCCAGCTATTAGGTGAAGAAACTGAGGCACAGAAGAGTGAATGATAGGCACTGCTCAATGCGGTGGGGGAAACTATAAGTAACATCTTTCTGCCTTAACATCTGCGTGCTTGTTTGCAGCTCAAGCTTTAGTAGCATCACTCTTATCTGGAAAATAGTGGAGTCCTCTTGGGAAAAAACGTTATTTGAGGTCTGAAGCTGTAAGAAATAATAGAGGTAGTAGAGGGAGTGAAAAAACCCCAAATCATTGGACACAAAGGTGTTACTAAACCTAGAAATGTACATGAGGTCCTGAGACATGCAGCAGGTGGGTGCTGGAGACAGAGGGAAGTCTTTTACACGTCATGCACCAATCCCTTTTGCCTGCCCCCACAGAGCTCCTGGGAGCCACCCCACATGCACCTCAGACCCTTGCTGTGTTGCAGAAACAAATCTCAAATTATGCTGAATTTATGTGCATTTCCTATGATGCTCTGATCAGCCAAACCAAGGCAGTTGGGGTCTGTGGGTAGCCCGGTGGCGGAATTTTTTTCTTCCTTTGCTTAGCAGAAAAACACAAAGGTTTGACTTCTTTCTGCTCAGTTTTGGAATGGGAATGTTTTTGTCTTCAGTTTACAAATTCTCCTCAGATCCGGAAGTCCTAGTCCTGCTCTGATGATCAGTGAAACAGAAAAACACATTTCCCCCCTATTTTTCCCCAGCTTTGATGAGGGGCTCCCATCTGCAGGGCCACACGTTTGTCCTGCTGCTCCCTCCCAGACCCTGCAGGATCAAGCAAGAGCCTATTCTCACCACATCTCTTTGTTCCCCGGGGAAGTCACAGCAGCCCTGTTTTGGGAGCAGGTGGGAGGAGGGAAGGACCTTTCTATTTATTTTTTTTGCCCTCCCCTTTTATTCTTTTGCAAGCTTTAATTATCGAAGGACTGAATTTGAGCTGTTCCTGTCTTCTTCCTTCCTTCCCGGACAGCATTTCTAACAAAGGCCTGTGGTTTGAGTTTGAGCAGGTTTTTTTCCCCCGTTTTCTTTTCCCCTCCAGAGATCTAAGGCCTGTAATGAGATACCAACACCCTCTCCTTCCTACAGCCCCCAAAACAAACCCTCCGCCCCGCCAGCTCCTCCTTGTGCAAAGGCTCTAGCATCCCCTCCCGTGCTCCCAGGGGAGGGAAGGCACCCGATACCAGTGCGGGGCTGCCGGCCCTTGCAGCCCGTCCTGGGAGGTGAACCCGATAGAGTTACAAGGGAGAGCAGCTTGCAAACTGCCTCTGCTTTGATGAAGCACCATTTCATTATCTCCCTCTCCCCCAAGTCGTTCCACAGCAACAAAGATCTAACATTGTCTAGGTGAATTTGTCCCTTTTATTTAATTCCTTAACCTGGGTGTAATCTTGGTCTTCTCCCAGTGCTGAGAAATTCAAGGGCAGGAGTCTCTGGGTGCCATTCTTGCTCCCTGTGCCTAGGGTCAAGTCCTGAGATGTGAAGCCAGAGGGACTTGAAGCATAGAGCACTGTCAGCCCTCACTGACCAGCCTTTGTTAAGGAGGCAAGGGGCCTAAAAACATCTGGAGTTTTGCTTCCATGGCTCCATGCCTACCTGAGAGAGCTGCCAGGAGCACTGCCTGGGCTCCTCACCACCCTGAGTGTGGTTACATAACCTGGGGTAGCTGGGGAGGAGGACAGAGGGAGCAGGGTTTGTCACTCCAACACCTCTCTGCCTTCCTCTCAAAGTGACCTGTCCCCAGGTCTCTCTCTTTACCTGGAGGGACTTGGTGGTTGCTTAAATCCTGGGAAGAGATGGAAGCAGCAGAAACCTGTAAATAGCTTTATTTAGATATTTTCCTTGTAGCAGAGGAGGTGCCAGGTGGCTGCACCCTCCTCTGGGGTGCAGAGGCTTGGAGTAATCACAGAGGGAAGCTGGGATACGGAGGGTGTAAGGCAGGGGAGCATCCCAGCTCTGGCTCTGCAGGCAGTGCCTGTAGGGGAATAGCCACAGCTGCCCCACTGCGGGTCCCCTGCATGAGCCCAGTGGCTCAGAGTAGCTCAGAGTGGAGCACAGTCCAGTGTGCCATGGAGGTGGGATGGGATTCTGGTGATCTGCAGCTGCTCTGGCTAGGGATGGGGACTCAAAGATAAAATCAGACCGGGAAGCCAAGCCTTTCCCCCTCTTCTTCCTCCATGAGGAGGAGGGCACTGGACAAAGGCATTGAGCAAGGGGCTGTTGTGCAGCAAGGAAGGGCTGGAGAAAAAGGAGGGGAGGAGAGCAGAGCAGTTGCCAGGTTGCCTTGAGCCAGAGCCTTTCATGGAGGTGCAAGAGGATGGGAACATGGAGGATCAACGTTGTCTTCTCCAAAGAAGAAAAGGAAAAAAAAAAAGAATGCAGAAGGAAGACAAAGGGAAACAGGACTTGTTGGGAGGAAAATGGGGATGCTCAGGGATTGAAGCAGGCTGGGGTCCAACTTAATAAGAAGCGAACCAAAACAAAACCCAAACAAAAAGTGACTGGAATTGGCGGTGGGCACCCCCTCCCCCAGGCAGCCATCCCCAGAAGGCAGTGAAGCTGCCTTTTCAAACAGCCGCCTCACAATAAATTCATGGCAGCCAGGGCTGGGAAACAGGCTGCTGCAATTTAAAGGAAGCGTGGATTTGCATATTGAATTAAAATTAAGAGCTAATTATGCAAATAAATTATGACATTTGGCAGGAGAATTTGCTTCAAGATCATTTATTACGTTCTTTTTATAACAGTGCGAGCGTTTAACGGTCAAAGACAATATTTTAAAGGAAAATTAACGCAAGATTATTAACCTAAAAACAATTCCACATTAATGAGATGTATTTCTCTTCAACTTCTCACACCTGGCTGCCTATTGATGCCCAGCCAGGACTGTCTCTTAATAATTGGCATTTTTTTTGCAGGCAAATATTGAATGAGGTGGTGAATGTTGCTTTGGACAGACTCACTCAGGAAAATTCCTTCAGGGTTTTAGCTTGCTGGTCTGTAAAGGAAAGTTTTGAAGGTCAAATATGTCTCATGTTGTTCTGTGCACTTGTACTGACCAGGTCTGGATGTGCTTGGGAGAAAACACTGTGCTGTCTACCCCATCTGCATGAGAATAAAAGCTCCCCAGCTAAAATGTGCATAATTACTTTTTGGAAGAGATATAAAGCAAAAGTCTTAGCTATTTGTGGTCATTAAAGATCCTGTTCCTTTTTTTTTTTCCCAAGATCAGGGTTGTTAACCCTGGTGTTTTGGCTCTCCTCCAGCCCAGGTACTGCTGCCTTCCCCTGGCCCTGCACTGGGATTCTCAGGTGGGGCAGACACTGCTCTTCCCTTCCTGGGATACTGGTGTGCCAGCCATGCCCTCTCACAGTGTCCAGGATCCTCCCAAGAGGAGAATGGCTTTGGGAAGGCCCCACCCTGGGGCCTTGGAAGGCTTGCTGGAGCACTGAGGGATCCAGGTACCTACAGGACCCAAAAGTGCCCCTTCTCCCCCATCACCTGTTACAAACCCCTGGCCCAGGTCCATCACACACAGCTGAGGTGGTTGTCTACAGTCAGGTGAGCCATTGTCTTTCTAGAGGATTGACTCCTGTTCAACTAGGAAAGATGCCCAGCCATTTGGTTTTTGATGTGAAAGTATCTTTAAAAAAGAATTCTCAGGAAAGACAGGTTGTGCTTGTGTTCCATCCAATGCTCTTGCTTTGCCTCTCTTTTTTTCCAGGCAGAATGCTGGGGAACTGTGAGGTTGTGTTTGCAGCCAGGTTATAGGAGCAGTTGTTGGGAGTTATGACAGAGCTGTAGCCAGTAATGACTAGAGGGGAACAAATTAGGTGGTTTAGGAAGTGAGAATCTCTGTCAAAGGCGGTATGTTGCAGCCCTGGCAAGGAAGAACAGGGTAATGTGTCACACATCCTTCAACCATTTTCACTCCTGCTTTGCCTCCAGTGTGGCTGTTGCCTACTGTGATCTGCACACTGTTAGGGCAGGATGGGATGTGAGGACTTGGATTTGGAGTTTCCTTTTGTTCCATTTCTTTACCCTGATTTTTCAAATCTTCCCTTACAAAGCTATCTGCCTTTGTTACTATAGCTGGGTTTTTCGGAATCCCACACCCTGCTAAAGCTTTAGGGGGCTTCACCCAGAGATTTCTTTTCACCCAGTGCATTTCTCTTCTAAGGCTGCTGAAAGTGTGACTTTCATGATTCTCCCACATCCACTCTCTAGGGATTTTTCTCCTCTCAGGTTCAAGGTGGAGAGGACATTCCCTGCTAAATCAGTCCTGGCACACAGCACACAGTGGTGTGCGGAGCCAACCACAGGTAAGAAATTGTGTTGCAATAAATGAAAGGTTTGGAGCCAGACAAAATGTGTGACATTCGAAGTTCTCAGCTCTCCTTCCGCAGAAAGGCAATCTGTGACTTCTGGACCCTCCTTAATGACCCAGAGCCGGATGGAAAATAATATTAATAATAATAAAAGAAACAAAGAAGGGGCTGGCGCATTTTTTAAATAAAGAAATTTCCCTCATCTTGCGGTTAATTTAAAAGGTTTATTTCTTGAAATGAATCCTCTTCATCAAATCTCCGATCCTTGAAAATCAGTGCAACCTGCCTCTGTGGATAATGAATTGATTTGTAATGTAAATTATATAAAACACCCTCCCCGCCAGCATTTGTGTGTGAGTGTGTTTAATCTAAAGCGTTTAAGTCTGAAAATGAGCTTCTCCATCAAAAGTCTCGATTCCATTTACATTTCTTGCATACGAGTCAATTTGTGCCTGACCCAGTCTATAAATCACTGCCAAGGAGTGCTGTGTCTGTACCTCTCCTCTTCCCCCACTCCCCTCCCCTCCTCCTCCCATCCTTGCACATGCAATGTTCAAAAAGGCATCTTTGGATACTGCCTGTAAGTGCTATAGTTCCCAGTTCTCCTGCCAGCTTGGAGAGGTGTGCAGTGTGGGCACTTAGCAGGTAGGTGAAGAAAGACTTCACTTCCTTCCCTTTCTCAGCTTCTGCTGGCTGCTCTAGAAGGATCTTCCCAAGGGACTGTGCCCTTTCTCTTGGTGCCTCCTTTCCAACATGTGTTTGCTTGGCCACTACAGGAGTCTATGGCTTAATGGCACTAGAGGGGGAGGTCTTCTACTGGTGCACAGAAACATGGCCCTCTAAATTCCATGAAATGGGAATTACATGCACCACCAGAGCCTTTAATCCTGTATTTATGTCCCCAGCTGTTTGATCATGCCAAGTTTTATCCTTCATCTCATGCTGTTGGTGGTGAGATGACATGGGCCATACCTCCTTATCTTGCCTCCTGGTGCTAAAACCAGTGGGAGTAGCCTCTGGAATTAGGAGCTTCCCTTGCTGGTTGGACTTCCATACAACAAATGCCTGCAGACCTTTCAGAGAGCAGGGGAAGTAACAGCAGTGGTATCTTCACTGAAAAAGTCTGTTGACCCAGCTGGGTACTGGCATCAGAAGGGGTTTAGTAGCGATGCATTTGAGAAAGCTGTTGGAGATCCACATTTCCCTATACATTTACACACAAAGATTTACAAAACCAGTTTACCCAGTCTTTCTTGGATTCTCTCATGGTCTCTTTTCCCATAGCAGAAGGATGCCTGAAAGTATTAAGAAATTAGAACATTAAATCTGTCCAGGTCTCCAAAAGAGCATGAGATGAAGAAGAGGACTGGTGGCCAGCTATCCTACCCAAGGCCTCTGCAAACCTTGGCTTGCCCTAACACTGCTATCTCTGAGCACCCCTAAGAAGTGAGCTCCATCCATTGCCATCTGTCTGGTCTGTCACTC
Source organism: Certhia americana (assembly GCA_018697195.1). Taxonomy (NCBI): domain Eukaryota; kingdom Metazoa; phylum Chordata; class Aves; order Passeriformes; family Certhiidae; genus Certhia; species Certhia americana. The sequence continues at coordinate 18,810,525 of CM031862.1, forward strand.
ACCAGAATGAGAAAGATTGATATCCAGCAAAACTCAGCTTGAGTCATGAAGGTAGTGTGAGGTAAATATTCTAAAAATACTTGTATTGGTACTTATTACCAGGAAAAGGCTTCATCTCTGTGCTTTGTTTGTTTGCCTTTGAAGTAGGGTTAATCCCTCCCTTCTCATAGCTTTCCTCAGTTTCCACATCAGGTCTCAGAGCTTGTTACTGTGTTCACTGTGTGTTACTGGGTGAATGTGCAACCCTGAGCATGATGGGGCTTCTGGCACTGGAGGAATCCTATGAGCTGCTATAATACAAATAGCAGGAAGAGTTTTTCCTCAAGATTACCCCAGGGGATTGAGGTCAGACTTTCAGTGAGGGAAGACACAAACCTATTACCAGTTTCTGTGGGGACTAATGCAATTTGCACTTTGTTAGAGGAACTCACAGTGATTTGTACACATTAATTACTCCTTGCAGCATCCCAGCTGGATAAATATTATTACCTTCATTTTACAGAAAGGGTAACTAAGATGTAGAGAAGTTCATTTGTTTGACTACAGCTGTACAGTGTGCCAGTGACAGGAGCCAGAAATAAAACATAAGAGGACTGATTGTCAGTCCCTTCCTGCTCTAAAACTGTGGGTTCCAGATATTTTTTTTCCCAGAACGTCGCAAGCAGAGAAGGCAGCCTTGCCCCCTGGCTGGGCTGGGTACCACTGTGGTGGGGATTGGGTACTGGGGGTGGCACATGAAAGGGAAAGCAGCCTGGGAAGCACCGCTTCAAACCCCAGCCTGCGCAGCCTCGCAACGATGGGAGGAGGAAATGGAAGTGCAATTAGCTGGAAACAAATGAATTTGTGTTGCATATATTTCCCAAGCTGATGGGTTGGTGAATGAACCACTCGTTATTTCGTGGAGCAGCATCTCTAAAGATCTGTAGAACAACTTGGAAAAAACCCAGCTTTTCTGTTTTGACATTTTTTGCAATATTTCTGAATGCTGTCTGCTTTAGTTTCAAGCATAGCTACTGCTGTATTTCATTTTTCTTTTCATGAAAAGGAAATTATGAAGAAGTTTTGTAGTTTTTTAGTTATTTAAACTTCTCACCTTGAATTTTCCAAGGTCTCGTAAGTGTTATGTTGACAGTATCACCATGTGGCATATAGAACTAAAATATTTTGTAACCTAAATATCAAGCCATTTTTATTCCTGTTTTCCTATTTTTCTCGTACTAGGTGAGTTAAAAGCAGGTGATGTTCCCTTGTCCAGAAATGTTTAACTTCAGCCAGAGATGCAAAATGAAACAGACAACACAAAGCAGCATCAAAAATAGAAAATAAAAGTGAATAGTGGGTTTGATCATTAATTTGGTTGGTGAGGGTGAGGGGAGAGTACCTTTAAATCAAAATCCTTTTTTTCTACAAGAGAAAAACATGTTCAGAAATTTTCAAGCTGTCTATAATTGCTTGCATTTTTCTGATGTGGTGAACAGAGGAACTAGATATTATGAGCAGCAGATAAGCCTTCAAGATGTGACTAGGGTGATGAAACTGCTGTGTAGGCTTCCCAGAGGTGGCAAAACTGATTCTCCAAGTAAGACGGATCTGATGGTATTACAATAACAATAATATTATATTTAGTTGGTCCTTATTTAGTCAGTCTTAATTACATTTGAACTGGTGTCCTGTAGAATGGTATCCTTCAACTCGTGGTATGCAGATTCCTGGTAGAACATGGACTCCTCGCAAGGAGGGTGAAAAAAAGCTATTTCACCAATGCTTTCCAGTGGTTAGGGCTTGTGAATTTTCGGGGGGGGGGGGGGGGGCGTTGCTGAGCCTTCTTGAGAGATTTTCTAGGGATCCACAAATCAAAGCAAGTTGAAAGACACTACAGCAGGATAATGTTATATTGATTGCTTTGTTTTTGCAGAGGATAGATTTTGTTTAATCTTCCCCTTCCTTATATTGCTTGACACCATTAGTTTTATCTTAACAGACATCAAATATATTAAAAAAAAACATTAGAGAAGAGACTTTCTAAAGTATTTTGTACTGGTTTTAGGTGGGTGATAACAAGAGTTATTTTCTGGAGCACAGTAGCTCTTTATAAAAATATTTGCTAAAAAATAATCAGGTAGGACAGAAAAGCATGGGCTTGAAATGAGATCTTATTCAGTGCAGGTTTTAGAAGAAACTGGGATTCAAAATATGTTGAGAACCTAGGAACTATGGGGGCTGGACAGAGGGAGACAGTCGCTCCCTGGTCTTGAGAGCCCACTGACCTGCTCCTACTGGCAAGATGGGGCAAATGGGTGTTACAGGGTTATTTGATGAGGGTTTTGGTCTGTAGTGGGGGATGTAGGAAGCAGTACCTCACCCCACCAGGGACAAGGGTGTAACAGAGGGCTGTAGTTATGGGATGGGGTTAATGGGATGGGGCAGACATCACTGGGAAAGAGCCCTCCCCAGCGCTGTGTCTCCTGCTGCCTTGTGAGTCCCAGCTTCCCACCCTGCTCATCCCCAGGTACAGTCCAACCCAGACGGGGAGGGATGCTGGACACAGCTTCCACGCAGCAAACACAAACTTATTTCTCCTCCTCTTCCATCCTTCACAAATTCCTGGTGCCTGTCACCCCTCTGTCCACTCCAAGGGTTTTAATAAAAAGGGAAACCAATATTTGACGTGAGCACAGTAGGGAGAGGAGAGGCAATGCAGAGGGAGGGGGACAGACAGTGTACCCATATGGAGAACAGAAGGATGCCCGGGCGGCCGCATTCAGAGCCTGGCCCTCTCTCCTCCCTGCATCCCACAGCCTCCTCTCCACCGATGGGTTCTTAACATAACAAGTGAGCCCAGGGGGCTGCCAGCCCTGTGCTCGGCACTCCCGGATTCCTCCACCCAGATCCCTGTCTCCCAGCTACTGATCCCAGGAATCAATCGCTGGGCTCTTCCCTACTTCCCGGGCAGCACTATTGTCTCCTAGCTGCTGCAGGGAGAAAGGATGCCCTGGGTTCTTTCCTGGGAAAGAATAAACAATAAGGCCTGGGGGAGAAAACTAAATATATAACCATATGTATATATGTATGTATATATGCAATAAATAAAGCAAGCCAGCCAAGGCCTTCAGAGAATTTTAGGTCCATGCATTGTTCAGGAGGAGGGGTTTCCTCCCTCCCCTCCCATCTCCTAATGAAATCCCCCAAGCCCTCCTTGTTTTTCCCCCCTCACCCCTCTGCAGCCAAAGGGTACTCACATAGGCATGCTCTCAGGGATTTTGTCTCCTGTAGTTGGAGAAGGATAGGCTCTCACGATGGGGGAATATTTTATTTGCTAAGGCTGTTGGTGACAAAGGCTTAGCCGTAAACACCTCCAGAGCCCCTTCAAAGCCCTCATTGCTTTCTTCATTTGCTGGCCATTTGATTTGGGGCACCCCTTCACCCCATTTCACCCAGACATAGCCCCTGCCTTCTCCTACCTCACCCCTGCAGTCACAGACATGTACACCAAGCCTGGCCATGGCTGGAGGGATGAAGGTGTAAAATTGCTGGATATCCTCTCAGAGCCCCAGGTCCTGGCCGTGGGACCCTCTGCCTGAATGTTCACATATGTACAAGTATCTCCATCCCCTGCCTCCTGGGGTGATCCAAGACCTGCTTGGTGAATGGATAGATGGGACAACCCACCTGTTTCCCCATTGCTGTAGCTGCTGCTAGTTGGACCTTTCCCTGTAATGTTTGTGGTACTGCATGGAGGCAGGACAGAAAGCAGAAGCTCCTAGCAAATAGTCCATGGTCCTTCTCACAACATCTCAGGCCACTGCCCACACACTCCTGCCATCAGGCTGGGCCTCACACCAGGTTCCCACTTGCTTTCCCTGAGCAGCACTGAACTGACAACCTCGTACTCCTGGGTTCTCCACAAAACAGAAAAAGGACTCTGAAGGCATGTGGAGCCACACAGCTCTGAAGGCCACCAGCCCTGGGTGCTCCCCTATGACAGAAAGTGAAGTGAGAGGCTTCGCCATGCTTGGTTCTTGGCTCACCTCTACCTCCTGCCCCAAACCTGATTTCTATACAGAGAAAATGAGTTTTGCTCCAGTGTCTGTTTCTTTTTGCCTCCCATTGCACATGAAAGTGCTGACGGATTTCCCTGATCACTAGCCATGCTGGCTAGTGGCTAAAGCAGTTCATTTCAGACCCTGTGCAGGTATTTCTTACCATATATTATAGTGAATAATGTATCCCCAGCCATGCAGCACAAGGCTTATAAGGCTATCTCAGTATTCTGGTGACAGCTTTAAACCACTCGACCATTGACCATTCAGGTCTCATGGTTTATAGAGTCACCAGCACACCTTGACAGGGTTATAGCCTACTTATTGGTATAAAGCATGGTTAGGGATACATTATTATAGCACGTTGCCTCTGAAACGGGGCCATGTGCCACTGGTGGCCTAGAGAGCCCTTGCTGGTGAACTGCAAAGGACTGGGTGATGTGGACAGCCCAGTTAACATCTACCTGCTAAGCCATGATGAGCGGTTGTTGGAGTGACCTGAGGGACAATGTTCACTCTCAGATCCTGGAGGCCCAGAGGTGCAGGTTGTTCTGACAGGAGGGGGGCTGCAAAGAGCTGCTTTTCATCAAAGCTGGCACCCAACCATACCTGAAGACCTCTCTTTAACAACAACAGTGATCAAGCAACCACTGTACAGGTTGCCATGAGGATGAGAAATTCTTTGAAGACTGCTGCTTCCACACTACATGGTTTGCTTCCACCTTTTCTGGACTCCTTCTGGTTGGATGCAACCTGACCATCTTGCGTCTCTACAAATGCCAATTTAGCCTGGCTCATGCTGAACACTCATTAACAATTACTAGAGTTAAGGTAGTTAATCACTATAGCTAAGGTTGAAATCTGACTTTTCTTCTGATTCCAGTCCCAGGTTTGTGAGCTTTTCCCATCTCCCACAGAAAGGTTTCTTCCTTGTTTCCATTGTTTCAGTCTTCCTCCCCAGTTAGTGATTTTATTATAAAGTTTCCAGGGATTGTTTGAATTACCTTTGAATGCAGCATGTACTTGTTCTTGTTGCTGTTGCAGAGCTGAGACAATTTAACAAACAAGTCAGGTTAAAAATGTTGACCTCAGGTTACTTCCTGATCTCACTTGATTTGTTAAATATTGAGCCAAATTTGGAGAAAAATTACCTTGGTACTTCGAAAGCCCTCAAAACTGGAACTCAGCAATAATGTTTTTAAATTTCTCTCCTTGCACTCTCTCTTTAAGTGCTATTATAGGAAATATTTGTTAAGGATATGCCAGCTATAGGACTAGTTACATAGATCCATTACAGAATTACTATATGCCAATGTTCAGGATGCCTCTGAAACAAATGGATTCATTTTCTCAGATGTTATGTTTAAGTCTCAGTGAGCTCTTGACCACAGCCCCAGGTGACATATGCCTCTTCAGTTTCTTCTCTTAGTTTCCTCTGCAGCCTTGATCCTACAGAGATTTATGCTTGTGATTAACTTTAAGCATGTAAATAGCCCCTCTGATGGCTGCAGTTAACACTGTGAGCATCCTCTGATGGGGCTGAGGCTGCCTCAGCCCCACTCTTTAGGGTGCTGCTGCCAGATGTGCACAGTTTGGACTCAGCCAGCTGCACAGACCTGGCCTAGGTCAGGCATCCTTGCAGCATCACATCTTACCAAGTTAGCCAGAGCACACATTGCACAGCTTTTGTGCCAGCTTCAATTTTATTTCAGCTTTCTGCAAGCTACAAGGGGATGACAGGCGATATTTTAAGGTATAAAGCCAGAGTCACAGACAAATAACACCGAATGCACATTGAGTCTGTCAGGAGAAGTTAACCTGTCAGCACTCCCTGAAAGGATCTGCATTAGCAGATCAGCTTCACATCAGATCAGCATTTGTGTCATGTGGCCACAGTCTTCCTGACCCAGTATTTGGAGCCCTAAAGCCTGACTTTCTTGCCTGTTGAATCCAGGCTTCAGTAGGTTTAAGACAGCAGGGTGATTGCTTACCTTTGCACAGTAAGTTCAGCTGGTGTGAGGCTTTAGTGGAGTTTTTTTTTTAAAGGGTGATGAAATCCTGTAATGTGTAGATGTGAGGCTATTAGTCTTTCCATAGTCTTTTTCACTAAGAAGGGGAAGGCACAAGATACTGAAGACAAACAAGCAGATAAACTTTTGTAGATATACATTTTTACAGTCCTTTCATCGCTGCACAAACTGGTATGCATGGGAAGGGGGTGTGAGATGGCACTGACAATACAGATATACTGGGACTTAGTAGGGACAAATTGGTTGCTTTGCATTCAGCTTCTCAGTTCAGGTTTCCACTTCAAGCACAATAAATCCCTGAGTCCAGGATGGCATCTCTCCTTCCTTTTACACAAATCTCTCTGCCAGGGCCTGAGTTCCAGCCACTAGGTCATGCCACGCCAATACTAAAGCAGGAGTGCAAGGGGAGGAACCAGGCCCACCTCTGTCTAAGGACAGATAGATCATAGTGCAGATGGAACAACCGAGGGATACACAACTAATTATATGCACAAGTGTGGGGTATTTATTACTGTAAAATGCTCACAAAATTCATAGGCACCTAAGACTTATGATGGCATTATCCACCGCCACTGGAGAATTAATGGGCAGCCTTTTCCCTGTGCTAAAGCAGACAACGAAGGGGGGTACTCTGTCATCCAGAGGTGAGAGCAGGGAATGAATGCATAGACAGTACTCCCCTCTAATGCTAATGGACCCTAGCACTGAGATTAGATTTACACCCTCCCTCTAAATGTACACCAGGGGAAGGCAGCTCCCCCAGGCTGCCTTCCCAACAGTGTGGTGCTGCAGGAGCTGCTCTCTGCTCACCCTGCCTTGTCCCCACTGGCCTCCACACTGCCCAGCACAGGCTGTCCTGCTCCCTGTATGTGCCATGCTTGGGTTTGCAGAGAAGGGCTGCTCACATTTTCCTCTGGCCAGTACCCCATGGCAGTAGTGAACAGGGTAGCACTTGTCCCTCTGCACGGTGCCATGGGAGCCCCCAGCTCACTCCTTTGTGTGTACTCACCACCCCACCATGGATGCTGGGCAGCAGCTGGTGCTGCAGTCCTCAGCACCATGGGAACACCACACCATACTAGAGAGGGTTAAACAGTTCTTTTTTAATCTCAGCTCACCCAAGGAACAAAAGTGTGGAGAAATTATCCTTCTCCTTCCCTTCTAGCATCTTTGCTTTGGGATAAGAATGAGATTTTGACCTGAGGAATAATAAACCTAACAGGCAATGTGTAACTATTGATCTTCAGCTTGCAGAAGGGGCAGGCTAAAGCTATCCAGGAAGAGAAAGACAAAACATCAGGAAAGTTCTCATGGTTACATTTTCCATCGTGGCTCCATGTTTGGCCCAAGACCCTTGAGCAGACCCAGTGTTTGTCCCCAGTGCTTGTCCTGGAAGGAGCTGGGATTCAGAAGGCAGACTGGGAGGAGCACGGTGGTGATCACACCTCTCACTAACACAGCCGGGAGCGCAGGCACCAGAGAAGGTGAGAGGAAGGATTCCCGGCAAAGGTTTGAACAGCCCGGCTTTGCGAGCAGCATTCCCTCCTCCCTGGCGGTGGGATTGCTCCTGGGCAACATCGCCCCACGCGCGGCGGGAGTGACCACAGGCCTGCTAAAGAACTCCCTGCAAATAATTCACACCAACTTGTTTAAAGGAGCAAATGGGTTTAATTATTAGTTACAATCTTGTCAATAATTATCACCCCATCTGTGGGTAATAAATGGCAGCTTCTCACAGACTGCATCATTAGAGTTTAAGGACACCAATGGGGTGCATTAAAATGCTGAGGAAAGCATTGATCTGGTGTAAAAATGCTCTTTACAAATTACAGACACGGGTCAAGCCCGCTGGTGAGTCCTCCCTCTTCCCGTCTGGTGCCAGCCTGCCCTCTCCTCTTGCTGTGCATCCTCCCAGTATCCCCAGCCCATGGCTGCTGGAAAGACAAAGAGCCCAGCAGATCACAGGGGACCCAGCCCTTACACAGGACTCTGGGCTTCACAGAGTCAAGGCTGTGCAGTTATGACAGGGCTGGCATAAAGCATCGCAGCTCCATCCTGGTCAGCTCTGCTGCTTTATTCCCATGAAGGAGCTGCTCATCTTCATAGCAGTTTTTATCCAATGGGCAAAAGAAGTAGAATGACATAGGTAATGTTTCCCAAATTGCAGCTACTTCTAGGATGGAAAAGTATCAATCATCACACAGCAGGACTTCTTGGAGAAGAAATGATAACTCCTTTTTTGGGGGGGTGGGGTGTTCTTTTTTGGTTTTGATGATTTTTTTTTTTCCCATTCAGACTGCAGGCTTGAATATAGGCCGGCAGAATGCAATTATCCAGGTTGGAATTTAGCCAAAATGCTGGGGCTAACAGTCCTACTGTTTCAAAATATGCCACAGTACCCTAAATGATCACATCTTGCAGGATTTGTTTTTGCATTTTGTCCAAAACAATGTTGGGAAGTTCATGAGTAGGATAAGCAAAAACTAGTCACACTTATCTCTTTACCTGCTGAAAGCTCAACACAGAATAGCTCCTGAAATTGTTTTAATTTCTGTGCAATATTAAAAACAGTCAGTGGTTATATTCTTGTTGCAAATTCTCTGCCACCAGTTTTCATTTTTTTTCAGTAAAAAAATACATCAGCTTTCAGAAGGAGAAGCTTGAGTAAAACATGATATTTCAGTCTGAAAGCAAAATGGAAAAGGGAGGGGGATTTCTTTAATTTACAGCAGTATTTTCAATGGACCTTCTTTTTCTTCTAGGTTTTGTTTTTGTGATTCAGCCTGTTAGGACAGACAGAGGATTAAGATAGCTAATGGACAGTCTTTATTGGCAAACAAAACTAACACCTAAATGTCTCTTTGCATGTACAAGTGGTAAACTCTTCATTAAAAAGAGAGCTACATTGACAGAGGCAGACTGGGCTACAACTGAGCCACAGTGTAAATAAACCTCTGCCAGGGCCCATACAAACGCCATCCCTCCCATGCTCCCAAGCTATTCCCTTAGTATTAAATAGCTCTAAATGCTCCCTGTTGTTTTGAATGCTATGCAAATATTGGCTTTGTTTTAAAGATACCTCAGATACAGCCATACCAACCAAAGTTTTTCTGAAAGCAACATCAGGACTTGCATTTTCTCTTTTTCCTTCACCAAATGAAATCTGCAGATTGAATTGTGTTTTTAGCTGCCTCAGGCTGTGCTAGCGCTTGCTGAATTTGGCCAATCATCCCCTGCAAGGGAAGAATAGAAAATGAAGAGGTAATTTTGAAAAGTCAAAATATTTCCTTTTATATTTTAGAAAAGGAGTCATTATAATTGATTTTCTGTATTGAAATAACTTTCCATTGTGAAACACAAGTGTTTTTCTAGAAAGGATAGTGTCTGTCTGTAAAAACACATTTCATTGAAGCTAGAAAAATTACTGTGTCCTTCTGTTTTACTGGATTATCTAGAAAAACTTCCATCTTAGTTTAACCAGGGAAAACCAAACCTCTCTTAATTTTCAGTTGGACAAATGAAAGAAAATGAAAGATAGGGATATTCATGAGCAATTTCAACTTCCCACAGCTGGTGGGAGTCCAGAAGGAGAATGTGGAACATCCAAAATCACCAGCACATATCCTGCAGTGTCTTTGGTGTCCCTGCTCTCTGCATGTCACTGCTGCAAAATCTCAAACTCTCACTTACCTCACACAGGTTAACCACACTTAGATGAACTGTCCCAGTGGCTGCCACTGCCCAGCTCACATCTAGTTTCCATCACAACCCTCCCTGGTGCTGAGAGGAATAGAAAAAAAGAAAAAGAAACTTGATGTAGGAAATTACAAGTTCAGTTCTTCTTTTATAGTCATTCATACTCTTCTCCTAAATATCATGGTAATTCCTTTGATTTTCTGAAAATGTAAGTGGATCCTAAAAAGCAGTGTGACTTTTTGGCATCCTATACCAGAAACAAATTATTCCCATGTTGTAATGCATAATGCACAGTAAGGTCTGCATGAGAACTGGAGCTGGCCACTGCACAAACACAATTCCACTGGTGAAGCTTCCAGCCTCATTCATAGTACCTGCTCTTCAGTTTTGTTCCTGTTTAAAACACACCATGTCACTTAACTGACAGATTCCATGCCACAAGCAGTTTGCAAACACACTTGTTTGAAGAAGATATGCCCTGGCTGATTTGGAAAATCCCTATGCAGTGCATTCAAAGTAATTCTGAACTGATTAATGACAAGTTGAGCAAATAGAGGGAATGAAGGGCCTGGCACAAGCTGTGGTTAGTTAGAATTTGCTGAGTTCACTCCTACTAATTTTGTACCTTCTTCCATTTCACTTTCTGTAAAATTCCCAGCAAATCATTTTACAGTGAAGGATGTGTTGCAAACCAGAGTGTAATGAATAGACAAAGGAGAAAAATCACAGCAACACATTTTAAAAATTCCCTGGGTAAATATTTGCATTGAAAACTGTACCTCAAGATTCACTGCCTGCAGCCAGGGGTCAGAAACATAACAGGTCCACTCAAAACAAAGGCAACTTGAAACTGGGAAGTGGTGAGAGTCAGTGCAGCCTCACCAGTGTCAGCGAACTGTGTCTGTTATTGTAGCTGAAGATCCTAACCCTGTGTTCATGCACATACATTCACAGGTGTTCATATATTAAATGCAAACACACACAAGTGCGGGCACTCACACATTCTTAAAATGTATGTGCATATATTCCTGTATTCACAATGAACTGTTTATGAGCAAGCTATCAAGAAAGAGTTTTCACAGAAATTATTCAGTGAATGACTTCAAACAATGAATACATTGCAGGAAATGGCGATTGGCTCCAGAGCAATCCACAAGCAGAAAAGAAAGCATAAGCAGTTGAATAAATGGGTGGCTATGAATTACTCATTTAGCTGCATTATCTTCTTGTGGTCCAAATTCAGCAAATGTCTAAACACCCACTTCCCATTAAGAGCATGAATAGTCCCATTGATTCAATAGGGTTATTTTCTCTGCCTTCCATGGGGCAACTCAAATACTTAAATTTAAGCAAGTGCTTAAAGTGCTTTGCTGAATCAGGAGGTATGTCCACACTGTATATACCTGTGTTATACAGAAGGTCAGATTAGCTGATCCAAGAATCCTTTATGGTCTTAAGATCTATAAATCTGTGAATAAAACCAGCCTTTGCTGGAATTGCTTCTCCATAACCTTCCTGAGCACTGAAATTCATCCACACCCCAAAAATATTAATAAAACATTCTGTACTTAACTCTTTTCATATTATACTAAGTATGCCACTAAATAAACCTCTTAATATTCCAGTATATTTTGCAATGAACATTTTCCCGGTACGCTAGAGCGGTTCCTCCTTTTGTGCCATCCAGAACACAATCCCCATGAAATACTGCAGTAAACATTTCTCTGAGTACTACAGCAAACACTACCAGCATTAGCAGATTAACCATTCCACTGAGCGCCATATTAAGCACACGTTTAAATACTGAGAAAAGACGTATAGCCTCCTCTTTCCACTGCGCCTCGTTACCCTGCCGAGATCCATATTTTTCTGCACTGAGTCGACCATCCCTGCATGTACCTGCTCTGTTCCCTCCCCTCCCAATGCCTCTCCCTCTCTTTTCTCTCCTCTTTCTTGTTGTGTTCATCCTGGACCTTATTCTTCTGGCTTGGAAAATTTGTCAGGGGCCAGGAAGAAAGGGATAAAAGAGGGTCAGAGGATTTGGCACATTGTTCAACCACAAAATCAACAACAAATCTGTACTGTGCGCTTATTTCTGCCTCTCTTTCTCTCTCAGAATTTGCTAAAGTTCTGTTGATGGAGAAACACAGGTTAAGTGTGGGACCCCCCTCCCCGGATCAAAAGAATGAAATAGCAGGTCTTGACTGGTGTAATTTGGAATTATAAAGCATTGTTTGGATTTTACAGATACGCTTATTGTCAGCAAAATTACCATGCTCAGAACCTTCAAGGGATTCATCTTTAGCAAGTGTTTAAGAGCCGCTGACTCGTCTCTTGCTGCTGACAAACCATCTAGATTCAACCCATGGTTCTGTTCAGCTTTTCTCCTTTCCCTCCTCTCTCTCTTTTTTCCTCTCTTTTTTCCTCTCTTTTTTTTTTTTTTTTTTTTTTTTACTAGCAATTTGATGTTTGATCATTTGAGGCAATGAGGCGGAGGGTAATTTACGTTATCAGGGAGGTATGAGGGGTGCTGGGAACCCAGACGCAAGGCCCATTCGCCTGCTAAAGCGCCATCGTAATGTAATGAGACTCCAGTCAAGTGCAGCTAGTAATGGAGAGGAACATTTCCCATTCATCTGCCTACCTGAGACTCCACCGAATATGACAATAACTTTTGCACGGGAGGAGTAGGGGGGGACACGGTGAAGGGGGGCCAGAGTCCCCATGGCATGACTCCCTCTGTCTCCTAGAAAAGCACCACAGCCTCATCCTTTAGACCATTGAGGGAAGCAAATTAACACAACTCAGGAAGTCACAAAACAGGTTGTTGGGAAGTGCTTAACCCTTCCCGTGTCCTTTCCAGTAGGCACCTGGTCAGCACAGACCCCCAGCCTATCTCTGAGACTGGGTCCCCTCATTAGACCCTCAGTAGTTGCATCTCTCAGGGCAGAACTGGACTCTTGTACAGAGGGAGCTTGGAGAGGATGGGCCCACCAGAACTATTGGGGCAAGTGGGAAGGTGTCTGCACATCAACTAGCAAAAGTTGTAAAAATGAGGAAAAGAATTTCTCACAAGTGCTCCAATGCTGTTTCCCTTTAAAGGGGTTTCTAAAGAAAGCTCTTTTCCCTGATCACCCCTAGCCAGCTCCATCACTTCACAAATATGGCTTCCTATTAAAGAAAAAGTTTTGAGAAACCCCTTGCCTTTGTTTTCAAGTGAGGCTAGCAGGACATTGCGATTGCATCAACAATTTCTTTTAATACCATTTTCTAATATCAGTCAAACCTAAAAAACACCTCAAGTCCATATCACACTCCTAGTGCCATGGATGTCCACCCCTGGGGTAATTGCATTCCCCGTGGCAGCCTCCTCCTGCCATGCACTCTAGAGAAGCAGATATAACTTCACAATGCCCTGGGAATGGCTGTTCCCATCACAAGGATGAGCATATTCACACCTCCCTGACCATCAGGGAAACAGAGGCACAGAATGGTGTTCCATGCCATGCCATAATGAATAAAATACAAGGGTTTGTGTCTTTTTTCAGAGAATAAATACCCAAGGAAGATAGAAATAAATTCTGTCCTCCCCTACCCCCCTCCAAACTCTGCTCCTCAGCCTTGGCCCTTGCCTGTAAAAGTTTCCTGGCTGCAGATTCATTTTCCACTGTGCCTATGTAGACAGGGCCTCCCAGCAGCACAGTAATAGCCATAGCAGAAATACCCACCACCAGCAATAACAATGATGCACATATTCAAGTTCTCACAGGCAACCCTACTACTCTGTACACTTTGTTTGCAAGCTGAGGGTAATTACAGCTTGAGGGAACCTTGTGGATGCAAACAGATCTCCTGGTACGAAGATCTCAACCTATGTCAAGGGGTGTAGGTGGACAAGATTCAGGGGAAAGAGAGATTAATTTCCTTCATCAGCCTGTCCTAAGCTTGCTGTTTGTTCCCAGAACTCAGCCTGAGAAAAGGAGAGAGAGGAAAGGAGAGGGGGAGCTGAGGTCTCTCCCTCCCAGCCCTCACCAAATTCCTGCCACAGGGACCCTTCCAATTATATCCACGTTTGAAAGGCTGCTGTCAGGATGAAAGGCACAGAGCAGTAATGAACTGACGATTAATTTGCAGTTGGCTCACCCAGTGCGTGAGTGTCTCTCAGGCTCGCTGCATGCGGGTGCTAAATATGACGATGTCAGCAATTGTCAGCCAGAGCCAGGGTTACCCTTAATAAGAGTCTCTCTCACTGCTGCCTGATTGCCTGTTGCCAGCTTCCAGGGGCTCCGGCCTGGCTCCCCAGCCTTCTGACGGCGAGGGGAGCTCTGTACCAGCCTGGCAGCTGCCAAACTAGCAAGAGGAAGGGAAAAGAAATGACCCTCTCCCCTGGCAAAGCAGCAGGAGCAGATGCCAGTGCTAACTGCCTCTGCCCATGCCAACTTTGACCTCCGAGAGTTACGGCTTATGCTGGCATGAAAATAGCTCAGGATGCAGTTGCACACGTGAGCACCAGCCATGTCTGGGCTGGGATCCCTTGCACCTCCAAACCTGGCAGTGAATTTCACAGCCCCTTAATCCGTGTTAAAAACAAAGCTCTCACTCTCCTCATTTAAGTCAGCATCTCCATGTCAGAGTGGGCATGATAGCCAGGGAGTGTGATTGACACTGAGTTTCAAGACAGAGCTCTTGCAGAGGAACACCCTCTGCAACACCCTGCAAGCCTGTACTGCCAGCAGCTGGTTTTCAGGTAATGCATTAAGGGTTGATGCAGCCTGACGGGGTCTGGGTCAGGACCTGCTCAAACATCCCTGCCAGCCTCAGAAGGGAAGCAAGAGACACACACTTGGGAACCAATGTGTCGAGCAGTCTGTGAAAGCACAGAGAGGGATCTGAAGCAGAGCTACAAAGAGTTTGCAGGCTCACCAGCCAAGATGTGCCCGGGTGTGGAAGGGACGCAGTAGAGAGCACAGGATTGACAGGGCTGGGAATATAACCTGCATTTTCTGCATTAAGGGGCCTGTCACCAGGCCGCAGGGGAGTGCTGCTTTGCAGAGGGAAGCACAACACCTGCTCAAAAGACACAAATATTCAAAGTAAAGACCATTCCCTTGACATTGCACAAAGACACCTCTGCATGCTCCCAAGAAATCTGGGGTGTGCACAATGGTCCTGCATATTCCATTCACCCTTTTAAGTCTGTGAACCAAACTCAGATGCCTCATCTTCTTTCCTCACAACAGAAATGGAACCCAGGCCTGAGCCATTAACCACTATAGATGAGTTTTACCTCAAAAAGATATTTTCTTCAACTGTCTGAAGTTTGGCACTCCAGATTGCTGGGCACCTTTGAGAATCTGGGTTCAGAAGGGTCATAATAAATTCTGCTGCGGAGCAAGCATTGGGTACATGGGATGCAGCAAGGCAATGCTCTTCAACTGATGTAGGACACTGTGTAGGGCACTAGAAATGTTCATACTGCAACCTCCTTTTAGGTTGCCCAAAGGCCTGTAAAATACATTTCATGTCTCTCATTCAGTAGATAATAATCTAATTTATTTGACCTGGCTTCATGTGATTATGTTGGGATCTGAAAGGTGGGTGCACTGATTTCATCCTGGGCATGGACTTCTAGAACTTCAGAGGGCTTACAAGACTACAAAAATCAGCTACAAATGGCAGCTACCTGAAATTTTACACCAATCACTGTAACCTATTGAAAATAGTGGGTGCCTTTTCTTTTGAAACATTCAGAAAAACCCTTCTGACTGTTGGCCCAGAGAGAGATTTAGTTCTAATTTTGTTTGGATGCTATTAGATAATGTTTATAGAGCTCAAACACCAAAAGAAGCATCCTTTTTCACCTTGAAGAGGAGAGTTTAACCAAAAAGGCAGCGGTGAGTCCCTGTTCCCCCTTCTGCCAGCCTCTTGATTTGAAAAAGAATAATTCTGCAGAACCCAAACCAGGGTATGGTTAGGTATGTGTGTCTGAAATTAGAAGCTTTCATTCTGTTCTGGTACATATACAACTTTTTTTTTATCACTACAGTCTTCAAGTGCCCACACAACTTACCAGACAGTTTCCCTGCATGAAATCACTTGCCCTTTCTGGAGAAAAGTACGGAATGAAGAGAGGCAAAAAAGATGTTCAGAGATGGAATCTACTCACAATGCAAGTGTTCAAGACAGTCTAAGGCCCATGTTAGAATGGTTGTACTACTCCTGTCACAGCCTCCAGGGTACCATGGTAGTGTTTGCTTCCAAGTCCTGTCATACTGAGGCTGAGGTGAGGGACAGTGGTGATGGGCCTGTATCACCAGCAGCTCTGTATGTATGGCACAGAGTCTTTCATTTATGGCTGCAGCTTACAGGTCTTACAGGCTGTAATCACAAATGTGTTTTTACAGTGGAATTTCTGCCATCAGAACTGGCATTTCAGGCACTGCTCCTAGCATCACTCTCACTCCCTCCCAGTGCTGTCCCAGCAGATGTACAGGGTGTCCTGCCAGTTGGACACAGCCCACATCCAGCTCACATACTATTTTAAAAAACTCAATGAGACCTTCCTGCAAAGATGCCTTCCAAGCAGCTTTTCCTGTCCACCAAGCATGCCTGGGCCTGGGAGAGACACTTTTTGGCTTTCCCTGCTCCTTCTACCCTGGCTGGCTCCCGATGGGAACTGGCTCAGTGGCCATGCTGTGACTCAGTGCAGAGCAGGAGGCAGCAGAGCCGTGGCACCAATGCCACTTGGCAGGGTGTCCTGATGACACTGTGTCCCTGTGACAGCCCAGTGCAGCCCTCAGAGAGTCAGGGGCTCCTCTGCGAAGGAGACCTGAGCCCTTTAAGGAAGAGAGAGGAGCAGAAATCAATTGTCTGCTTGCCTTCCTCCCCAGGCCCCCCTCTCCCCCTCCTCCATCACCACCACCACCGCACACGCACCCTATTCACCCTGCTGGAAGGTGACATTTGCTATTAACCTTATATTGGGCCATTTTGTAAATCAATGTCACTTACATTTAATAACAAGTGTAATCAAAGGAATTATGCAAATTTAATTTGATGCTTCTTGAATTATGCAAATCTGCACCACATATAATGGCTTCTGACATGTGCCCAGTTGGAGAACGTTCCATTACCTCCTCTCTTATTACCCCTATTATTATTTTTATTTTTTTATCCCGTGGGGGGGGAGGGGAGAAGGGAGGGAGCAGCAGTTAAGCTTAGAGGCAGGGGGGACAAGGGAGTGCAGGGAGAAGAGAAGGGAAAGAAGAGGGGTGGTAGAGAAAAGTGCTCCTTTGCCTGCATTTTGAGTAGAAAAGCCTCCTGAAGGCATTTCTGTTATTGTTATTGCAGAGCAAGGAGAGTGGGATAGGGGGGGAGCGAAATGGGGATGGGTGGAATCATTTCCCATGAATGGCTTTGCAGGCAATAATACTATAAGCCTCTGAGTCTAAATTACTGCCCTTCCAGTCCTATCTTCAGCACAATATTATTCTCCTTGGCCTCTTCTTCCTGAATCACCAGACAAGCTGGGGGAGGGTGAGGAAAGAGGGGAGCAGGACCCGCAGAGTGGAAAATGCAGAACAAATGGGTGAAAGGAGTTTCAGGTTTTTTGTTCTGTGGGCATACCAGGTGCCCCCACATTCTTATTCCTTCTGTCAGGGCCCCAGAGGAATAACTGTTCTTTTCCCCTTTGCTTGCCCACCAGTTGTTTCCTTGCATGTGACCCCAAGGTCAGGAAAAACACCCACAATATGCATGTGCCTCAGTTTCTAGTATCTTCACAGTAACCTGAGGTATCTTCAGCAAGTACCATCCTAAGTTTTACTTTTTGCAAGGACTTCAGTGTCTGTAGCACCAGAAGCCAGTTTGGACCAGCCTCTGTTTCTTCTGCTTGTCAGAGATGGCAAAAGTATCTGGTGATCTTGCAGGATGGACTTGAAAGATAGTGCCATGATGGTAGTCCAACATATGATGCTGGACAACATTTTCCTCTGCTGTTCCTCACAGCAACTGCTGAGGGACTCTTGCCACGATAATTTGTGCAGTGTGACCTTGAGTAAGACCACTCCCATCTCTGTGTCTTGCTTTCGTCACACTTGTGTGAAACAGATAAAGAAATTGATCTGTATTTTGGAAGGAGAAGAAGGAGAAGAAAACATATTTGTAAAAGTATGCGCACTCCTCTAATGTGAATTGATACATGCTATGAGGGCACAGTACGAGTATGGCACCATCATTTCTATAAAAGCAGAGTCACTAATATCCAAAGTCTCCTTAGACTTCAAGAATTGAAAGATAGGGAGTGTTTTTTTCCAGTTTATACTTGCCATGTTACTTTTCAAAACTCTTCCAGAAACACTGTGAGGGTTTTTTCTTCTTTTCTGTAAATATTTCTCCTATTAATACTAAGCCCTACAGGTCCTGCAGTTTTTTCTCCAATGGAAGATAATTTCCAGGAACATACTCTGCATTTATTTTTTAAACACAATAAATTGGAAAAGATGTCCAGATTCATTTTTTTTCTTACCTACCAATACTTCAAATTCTTTCAAAAGCTAAATAAAAGGGGTTTTTTTTCCTTATATGGAAGGATTTTTTATGTGTTATCAAAAATATACTCTCATAGAAATATTGGTGAGAGAAAACTGTCCCTGCTCTGCCCAAACTGAACATCATTTGAAGTTCACTGTGGAAAATGTCATGTTTCAGCCAGTCCTGAATAGTATGGTTTTCACCAATTATGGGGTGAAATGGATATGCTCACTCCATTCAAGGCTAACACCTGCTGGCCTTAGAAAAGAAGTGTATAACCCAGGGGATGCTGCTGAAGTTGCTTTTCAAGCCCTGATGGTATTTGACAGCATGACCAGCAGCTCTCCAGTGCCATCAGCACTCTGCCACTGCTAATTCTCTGTAGAGCCCATATGGTAAACAAGGGCAGATCTCAAGAGTTGTAGCTGTGGGTAGAAATCCTGCTGGGAGGTCTCAGCATCTTCTCTGACCCTTGTTCAGGGAGCCCAGCCCTACCCTCTCCAGCCCCCAGGAATGTGCTCTCTGAAGGGAGGGTGTCAGCAAGGATATCAATAATGGTGCCTGAATAATAATGATACTCACCTCTCTCTGAGGTTGTTCATACACTGCCCAGAGACAGTCTCTGTCATTAGAGGCTGAAGAAAGCTCATTTTAGAGTCAGATACACCAATAACCTCTGAAGTCCTCCTCAGCCCAACATTTCTTGACTACAGAGGACGTTTGGTATGCCTTGCCTTGCCTTGCCTTGCCTTGCCCTCCCAGCAGATGACCTTCATGGCTCTCACGGATGCAGGGGTGGTCAGGACCCACAACCATTTCCTCATTCCAGGTGCTGCACAGGCAGATCAGCAAGAGGGTGCCCATGGTGAAGGGCTGGTGTGGGTGCCCACCCCACATAGCCCTCAGCCTTGAAGGTCCTTCAGGGGAAGCAGGTTAATGAGTGCATGGAGCTAAACTTGTCCCTGGTGATAAACATGATGAGGTCAACAAAGGTACTGAGCAGCCCGAAGGGTCCCATCCCTGAATTCAAGAGGTGCGTGCAGATGGAAGCACCTCTCCTACAGAGAGAGCTCAGCACACAAAATGCTGTTTCATAGCTGGTGTTTCTGGGCTTATGTCTCCACAAAGATTCTCAGGAGGAGAATGTCTCTGAATGACTCCAAGCATGGATATTCCAGGATAAAAGAGTCTGTGTTGGAGTTTGTTTGGAATGGCTGTCAGGAACAGCTAGGAAATGTCCTGTACTCTACACTACAGCCAGCAGCATCAGTCACAGAGCTAAGGCATCAGTGGCTGTTGTAATGTGGGCTCACTGCTCCCTGTGCTCCTCAACTCCAGCCCCAGCTGGAGGATGCCAGATATAACAGAGATGCCAGAGTGCAAGTGCAAGCCATTTCCTTAGGGAACCTGTTCCATGGAGCTTAGGTCCTGACGCTGTAGGTTGACTCAGAAATAGGCAATGCAAACTTCCTGAGCCTAGGCTGAAAGACCTTTGTGCTATTGCTGGAGCAGGGAATTTGCCTGCCCCAAGCCCTGAAGGGAGCATGCTGGGCTTCCCCCGGGTAAACAAATAGAGTGGGGAAGTCATAATTGACATAAGGGCTCTAAAAGGGACAGCTCCCAGCAGGAGGCCATGCTGCTTGAAGTTTCCTTGCTCTCCCCTTCCCTGGAAATCACAGGTCATTGCTCGTAGCCACCTCTTTCCCAATAAAACTGTAACCAGTGAAGAGCCATAAAAACACTGAAGCACAGAAAGGCTGGGAATCTGATCTGGTGAGAAAGGACACACTGACAAAATGAGCATGAAACATCGTGGGAAGCAGTTTGGAGGGATCAGGCTGGGACAGTGCAAGATAAGAGCTCCTGGAGGAAAATGGTAATGGCTTTAGAAGCAGCAGAGATGGGGGTGAAGGAAGCGGTGACATGGTGCTGTGACAACTACTAGCAATGTAGAGGCGAGTTTCCCAGAAAGATCTTTTTCATTAAAATTAACTTTTAAGTGAGAGCTGAAGAAGAAATGAAATTATGGACAGTCCTACTTCTGACCAAGGTCCCAGCTGTTGCACTACTGCCGATGCTTGGCCAGGGCATACAGGAGTAAGCAGGTGTCCTACCTGCTCCATGCCTCTGTTTCACCACCTGTAGGGAGAAAGGACAGATACTCATCCCATGGGCTGGAACAGACCCCATCAGCAGTGCCTCTTCTGCAGTGTGACTCCATTGACATCTTGCCTAGCAAAGAAGAAAGGTATGCTGTTGGTGATGCAAGGAGAGAAAATATTCCAACTTTCCTTTGCCCTTGCGATGACAGGGGACTGGAAGTTTTACTGGAAAGGCATCAGAGTTTTCCCTTCATTTTAGGGCAGATGAAAGAAAGATAGCAGTTTCATATACAGGTAAAAGTCACACAAGAAACTAAACAAGCACATCAGCTGATTTCTTACATAGAAATAATTATGTATTTTGTTACTATGTTTCTAGAGGCTTTCAGGATCTGTATTTCATAATTGAATTACTGAAAAGAGCTCCAGGAGTTAAATATTTGGAAAAAAACCTGTTTTGAGGACAGGTGTTGCCTTGCTATGAGCATGACTGGGATTTGCATGGACAATCTGCCAATGCCCCTTTAAGCTGGCAGGCATCTGATGAGATGCGGAAGCAGAAAACTGGGGACCAGAGGAGCCAGTGTCTTCTGGAGCTCCTTCTTCCCAGCAACCTAAAAGCTTTGCCAGCAGACCCTGCTGGCATGAAACCCCACAGACTGCTTTCCACAGTGAGCTGGGAAAAGCCCTGACATGTGTTAATGACCGCAAGAATTCTGTCATCTGTAGAATGGGGAAAAACAGTGAGGGCCTGTGGAGAACTCTGCCCACTTGCTGTAAGGTCCACTTACCACAGACCTCTGGCAAAAGTCAGCATCACCCTCCTCTGGCTTCCTCTTACAGCTCATTCTTCCCTTGTTTGAGCAGTGGTCCCACATCTTTGTTGCCTGTATCTGGGATGCTGAAGAGTTTCAGGGCATCACCCTATCCCCGGCAATGTGACAGAGTCACCCAAGTGCTGCTTTTATTTTGGCCAGAGCCAAATCACACCAGTGTGATCCTGTCAGCATCAGTGGAGCCTCACAGATGGTGAGTCCTGCTTGCTCAGCCTCTCTCCAGCACCTGATTCTGTATGCAAAGAACACGAAGATCTTTTTTTCTCCATCTCCCTGTTTCATTCCTGTCCATTTTTCATTCCTCCCATTCCTAATTCCTGAATACATGGGTGCAGCTCTGCTTGTAGAAATCCCATGGAGCTATTCCTGCTGCATCCCAGGGCAGTTCAGTAGAGATGGGGATCCTCCAATTTCTCACCTTACACCCTTTCCAAGAAGCTATCCTATGGCACTGCAGGAAGAGGGATTATTTGATGTTTATTAATTTATTGAAGGGAAGGAAGAGGGTGGAAATTGTAATGAAAGGGACAACCAGCAAGATGGCAAAGAAGGGAGGTTAAAAATGAAATCATCATCTAATTGGCCTGCAGTGAATTATTCACATGTATAATCTTTTAAAAAAAAAAAAATTCAGCACAAGGCAATGCAAGTAAATGCTGTTCATGTTTAAAAGTCATTTCCATAAGTAAGTGCAATTTCTCTACTGTTTGCCCCTGTTTAATGAAGTGAAATCTTGTTTGCATTCCTCCCAATTTCCCAACGAAAGGCGCCCAAGCGTTTGCACCAAAATTACTTGGCCCAAATTAAAACCCTCCAACACTTCAAAAAAAAAAAAAGAGGAAAGGGGGGAAAAATCAGACTTATTTTTAAAATGCCTTAAGTGCATCCCAGCATCCTAATTTATTTTTAGACACTGGTTATTAAGGGTAGTAGTAAGTTTTCCCTTCTTTCTCGCTCTCTCTCTTATTTAAATGAACTTAATGGCAATAGATGCAAATGTCTGGAAGAGGAAAATAGTTAACATTTATTTATTCTTACTGTTGTCTCTTCCCTGGCTGGTGTCATTAGAACAGTTCGTTGCATCCCATTCGCTCCCATTAGCTCTGCTATCAGAGCCACCCAGCACGACTCCAGCACGGCTCGAAGTGCTTTCTGCGGCCCACATAGGGACTACATCATCATCTCCGAGGCACTGGCTTAATGACAAGAAAAAAAATCGGAATATATTGCACAGCGTTCTGGGGAAACAACAACAAAAACCACGGCTGCCGTCGCTGCCACCCAATAGCATGTCCCCTTGACCCGGGGCATGTGTCCTGCTTCAGCCGGGCAGGGGACAGACAGACGGACTGGCTGTGGTGCCAGGGCAGGCATCCCTTCGCAATTCATTGATCCAGGCAATGTGCAGAGAAATACGCCAACAGGGACCCAGAGTGCTTGGAAATGCACTCGGGAGGACCCAGTGAGACTGGAATGGGTTCAAACAGCTGCTCGTCGCCAGCAGAATCATCACCCCCCAAAGCAGGGCTGCCAGCCGGCTGACTCCTGGCTCCCTGGTGTGGGCAGGAGCTGCCAGCCAAGGCTGGTGTTGGGATGGAAGGTTTGCAGCCCCTTGCTGAATGAACCCTGCATTCCTCCAGTGCCCCTGCTGCTCCCTTTAGGAGCATTTCCTAAAGCAAACCAGACCAGCTCACATGCGTGAGCAACCACATATCTCAGGGTCGCGTGGCTGGAGCTGACAGCTCAGGCTGCCAAGGGCAGCTGGCACCCTGCACACGTTGTCCCAGTCGCTGGCTACTGCTGCAGAGATAAGGGACTTTGCCCTAATCCTCCCCTGGGGAGCAGGGGCTGAGGGCCAGTGCTGCCAGGTTACAGCCCAGAGAGGCAGGTGCCCCAGGGAGAAACGGCCAAATCCACCTCCCCCTGAGCAATGGTGTCCTTTCTGACCCTCTGAATGTGGAGGTGGGCCTGGCCCACACCAGAGGGACAAAATCCCTTTGCAAGCAAAAAGAACACAACAGGTCGCTCACCCGGAGAGCACCAGCAGGTTTCGAGGTCTTGTGAGCCCTTCACCCCTCAGGGGACACACAGGTGAGGGTGGTGGCAAGTGTCAGAGAGGGAGACCAGGGCTCGTTGACAGCTTCGGCTGACAAAGCAGCATTTGGGAGGAAGGACATCAGCATCTGCAGCGCTGACACTGAAAGAGAGGCGGTGGCTATTGCAGGCGGGGATGGAGCCGTGCGGAGGGCCCTCCCTCTCCGTAAAGTTGACATTGTCTCCCGTGATAACTTTTCTGCTGAGGTAGGAGACACTTAACTGCAGAGTTGCACACAGCAAGTAGCTGCCCTCCCCCCCCTTCCCATCCTCTCCCCCTCTCTCCCTCTCCAGCATCATTTACATCCTTAATTAGCTGTAATTCTGCAGTGCTCATTAGGGAAGGACTGGAAAATATCAAGGAGCCCACAAGCAGGGGGCTTCAGGGGAGAGGGAGGAAGAGGGGGGTGCATCAGTCTGAGAGGGATACCCAAGGCTGGATTGTGGAGTCAGAAGCCAGGAGCTACTTGCTTAATTCAAGTGGGATAATCACACTAGTGTAGTTTGGGAACACTGATCCAGTGATGGGGTTAAAGAGGCCACACTGTCCCACCTAGAAAGGCAAAAGACCTATTCAGAAAATAACAGCATCTCACCAAGAGGACATGCTCTTACCTCCTTGCTCACAGGTGATACCTCTCTGGTGGGTTATTCAGTGACCTACACTTCTAAAGCCAACAGACAGGTGCAGGAAGAGAGCAATATTCCACTCCAATGCAGACAGCTAAACAAACCTGTCCTTTACTGCAGCCTCATCAGGAATTATCCAGCAAGGAGGTTTTCCGGGAAAATTGCAGCTGACAAAGAACTTCTGCCAGGTATGTGGCTGCACTGCAAACTTTCAGTTAGAGGAAGAAAGACACAAAAATCACCCAGAAGAAAATTTGAATGAGTTGTTAACTTTCTTAAAGCAGTACTTTCTTCATTTAAAACAAGGAGGGGGTAAGCACTTTGAATTTGACTTCAATGACCAAAAATCATTAAAACACCCCAACCCAACCCAACCAACCAAACAAAACCGCCACAAAACAAAAACAATAACAAAAAACAAACCCAAAACAACCCCCAAAAACAAACACACCAAGAAACTAGGGTTCAAAACTATAGCCAAATTTTGCAACCTAGATTATTGAACAAAATATGTCCTTCGACCCCAAATGGGATACCATTGTGAAATTTTATTATTGCTCTGGATATTTGATATAATTACTTTGGAGAGGAGAAGCAGACCAAGTCAGTTCTAGTCTGGAATCCCTTTTGCCCAGGAGTATATTCACAGAGTCAAGTCCTCTTCACAGTCTCAGGAGATCTTCCCAAGACCATTAGGGGGGTACTATTGTCTCCTTTAGCTAGAGAACAGCTAGAGTAAGTGAATGAGGCAAGGACATAAAGGAAATCTGTGGAACAGCCAGACAGTGACCCCAGATTTCCTACTAGTTCTCTTTGAACCTAGAGGCTGAGCTGTGCTGGTGTGTCCCACCAAAGGCAAAATGACCACCAGCACATGTAGGATTATTTACAAATATATGGGCATGTGCACAAACGGACATTTGCACTTTGAAGTATCTTCCTCTTTAATCAAAATCTTCTAATTTCTGTTAGTGTTTAGATGAAACTTACCATAACAGATAATCAGAGTAAGTTAACATGCCAGAACAAGTGAAGAGAAAACCCTAGTGAAGTACAACTTTATGGAAATGCCTAGGACCTTTGCAAAACAGCATTTCAGTGATTCGTATCATTTGCTCTGAGGTTTAACATGTGATAACTCTCTTTGCACTTTCCCAGAACAGCTTATTTCCATCATTCAAGCAAAGAGAAATCTGGCCCATCTTTCTATACTAACATATGGCTTTTCCTGTAGTGTTTGGTACCTAGATTTCTAAGACCTTTACAAAGTACATAGAACTTCCAGTTCCACTCTCTTTGGGTTTCAAAGAAGTAGCAGTGGACCAGTCTCCCTGGATCTCATTACAGTGCTCTAAAAAGCATCTTCTCCACACTTCCAAAGGGACCATTTAGTCAAAGTTTTCAGTGACAAATTGACAATGACAAACCTCCAGAAAAAATTTTATGCATGACCCCTCTAATATCTGTGAATAAACAAGATAAGGAAAATAAAAGGCTAGATCCACATGCCTATTAGAGATATTCAGCTGGAATAAGGAAAGAGACCTCCCCTTTTCCTGGCTGTACAAGACAGTTGGCTTAAACCTCTGTGCGGCCTTGCTGAGCCCACGTGACATGGGCCACTGGTAGGATTCTGCATAGGGTAAACACCTGGTCCCAGACATCCACAGAGGAGTGTGGAAATGGAAAGAGCCTCTTGTATTTCTTGCGATACTCACAACTGCAAAGAGTAGCTCCTGGGCAATAGCTCACGCTTGCATGAAGCTGCCTGCACTCTCCTGCTCCCAGCAGCCAGTGATTTCCTTCAAAATGGCTCAAAAGTGTATTTTGTAAATTGCCCGTTAGTGAGTACTTTCATACCTAGAGTACCAATGAATGGTGTCATTTCCACAACCTACTTACCATCATTACATTTTCCTCTTCTGTACTTCCTCCTTCCACTAGAAAGCCTCAAGAAGCAGCAGGCATCTGCCTTCTGCCTTGCAGCAGTAGTCAGGAAACCTGAGTTCAGATAGTGTCTGGAATGAAGGGATGCTGAGGAAATGTCTAGAGAAACAGGTAAAGTATGAATTACAGATAGGATATTCAAATATGAGTGCCTTTCCCACAGTTTGGTGTCAGGCCTGTACAGAGGATGAACCCAAAGCATAAAATTTTGTTTTGCCTGACTGTCAGAATTGGAAGAAAATCTGCACCAGGGATGGATCGTTCTATTTTAGTAAATGAAATTGATAAAAGAGGAACATACCGACATGCACAGAGGCAGGGTGTGTGAATAGGCACATGGGAGTTAAATTACATATATGTATGCTTATTTTCATTTTCATGGGTGTTGGGGTGTGCCTGACTATGCACATAACTGAGGATATGTGCCAGGAGGGGAAGGGCTGCTCCCCAGGCTGCACACCAGGTAAGTGTGGCTAAGAGTTTGTGAACAGCTACTGAATAGCTTGAGGCATCAGCTGTAAGGGCTTATTTCCAGTGCAGAGTATTTTCCCCCACTAATGATACCATTTCTGCAAACCTCCCTCAGGTGCCACAAAGCGAATGTAACACCAAGGAAACATGGGGAAGATTTCTGGTCACTCAGACTGTGGTAACTTGAGGAGAAAGCCTAGCCCGTGAAAAGAAACCGCTCATGTAATTTGCAGATATTTGGCTGACTGAACAGCCTCTCACTTTGCAAGTATTCTTTCGGTTTGCAGCAGCATTTTCTTCCTGATTCTTTCACAGAGTCTTGGAAGAGACACAGATTTGTTCCACTCTAGCTTTCCTGGCATTATTGCATCTGGTGACTCCTGCCAGGAGAAGCTGAGAGGAGTAGAGCTCTGAACTGGCCCACCCTGCATCCCCACACTGCTGCACACCAGGCTGCCGGCTGGGCTGTCACAGTCAGGGTCCTTCCAGCTTTCAGCGACCCAGCTCTCCCCTCTGCACCCCTGCCCCAGTTCTGCAGCCAAATCAAAGCTTCCCCTGCCCTTAACCCTCCTGATAGGACTTGGCTTGCTCTCTTTGGCACAGATCCAGAGTTTTTGAGCATCTCCTTCAGAAACGAACGGGTCCTCTCTTTCATCAGTCAGAGCCAAGCTTAACAGAGCCTCCTGCTGAACCTGCTGGTGTGGCCAGCACTCCACCCCATGGGCATCCTGGCCTTTCCCACAGGGATTCAGGCAGTGAGAGGGAGGGAGATTGATAGCAACAAAAAGCAGCAGATGAAAAGTAAACTCACACTACATAAATTCTTAAATGATTTTTATAAGGACACACAGCATTGTAACAACTTGCCAAGAACAACACCAAAATTCTTTCAAGGTTTCCCATTTGTTTGTAAAGTGAATATTAAAAGTGCAGGCAGCAGTCTCCTGGTGTTCCCCTGGGAACTGTTAGTGTCCGTAGTAACGAGGTCATTCCTTTTTTATTAGGAGAAGGTTTTCTGTAAAGTTAAATGTGCTGACAGCCTCTTGCCTTTGATGTTGGGTTTCACCTCAGTCCCTCCTGCAGATATTGCTGCTCCTCCCTCGCAAAGACACATCCCTGACAAACAATCTCCCCTCTGTTTTCCCTACTTGTTTGTTTAGATGCATGATAGGCAGCTCTGTTAAAGGGCAGCACATGAAGGCGGCTGGTGTTTCAATGGACAGGAGATGTAAAAGATTTGGTTGCTGTAATTAAGTCAGTCTTCATTCCCCCAAACTGCCAGCACTCAGTACCCTTCATTTTATTGACCAGACAGATAATTACACTGACAGCAGTCACAAACCCCCAGTTACAGTCACACTAAAATTGCCATGGTGCCACATCAAGAAAAATGTAGGACCCACAGAACCCTTGCCACAAAGCTTGGCCTGCAAGGGGAGGCAGAGACGAGCACCCCAGCACCTTGCCTGGTCCCCTGGGACTTTCCTTGCTCTGCAGCTACAGGCTTTTCCCCTCCCACAGGATGGGAGGACACACACAAAAATCTGCTGCTGCCATGTCTTAGTTATCACAACTCCTGCTTAAGCACCTTCCCTGTCTGGAGACCTGGACATCTCTGTGGAGTGGCCTCCAAGCAACCTCCACCTGACCATGGCCAGCAAGAATGCTAAAGTGTAAGTAAGCCACAGTTGCTCCATGGCCCACAACAACCAGCTGACCTGTGCAAAATGGACATCTGGTGAACATGGCACTAAATTATTCCCTGGGAGATTCAGTTCTGAGATCTACAAACAGGTTCCCAAAGGTCTGAGGCAAATTAACTCAACAGCCCCTCTAGTAAAAGCACAGGGTAGCCCCAAGAGCCTCATTCAGTGGCTGCTCAGAGCCATGGTCACTGCCTGCTCTGTGTGTGCTCACACCACATGGAGCACACAGGAGCCCAAGCCCCAGCAGGCACCTCAGTGCAGCAGTCACACAAAGAAACTTAACTAATTTTTTTTTTTTGTTTGAACATTTAAACAGGAAACAATGCCCACAAAGTGTATTATGGGTAGCCACTCCTTAGAGTAGCAAAAGATAAATAATACTTTCATGCTTCAAAGTGAAGTGCACACTGTGTGCACCCAAATAATAAGAAATAATGTGAGTATCCTTGTTCATCATGGACATAGTAGGAAGAAATCAACTTCTTCCCTGGGAAAGAGTGCTTAGAAATGATTTATTCACTCTTGGGAAATGAATGCAAAACCCAAGGAGACACCATTGTGCAGTGAGGTAGATCAGAACCTTGTCTGCCTGTATTTAACCACAGGATCAAGAATTGCAATCAGGTGACTGATGATGGCACCAAAAATGTTTCAGCTCCAGAATCCACATTTAAAACCAACTATCAGTCTGTGATGAAGAAAGGCTGTGACCCCATGTCCTGCAACTCTTCAGTGGCTGACACCAAACAGGCTGCTGCAACCAGATTCATTAACCAACTACAAACACTTGTATCTACAGACTACCAGAAGAAGACCTTTATACTGGAGTCACAGATCTACAGACTTCTAGAAAATGCAACACAGCAAGCCTGTGTCTTATTTCTGACTCAGCTGAGCCTGCTGGTACCTCTGTTTGCACTGAACTCTTTGTGAAATAGGCAGCTTTCAGAGGGAGGTGGGTCACTATGATCCTTAAAGCAAAACCAAGACCAGGCAGTCTAGAGTAAGTGGGTCAAATTCTCAGTGGCTGGAGGTCCCAGATCAACAACTGAGAAATATGAATAATTTTGGCCATGGCACTGAGTTTGAGATTTATTCCTCCATGATCTTACATTTTACCAGTCTCTTGCTAGGCTCAGCACTGACCTCCTCCTGTCAGCTCAGCACAGCTGCTGCTGACAAACATGGCACCAGTGAAAGGGGAGATAACCTTCCCATGGGAAGCATGGCTGGCTTTCATCTAGGATGCAAACAGCAGTAGTATGGA